>JAMALZ010000007.1:0-161705 GCA_023630055.1 Trichosporon sp. PB005A
GGCCCCGCACCAGCAGGGAAGCCAGTTCGCTGGCCTCGGGCCAGCGCTTTGCTGGCCGCAGGCCAGTTGCTGGTCTCAAGCCAGCGGGTGCTGGCCTCGAGCCAGTGTTGCTGGCCGTGAGCCAGCGCTGCTGGTCTCCGGCCTGTGTTGCTGGCCGTGAGCCAGCGCTGCTGGTCTACGGCCAGTTCGAACTCTTCGGCGGTAGGCGGTCGATGTCTAGCCTGGCCACGTGGGCTGTTGCTATGGGTTGCGAGGCGTCTGGGACGGGTCGTAACACTGCGCGTCAGCTTACACGACCAAGCAAGGCAGCTCACTATGCAAAGTGCCCATACCCGGCGGCAGCTCTGTGATGTCGTTTCGCGAAGCCTGTGGTTCCAAGTTCGCAGACGCCTCTGGTCGTCAGCTCATTGCTGGAACTGCGGAGCTGGTCAGCCTTAGAGCTCAGGACTGACCAGCGCGTCAGCTTACGGCCACTACGAGCAGCTCACCAGACTGTGGCGGGTGGCCGCTCTGTGGTGACACCAAAGTCGCAGACGCCTCTGGTCATCAGCTCGCTGCTACAAGTGCGGAGCTGTTCAGCCCGGGGGATCAGGACTGACCTGCGCGTCAGCTTACATACACGAAGGTTGGCAGCTCACCAGACTATGCTCGGCTGCGGCTCGGTGGTTCGCAGACTCGCGTCTTCTGAATAACAACTAAATGCGAAAGCTCCAGCGCTGTTTGACCCTGCGAACGACCTGGACTGACCTGCGAGTCGGCT
The DNA here is from genome assembly GCA_023630055.1 of Trichosporon sp. PB005A. Lineage (NCBI taxonomy): Eukaryota > Fungi > Basidiomycota > Tremellomycetes > Trichosporonales > Trichosporonaceae > Trichosporon > Trichosporon sp. PB005A. The sequence goes on from JAMALZ010000007.1 coordinate 761, forward strand.
TGCGGGGCATAGTCGGAGCAGCCTGCCAAATACGTGGGCTGGACGTTAGCTAGGCGAGGTCCTGTCGGGGAGCTATCTCCGCGCCGGACTGTTCCAGTGTCTTCGTGACACCTCCGATGAGTCCAGAAAGCAGCGCAATTGCGACGCGTGCTCTGTGGTTAGCTTAGAGGCAGCATGAGTAAGCTCACGCCAGCGGGTGCGGTGTTCTGAGCCGCCACATGACGGCTGAAACGCACGGTTTGCGTTGCTGCGAGCTGCTGCGGTCAGCTCATGAGCCTACGAACAGTTGGAAGCTCACGCCTGCAGCGCTGAACGGTTTGTCTGGTATCAGCTAGCTTTCACTTCAACGGAGCTTCGAGGGCGGAAGCGTCGCCGCATACCCACTTTGTTCGCGCCCCGGCCGGTCACTGGACAGCCCGAGTTCGCTGGACCACCGAGCAGCAGACTGGGTTCAGCTACTGTTGGAAATGCGGGGGAGCTCGTACCATGTCCCGTCTGTGCCCTCCATGCACGAGCCGTCGACTGGTCAAGTGACACTGTTCATCAGCCCCTGTGAAAGCCATCGTGAGCTCCTGAGACACCGACAGTCGATAGCTCTGACGGAAGCTTGTAGGGACTCGAGCTGCCGCCTGTGCGGTCAGCTGTTGTGGTGCGTGTTACCAAGCTCACAAACCGCCCCTAAGATCGCACATAGACCCGAACTGAGGTAAGCTATCCGATCTTCACCAAGCGGGGCTACCCACTGAGTGCTCACGAGAGAGAGGTGGGGCGATATCTGCCCCAGGATGCAACTTTTGGTTGCGCCGAGATCTGGTAGTCAGCTCATCTAATCGCGGGGAGTACAGCTAAACTGGAATGCAGGGAGGGAGACGGGCCAGTCAGCGCAGCGTCTGCGGCGGGCTTCTCGATGGGACAGTGCGGCTGACGATGTCAGAGAGTATCTGCCAAAGTTGCGGTTTAAGAGCTAGCCGTCAGCTGGCTCTACATTCATAGTTGACATACCGCTGGCCAGTACCGGCTTGCGAGGGCGGTCGTCTCTGGCTGTCAGCTAAAGCATGGCCTTCAACTGGCGAGCTGACCATTTGCTTGTATACTCTTACTCTAGCAGACGACAAGTTCCCGACCCGTAGAGCAGACGAGGCAGATGGGGCGGTTGGCAGGGCGCGTTTGGCGATGATGCCGGGGCGCAGCCTGCGTGCCCAGCGGTGTCCAGCTGGCCCAGCCAGTCCGGGAGTAGGGCTACGGCAACGCCAGCAGCAGCAATCTGGCTGTTAGCTTCTACCATCTCGGGTTTGAAGCTTGCTAGGAGGAGCGCAAAGTCTGCAGGTAGCTCCCCCCGCGTCGTCAGCTGTGGTCTGCTGCTATGACAACGGATCTCCTTCGTTCGAGCAGGTCTGGCGCGTCAGCTACGACATGAAGCAACTGGCAGCTGCAATGGACACTCACGAAGGCTGGCGCGCCGTGCCCTCGCCTCTGCTCTGTATCCCCAGCTTAGTTGGCCTAGTCAAGCTCACAGAGACTCCAAAAGCCGGCGCGACGTCTGCGGCGCCGGGTGGCGAGTCTGCCCGGCTGGTGTGAGCTTTCCTGAACGAAGCACCGCTAACAGAAGTGATGCGTTCTCGGGTGGCTGGGTCGCTGGTGACCACTGGCTGTCAACTGAGGTCCAATGTGATGAGCTTGGTGTCTTGAACGCACGAGGGATACGTGATAGCTCCCTGCGAGTTATCTAACGCCGAGTCGCCTTGAATCTGGAGGTCAGCTTCAGACAACGAGTGGGACCTGTCAACTTACTGACGCTGCTTACCGCACCGGTGAGCTGCAAAGTCAGTTAGAGCAAGAGTGGTCAGCAGCTAACCAGCGCGTAAGACGATGGGAGTGCGGCCGTTGCAACGATCGCGAGAGTCGCAGATATATGCGTGTCCAGAAGTGCAGCGTGAGAAGCAACAGACAGGCAGACGTGTCAAGGGCGCTTCCCAGATCCAGACGTGTGCACGCACAGATGCAGATGTGTGAGGATCTTGCAACAAAGGAGCACAGAAGGAGCACAGAAGGAGCACAGCGCCCGCTTCCGCCACGGCCGGGTGTCGGTCCGAGCCAAGCCACGCGCTCCCTCACCTCTGCCAGATCTACCAGAGTCCTTCTCACGTCAACGTGATCGACGATCACATTCGCAGCTCGCCCAGGTCCGCCGCGCGGTGTGCTATTTCGATCTCTGCCGGCGCAAGCGACGGTCGCGAACTCCAGCGTAGGAGTCGAATCATGCTCCGCCGAAATACCGACTCGGACTGTTCGAGGGGAAAATAGCCGAGATGCCGAAGTTCTTTGCTGATTCAGACCTGCTTCAACCCTGCGGCATGTACCATGCGCTGCCTCAGTACGTGCCGCTGCAAAGGCCTCCGCCGAGCTACTCCCAGGGGCTTAGGAGCAACAAATCTCCGTGTTCTCCCTGACGCTTACTGATCAAAGCGTTGGACGAGTCGAAGGTTAGTCACGAGGTGGCGGCATTGGGCTGAGTCGTTGCTCCGGGCCGGTACCGCGGCGAGCACGGCTCTGCGCGGATGCTGGTGCTCGACGCGGCCCAGCGGCTCAGCAAGGCATCCGGCGGCGTCAGGCGGGAGTCACAGCGGAGCAGAGCAAGACCCGGACGTCCACCCTCCCGTCTCGTCCGCGACCCAGGGATCAAGGCACCGGTCCGGCCATGTCCGTCCCTCTGCTGCCCCTCGCTATATCCATTTTTAGCCAGCTGACCTGAGACCGACTTCTTGCCGCTCTGCTGCTCGGCGGGGCAATAAATCTGGAGCTCCTGGAGTGGTTCTCGCTCGGTTCGCGGACTGACTTTCTGAGGAGCATTTCTGCGTTGCTCATCTCCTTGTCTTGGAACAGTAAACCACTGTTTGAACTTCACACTCACACGCAACCCGTCTCCTCAGCCCCACTGCCCCACTGCCCGATCACTTGGAGCCCAGCCCGTCGAACACCGGACATACGACCCTGACGATACGATCAGGCGAGATCGTACGAAGGGGAGCACACACGAACAAGAAGAAACAGAAAGGCGAACGGCGCCACGAACATTACCGGGCCTAACGGAACGACGACAGGCACTGGAGTAAGAACGATGGATACTGCGAGGCCAAAACCGTGGCGGGATCCGTCGCTCCCGGACGGCGACTGCGTGCAGGCGACCGACGCGCAGCGGCAGACGCTCGTCGAGGCCGAGTTTGGCGCCTACCCGACAGCGAGCTTCACCGACGTGCCGCTGGACCGGAACGTGTCGCGCGTGTCGGCGCGGTCGGGGACGCGGCATGTCCTTTCCGACTCTGGAGTGGAGCGCTACGACGAGAAGGGACGGGGAGAGGGCGAGAGGAGAGATACGCTGGAATACGGAGGAGATAAGGAGAAGGAGGGTCTGCCCGCAGCACAGGACGAGGAGAGGGCGATCGAGGAGGCGAGCAAGCTCGAGTACGTCGAGCCCGGGTGGAAGGGCTGGCTGAACTGCGCCGGAAGCGTGATGGTGAACATGATCTGCTGTGAGTAGGGCGGGGCGCGCATACCCCGTCTCTTGTTGGGCTGGTCACTGACGTTCAGACGGTATGACCCAGTCGTGGGGAGTGTTTCAGCAGGAGTACCTCTCGGGCAAGCTGAGCAACACGTCGGGCATGGCCGTGTCGTGGATCGGCTCAATCCAGTTCGCGCTGTGCCCGATGCTGGGCTGTGTGTCTGGGCCACTGCTCGACTGCGGGTATCTAAAGCACCTGATCCTCTTCGGCGGGCTGCTGTACTCGTTCTGCTTCATGATGGCATCGCTCTCGCACGAGTACTGGCAGGTGCTGCTGAGCCACGGCTTCGGTGTGGGGATCGGGATGGGGCTCATCTTCTCTCCGTCTGTCGCGACGCTGTCGCACCACTTCGCGCGGTCGCGGTACCGCACACTTGCGTTCGGGTTCCAGGCGTCTGGCTCGGCGATCTCTGGCATCTACCTCCCGATCATGCTCAACTACCTGATCCCAGCCGTGGGCGTGGACTGGAGCCTGCGTATCCTGGGTTTCCTAGTGCTTGCGTTCTGCGCGTTCGCGTTCTTCGCGCTGTCCACGACGGTGCCGCCGCGCAAGAAGGTCGCCGTGCTCTCGCCCGAGGTCTTCCGCAACAAGGCGTACACGGTGTACGTCGCCGGCGCGTGCCTCGCCAGCATGGCCATCTACGCGCCGCAGACGTTCGGCGTCACGTACGCGACCAGCAAGGGCGTGCCCGTCAGCCTGGCCAACTACGCGCCGGCGATTGCGAACGGCGTGTCGCTGTTCGGGCGCATCATCCCGCTCTTCTTCGCGCAGCGCATTGGCCCGATCAACGTCCTCGCCGCCTTCGGCTGCGCAAGCGGCATCATGATGTACTTTTGGACACTGACGAACGGCGCCGGCGCCATCCTCGCATACGACGCCATCTACGGCATCGCGTCAGGCGGCTACGGCGCGTCCCTCAACCCCGGAGCCGCCAGCTTCGCACCACACACCAACCAGGCGGGCCTCTACCTCGGCATGTGCTTCTTCGTCAGCGGCTGGTTCTGGCTCGCTGGCACACCCATCACCGCCCAGCTCAAGGACACGAACGACACGTACCTCGAGGCGTCCATGTTCTGCGCCACCGTCGTGCTCGTCGGCGGCATCTGGATCGGCGTGTCGCGCGTCATGCGCAGCAAGCAGGTCGGCACGCCGTGGGTCTGATTTGGTCTCTGTCCACTATCCCGGGCTATGTAATCTCTATGCATGATGTAACTCTATCCTGGTGCGGGTGCGGGTGCCTGCTTCTTACTTCCTGACGTCGACGCTCGTGACGATGCCGGCGCCAAGGCGTTTGAGCTCGTCGACGACGTCGGCCCTGTTGAGCGCGACGAGGCTCTTGCTCGCCGGCGCCGAGTTGTACCCGAGCAGGGGCTTGAATGCGCGCGGCATGCTGCGCTGCGGGTTGAAGAGGATGCCGATGGCGCGGCCGCCGTTCGCGTCGTGGAACACGAGCAGCGCGTCGCCGTACAGCCTCTGGATGTCGGCCGCGAGCAGGCTGGCGGGGTCGAAGCCGAGGCGGACGTCGTGCGCCTCGGCCGAGCGGAACGCGGAGGGCATCTCGGGCTTGAGCGCCTGCGCGGCGCGCGTGCCCGGCGCGAGGTGCAGGACGGCGTCGTAGTGCTCGAGCGGCGTCGCGAAGAGGGCGGGAACGGCGGTCGCGCCGCGCACGGCCGCGAGCGTCGCGCCCGCGAGCGCCTGCACGCGCCCGGCCACCAGCGGGCCCACGCCCCCCGTCCACCGCACGCCCGAGGGGTCCGTCTCCGTCACGATGCTCCAGGCGTGGCGCTCGCCGCGGCGAGTGAAGGCCGCAAGCGCCGCCTCGCGCTCCTCGGCGGGGAAGCGGGGGCGGCCGCTCGCGCTCGCGGCGTCGCGCGTGACGGCGACGAGGGGCACGAAGAGCGGCGCTGTGCGCCAGTCCCACGCCGCGAGCTGCTCGAGCGTGCGCAGGAAGCCCGCCGTCGCGCCCGCCGGCGCGCCCAGGCTGCCGGGCGCGAGGTACGTGTGCGCGACGAGGAGCTCGAGCGCCTCGCCCTCGAGGCGCAGCATGTGCGCCGCCGCCCAGCGCTTCAGCAGGCGCACCGCAGTCGAGAAGCTCGGGAACCGGTGGTGCATCGGCGCCAGCGTCGAGTGGTGCCGCGGCTCGTGCTCGAAGCGCCGCTCCCACTTGGCCAGCGCGGGGAGAAGCAGCCGCCGCGGCGGCGCGGGCGGCTTTGGCACGCCGGGCCGCGCGGGCTCCAGCGCGCGCTCGATCATCACCTTCTCCTTCTCGTACATGATGCGCAGCCGGAAGGCGACGCCGTCCATGAGCAGCTCGAGCGCCGCCTGGTCCTCGACGGGCGACGCGTCCGCGTCGAGCGCAATCGCCATGCGCGCACGGATGCGCGGCTGCAGCACACGCGCAACCTTCTCGAGCAGCGCGAGCTTCAGCGCCTGCACCGCCTCGAGGTCGTCGGGCCAGCGCGGGGACGACTCGAACTGCAGCCCGACCTCGGCGACGGGCACGTAACCGAGCGACTCGGGCGCGGTCGCGAGCCGGTTCGCGTCGACAGGGTGGGGGACGAAGACGGACGCGTAGCGCAGAAGCTCGCTCGCGGGCGTGACGTTGAGTACGCCGAGCGGGAGCTCGTCGTCGATGTTCTTGAGCACGCTGTGCAGCTTCTGGTACGCGGCCATGATGGGCGCGAATCCCTGCGTCTCGGCGTTTGCGACGCAGACGGCGTCGCGCGCGGCGTCCGGCACCTGGATGATCTGCAGCCAGCCGTCGTTCGCCGAGCGCGACTCGACGCTCACAGCGCCTAGGTGCCGCTTCAGCAGCCACTCGGCCGCCTGGAACGGGATCTGTGCGCGCTGCTCCGGCCGGTGCGGCGTCCACAAAACCGACTCGGCGATGACTCCGTTCTGGTACCGGCGCAGGTCGGCCTTCTCGCCCCACAGCGCGCGGTACGCCGCGCATGCCTCCTGCTGGTCCGCATGCGGACCGACGTCGAGCGTCCGCCCCGCCTCCTCACCGTTCAGCAGCAGTCCGACAGCGAACTGCGTGTCGGACAGCACGATGGTGTGCACAATGCGCGCGCGGTCCGTCAGGCCCTGTCGCACGACGTCCGCGGCGCGGTGCGCGAGGCGGTCGATCGCTCTCGGCTGCTCAGCCTCGGCCACAAGCGCTGCGTCGGCCTTTGCGTTCGCAGCGTCCACACTGGAGGTCAGCTAAGAACATCGTGCCAAACAGCTTACATCATGTACTCGTCGTAGGTGGCGGGGCCGAGCGTCTCCGCCCGGAGGAAGACGTCCTGGAAGTGGTCGGCGGCCGTGTCCTCGAGCATCGCGAGCGTCTCGCGCGCGTGATACCGGAGCTGATGTCAGCTTACTGATGGGCTTAAAAGCACGTACCATTTCAACGTCGCCCTTCTCCCACCCGGCGAAGAGGTTGACGGTTCCCGTTGCATCGACGAGGACGTCACCCGAGAACTCGGTGCGGGGCACGTTCGCCTCGCCGAGGAAGACGGGCGTCTCCTCGAAGTCGGTGTGCGCGAGGTTCTCCCAGGCAGCGCGCAGAGCGCCCCACGCGGGGAGCGCCTTGCCGAGCCCGCGCTGGCGGCGGGGCTTGCTGCCGCCGATCTCGGCGCCGTCGACAACCCACCCCAGGAGCATGGCCGCGAACCACCCGCTGCCGCCGAGATGGCGGGCGATGCCGCGGCGCGCGGCCCAGATGCGCCAGAGCGCGAGGAACTTGTCGGCGCCGCGGTCGCCCAGCGCCTGCGCCAGGCGGTGCAGGTGCAGGAGGTGCGGCTTGTGCAGCGTGTCGAGCAAGAGCGAGGTGGACGTCTGCAGCGTCGGCTCGGACTCGTCACCCGCCCGGATCAGCGACTTGGATGGGTACAGCGTCGCCAGCGGGAAGACGTCGGGCGCGCCAGCGTGGATCCGCACGTCGACAGCACGCTTCAGCCCCTGCGCCTTGCCCGCGCGCACACTGACGATCGGGCGGCGCGCATCCGCGTACTCCCACGCCACCTCGACGCCCTTCAGCGGCCCGTCCTCCTTCGCGGCGGCCTTGAGCGCCTGCACAATCACGCCGAGGTAGAACGCCCGCTTGTGGAAGTAGCGGTACGCCGTGCGGTCCTTTGCGGAGAACAGTGCCTGTATGTCAGCTAGGATGGGCTACGCGAAGCTTACCTGCGGCATCATGACGACGAGGTCGATGTTGCCCTCCTCGCCCTTGGCCTTCTTGTACCCGCCGACGACGGGCCACGAGCCCGCGACGAGCACCTCGGTCGGCTTGGCGAACCCGAGCTTCCACTGCACCTCCTCCGCGAGAGGGTGGAGCGCCTTCGGCCCCGGGAACGGCACGCCGGGCACCTTCTTGAGAGCCTTCTTGGGCGCGGCGGGCGCAACCTCGGGCAGCGCGTGCACGAGGTCGTGCACCGCGCCGAGCAGCGCCTTGATCCCCGCCGCGGGCGAGGCGCTCAGCAGCGTCGAGCCCAGCAGCTCGTCCAGCTGCATGCTGAACGTGTTCCCGCCCTTGGCCTCAGCGTCGCGCAGCTCGTCCAGCTCCTGCAGCGTCGGCGCCTTGTACAGCGACTTCTTCGGCGCTGACGTCGATGCCGCCGGGGCTGCCTCAGGCTGCTCGTCGCCGTTGAACTCGGGCACATCGTCTGCCTCGTCCTCGTCCATGCCGTCGAACTCGGGTACGTCGTCGTCGTCATCATCCTCGTCATCGTCGTCGTCCGAGCCCTGCGGGTCGATCATGGGGTCAACGAGCGTGCTCTGCGCGGCATACTGCTCGATCTCGTCGTCGGTGTCGGGCTCGACGGCCTTCGCCTTGCCTTTCCGTGACTGGGGTCAGCTCCCAATCAGCACGCCAGCTCACCTTCTTCTCCGGTGCGGCACCCGAGGTGCTTTTCCTCTTGACGCCCATGATGCTGTGTGTGGAGGGAAGGCGAGACGCGGCTGCAGTTGTTGTGAAGTCGCCCAGAGACCGTCGCCTGACGGAAATTTCAGGCCGTGGCCCCGCAAAATTCTTTGGCTGGCAGGCTGCGCGCATGGCTCGAACCCTGAAATTTCACCTGCCGCCAGCCAGCCGGGCCGCGCGCTGGCCCGTCGTTGCGCGTTGCGATTGTTTTCGTTGCATTGCACTACTACACACATTTAAAGGATGCGCTTCCTCGACCAGCTCACGGGCAAGACGGCACCGACAGCGGAGGCGGCCGGCGTTGACGCCAAGCCCCAGCCGGCCGGTGCGCCGGCGCAAGCCGCCGCCGTCCCGGTCGATCACCAGGCGGCTGCCGCGACGGAGCCCGCCGAGCCGCACATCGACGACCACAAGCCGAACCCGAAGGTTGCCGTTGCGGTGGCCGGAGCGGCTGTGAGTACTGCCTGTCTTTCCTCTCAGCAGGAGCGAGCCTGCTGCTGGTGGGAGGGAGCAAGCTTCCTGACGGACCTGACTAGCTGACGCCAGCTCGCGGTCACGACGGGGCTGACGCTCCTGATCCTACCGTACGTGAAGCAGGCTGCGACGATGCAGCAGACGACGCAGTTTCTAAACCAGGGCCTGCGCGGCCTGCCGTCGCGGCCGGCGATGAGTGCGCGGCCGGTGCGGTCGTCGGAAGCGTTCCGGCCGCAGCCTGCCGCCACTGCGTCTTCCTCCTCTGCGGCTGCGTCTTCCCCGTCCGCCCGGGCGGCGCCCTCGCAGGTGCTCTCCGAGCTGGAGGCGGACCGCGCGGCGGACCTGGCGCACGCGACCTCGACGGTGCCGCTGGAGAACTCGGACCTGATCCGGTGGCGCGAGTTCAACAACGCCGAGGAGGACGCGCTGTACGGCCCCGCGGCGGTCGATGAGGAGGGCGCGCCGCTCGAGCCGGTCAGCCCGTGGCTCGGGTTCCAGGCGCTCGGCATCGCGACCGCGCTCGTCGGCGCGTGCACGGCGCTCGGCGTGTGGGGCGCCGCAAAGTACCTCGGCGTCGGGAGCGTGCAGGAGTTTGCGGACGCGATGCGCGGCCGCCTCGAGGAGGGCCTCCCCGAGCTCATCGAGAATGTGCGCAAGGACGAGGGGCCGACGGACGCCGGGCCCAACGTCATCGGGCGCAACGGCGACGTCGACGACGGAAAGCTCAGGCAGTGGATCGAGTGGGTCGAGGGGGACAAGAAGAAGGTGTGAGCGTGAGCGAGCGCGGCGAGCGTCAGCGAGCCGTCGGTCGCGAGCCGTCGGGTGCGACACCTCGGACAGCTGTAGACAGCGCAGAGTACAGCGCACCCGCACACTCCGACAGCCGGCAGAGAAGCATAAGGCATAGATACATAACTGCATTGCATTTTACGTTTTACAACTTGCTTTTGATTTGTTTACTTCTGACTTTTGCGACTTCTGACTCGCTTGCTGGCTTGCAGACCTTGTGACCGGACGTGCAACGGTGCGGTGCGGCGTGGGCGTGGCGGGCGCGTTGAGCGGCCGTGTTTTGCTACAGGGGGTTGAGGATGAGTGCGGGCGTGCGGGTGCGGGGCACGATGCGAGGCCGTGTGGCCGTGATGAGGTGCAGTGAGGGGAAGTGCGGTGCGCTCCCTCACTGGGTCGGCGACGAGTCGCTCGGTGTGCGGCTTGACGACATTTAGTCGCGGCCCTCCTGTTTGTCAGCTCAGATCTTCTGGCTTTGAGCTGCAGTGTCCAGCCAGCTGTCGCCAGCTGCCGGGGCTCCGCCCCGCCAGCGGCCATGGGGGGACTCACGTCGTGCTGCTTCCGCAGGTCCTGGAAGCTCTTCCCGCCCTTCATCTTGTTCATCTTGTCCGACCCCGTCTGCTTCTTGGCGTCCTTGGCCTCCTTGTCGGCGTCGCGGTAGCCCATCTGGATCTCGAACGGCGTCGTGAACAGCGGGCCCGAGCCGTCCGAGGGCGGGCGGGTCTGCGGGCGGGCGGCGGGGGCGGTCGTGTGCAGCGCGGCGGCGGCGCGCGGGACGCGGGCGAGGGAGCGGAGCGAGGTGCGGAGGGCGAGCATTGTTAGGAGTGCGGTGGAGTCGAGGTCGTGAGAACGGTGCTAGTTATGTGCGAGGTATGCGTGCGGTGTGCAGTGCGATTGCAGGTGAGCTGGTGGGGAAACTGGGCCATTCCCCAATTTATAGCCAGATCCAAGTGCCGGCCGGCTGCTGGCGCGCTGGCGACGACGGCCATGACAAAGCGAGCGATAGCTGTCGTCATGCCAGTGATCGGGGCCGCAGCCCCTCTCGTACCGGGCACGCGCGGGCAGCTCCGGCAGTAGCCTTTAGCGGGCCAGCGTGCAGCAAACCTTGGAGGCGAGGCTATTCGAAATGTCGACGCTGCCTCGCCTGCGCGCCTGCTTCATGTGCCTGCAGCTCGATCCGCGGGGCCTAGACGAGGCTGCCGAGGGCACAGAGGGCACGGGCGTTGGCAAAAGCCTGGTTGGACATTCCAACGCTGGCACGCCGCAGACACATGACCTGTGTCACCCCGCGCTGGCCGCTGATTGGCCCGATAAGCTGTGAATATCGTCCGCCAGAAAAGATAAGGATTTCTCCCAACGCGGTAATGCGCGGCCCCACTCTGCACTCCGTCTGTGCTGCGCTGCCTGGCGGTGGAAGCTGTTCCTGCCCGCGCACCCGCGCCGCCCGTTCCTTGCGCCTCAGACAGACCAGACACGCCGATCCGGAGACCCAGCACCCCCACCCCGTGCCTCCCCCGGTGCCCATGCCCAGTGTGATATGACGTCGATGACACCGGCCACTCACCTCCTGCTCCGAGTGTGACGCAGCGACTCGTGATCACACTTATGCACGCATCCACGGCCCGGCCATGATGCCTGATCTCTTTCTGAAAGCTGATTGAACGACCAGATCGCTGCGCACGCCAAGACCGGGGTACCGGGGTGCCCGTGTGGGGGCTGCTGATAGGAGATGGGCTCGATCGCGGCAATCACAACGCTCACTCGCGCTCACTCGCGCCGCACGTCGCCGTGTGATGTGTGACGTGTGAGCGATGCGCGAGCGAGCTCGAGTAAGGTTATAGCGTGTGCCGGGTGTGATCTGCCTGTACCCTCTACTTCCCCTTCCATACGCGTACTTGCGCGTACTTCCAGCGCCATGACACACCTGCAGCATTCAATCGGGCGCAGTCGCAATCGCACTCACCGACTGACGTACAACGTACACCGTACACCCGCTCGCGCGCACGCGCCCCGGCAGCAGCCAGCACGTCAGCAACCGGATCTTAGCTCAAAGATTGGTCGGCGAGATTGGTAAGATTGGTATTCTGGTCTGCAGACCATTCCTTCAGGCGCACCGCCAGAACAGACGCGATCACGAGGCACCGCCGGCCCAGGGCACGCGGTGGCGCGCCTCCCATCTCGGTTGCGGCTCCTGCTGACTCCACCCCACCCCTCTGGCCACTCTCCACCATCGCTCATCTCCGCTCCCTACTCCCCCGACCCCTCTCGCCTTGATCTCGTGACCTCTCACACAGAGCTCCACACGCGCCGCGTCTCGTATCTCGTCCGAGCTTTTCGCCTATCGCACTCCTCTATTCCCCGGATTTCTGTTCCGAGTGTAGGACCCATCGCGCTGCCCTCCTCCATTTCCGGTCTCAACTCACGGCGCCGACTCGTCACGTGCCGAACGGTGGACAACTCAACCGAGATAGACGACCACTAGACTAACCATGATGTGCATAAAGTACAAACTTCTACCGGTCTACTGCTTGCCGCCCTTGGCGTCCTTGTCGTCGGCGTTCTCCTGCTTGGCGCGCTTCACGTCCTCGGCCTTGACGCCGGCGGCCTCGGCGGCGGCCTCCGTCTTCTTCTCCTCGGCCGACTTGGAGTCGTCGATCTCCTGCTGTGCGTTCGCGATGCGGTTGTCGACTGTTTGTCAGCTTGGATCCCTCCTCTAGCAGCGGGCACTCCAGACACTTACTCAGGTCGTGAAGCGCCTGGACGGTCCGGATCAGCAGGCCGAGGTACACCATGACGTTCTGGTCGTTGACTTGGACGCGGAACGCCTTGCCGAGGTCGACGTCGCCGCCGAGCTGCGGCAGCAGGCCCACAATCTCCTGCACCTGGTAGATGATCTGGTGGTTGACCGGCATCTTGCCCTTGCGCACGTCGTTCAGGTACTCCGAGATCTCCTTCAGCCGCGCGTGCAGGCCGCGGAGCGAGTCGAGCTGCGCAGACACGCGGTTCGACAGGCTCTGCGTCGTGAGCAGCGACGACGACGCGGCCGCAGAGGATGATGAGATGTCGCGCAGCAGGTGCTCGACACCGATCTCCTCCGCCTCCTCCGCCTCAATCGACGTCGGCACGTGCGTGAACGTCCGCTGAGTCGCGGTACCGTCGTCGCGAATCTCCTCAACGGCGAAGTATGCGTCGGTCGGGATACCCGTGTCTCCGCGTCCTCCGTGCGCACGAACGTCGACGATCACCATCACGGGTCGCGGGCAGAAGCGCTTGAACAGCTCCGTGATCTCGAGGTCGGACGAACGCAGGCGCGGTCCAGTGTGGTAGAAGCCTATCGGGCGCTCCTTCGCTGCAAAGTCAGCTGAAACGCAATTGAGGAGCAGCTGGCAACAGGCTTGCCACCTTCATCGAAATGACGGTCATCACGCCCGCCGCAGCTCAGCCAACTCACCGTTGACCTTCCTGAACATCCGCCACATCTCCTCCACGTAGTCAAGGTCGAGGAAGAACGTCTTCGGGTCCTTGTCGTCCTCCTCGAACGGCACGGCGAACGAGTTGGCAACGTTGATCGTGTTCCCGTCGTCCTGGCCGAGAAGCACGCCGAGGACTCGCTTCTTGTTGGGGAGCGGGACACGCGCTGCATGGTCGACGACGCTGAGCAGAACTAGAGGGTGGATAACACTAAGCGCAGTCAGTACTGTCCGGATCCGAGCACAAAGTTGGCCTTCCTCGTCGAGTGGCCATAGTGACCGCCAGTCGCTGTTGATGACTCACACATTCGTCGCCGAGAGCTCATTAACCTGACGGGAGTCAGCTAGATCGCGCAGCGTTATCAGCTGCATCAGAACATACCTGAGCTGTCGTAAGGCCGGGCATCTTTGCCCAGGTTGTCTATGTGGGTATAAGGACGAGAAGGATGGCTTGGATGCTCGTAGAATCGACGTCAATGAGCTCGACGTCTAGCTGAGATCATGCGTCAGCGCGCTGCCCGCCATGACGCTCACGTGGCCGGAAATATGCCATAATCCCGCCATGCAGGGGTCGCGTGGGGATTTGCCACTCGCTTTGCGGAGATGGGCTCTCTGTCCGTATTGTTGTGACGCAGCGCGATGATCTGCAGATCTCCGTAGTCTGATGGGCATACCGTGTTTCCGGGTCGCACTGACCCGGCAGGTTGCGAGTGCTGTGTAGTGCGTGAGGCGTGTCTGAGGCGTCTTCGGGATCTCATGACCTGTCAATGTGCAGAGGCAGGATGCAGGTCGCAGGATGCAAACCAATATAGGGAACAACATGTTCACGGGAGTTATTGCACTCAGCCTCCAGCACTCGACGAAGTGCTCTCTAGCTTGTTGCCTGGTCAGGTTCCCCGCTGGTGATCGAGCGGAGGGAGGGTTGAGAGGGCACAGTCGACGCGTCTGAGCGCTGCATGCGCAGACACAGGTTGGCGCGATTGGCGCGGTACGTGAGCACTTGATCGCCGGCCTGTGCGCCAGGTGCTCTTCCTCCCGGCCCTGGGGCGCCGAGGTTCCGCTCAAGCGGGAGAATTCGACTGTGTGTTCTCGCGATCGCGACATCGTCTTCCCCACTCAACCGTCGTACCGTCGTACGCCCGCTGTGACTCCGGCTGCGAGATTGCAACATGCAGACGTGACCCATCGTCAGACGGGGCGAGCGATGGCCAAGCTGGGATGCCTGGGCTCGCAAATAGCCTCTGGTGATGGGAACGGCGGGTGCAGAGCCAGTTCGAGCTCGCGGGAGGGCCAATCACGCTCGACGCGGCCGCCACCCGGCTCAGCTGCTGCCCTGACGCAGGCGGTCCACCTGACGCTGCCTGAGGATGCCTGACGGTTGCCTGACTCACGGACCGCGCTGGCTGCATTTGGCGCGAGGACAGGAGCACGATCGAACACGACGATTGGTGCGCGTACGTGCGCAGCAGCTCGAGACGGGCGGTGAGGCGCTCTGGACGAGCGTCCCAAGGGCAGCTTTGGCGCACTGTCGCTGGAAAGATGGGGGATCGGCAGCGTACTGCTGAGCCCATAGGCTGTGGATCCGCTGGCAGCACCCGTAGGGCTGGCTAGTACTTATGCACGTAGACGTGTCCGCAGCGCCCGTCTTCCTCCCCATTGCAACTACTCTCGTCACTACCGCGACGTACACGCACACCACGCAAGATGGACAACGTGAGTACTCTGTGACGTGGATCCTGGATCACGCACAGCAGCACTGCGGGGCACAAGCAGAGGCGAGGCAGAGCTGGCAGAGTGAACCCTAACCTTGGCCGCGTGCCTCGTGCTCTGGTTGTGCCTTTGTTTGTGCGGTGATATGACGCAACCGGGGGTCGACGCGCTGAACCGTGCGATGCAGCTTCTCAACCAGGCGCAGGACTTCATCAAGTCGGGCAAGGCCCAGGAGTTCCTCGCGTCTGAGAAGGGCCAGGAGATCACCAACAAGTACGGCGAGCAGTTCAGTGAGTCCATCCCTCCATCAGCATCCGCCGTCCCCCACCCCGCATCCGTTTAACCGGCCGGCCCCTCGCGTTAAGCGTTCCCCCGACCCGGCCCCAGACCGCCCAGACACAACGTGACCTGTGACCTCACCGCTCACCTCACACCCTCCCGATCCCGAGCACCAACCAGCTGACACATAACAGAGAGCTACGTGCGTTTCACAACACCCACTCACTCATCCACACCACCGCCCACTGACTCTCCAGACCGGCGTCGACATCAAGACCGTCGAAGGCTTCCTTGGCATCAACCCCAACCAGGCCCAGAACCAGCAGAACAACCAGAACAACAACAACCAGCAGCAGGGCAACGACCAGCAGCAGAACAACAACCAGTCGTCGTACAACAACAACAACGACAACCAGAACAACAACAGCAACAACAACAACAACAACCAGAACAACTACAACTCCGACAACATGTCCTCCAACAACCAGCAGCAGCCCCAGGTCTCCGAAGGCCAGTTCGGCCAGAAGGGCCAGTACGGCGCCGTCACCGGCCAGGGCTTCGGCGGCAACCTCGCCAAGGACTCGCAGGGCAACTCCCTGAACTCGACCCAGGACGAGAACAAGCAGTCCAACTACTCTGGCTACGGCGCCAACGACAGTGCGTAAGAGACTCCCATCTCTCCCAATCAGTAGCATCATCTCTTTCCACTTTCTGTCCGGGGGCAACGTGTTTGCACAGCGGGTTCATCATCCAATGCAGTCTGAGCGAGCTTGAGAGTGAATGGCGAGCGTACGAGTCGAGCATCGGGCCGGAGGGCCGGAAGGATGGACGTCGAGGAAGGCGCGGCACACAGCGTACACACGGCACGCGACACAGAAGCGCGGAGTGCCCAGAAGGTGGCGGAAGCAGACAGTGCGCGGGGGTACGACACCGCGGAGAAGCCTCTCCGTCGCACCTCCCCGCGCCCTGCGCCCCCGCAGTGATCCGCAGCACCCTCCTTGGAACGGCGCAATGGAACCACGATCCTCATCTTCGTGCGCAGGAGCAGTATGCTGACGTTGCACAGGCTCGGCCTCTGGTGGCTTCGGACGCAACGCCCAGGGCTCCGCCTACTCCCGCGCTGTGAGTGCTATTGGACCGCCGACGGCGACGAGGGCTCCCTGTCCGGCCGCGAGGATTGGCAGTGGTGGCGGCGCCGCTGGCGTTAATTGAGCACGGCCGCCGCAGCAGTTGATCTCAGGCCGTGGACTAGGGGTTCTTGCAGCTCGTAAGAGAGTGGACGAGCTGACCCTTATCCAGAACCAGATGGGCGCCGCGGACAACTCGGCCAACTACGGCGGCTCGGACGACCTCGACAACAACGACGGCACCAAGACCGGCGCCAGCACCCCCGGATACCGCAAGGACGGTGGTGAGTAATCCTTCGATACTTGGGCAGGGGACGTTGGTTAACCCATCCGCAGAGGACGGCCAGGACGTCAACTCGCAGTTCAGGGGACAGAACCTCGGCTTCACGTCGTCGAACAACGACGACGAGCCCAACATCTAAGCTCTGAGTGCGGTGTAGCGTGTAGCGTGTACGTGTGCGCAGATCAGCCATTGCATAATAGTCAAGTTGTCTCCGAATAAATGAATCGTGTAACATGCATGTGTTGCGTCAAGAGTTGTAACTTGGACGTGCAGGCAGGTGCGTACGAAGTGCACTTGTGCATAGCCTCAGCACCACACACACCGCCGTCGGTTGGGCCGGCGACGACGCTCGTGCAGGCGCACGCCTGCTTGATCTGCTGCTCGGCGCGTGAAGGCCTGGCCCGGCGGTGAAGTGTTGGGCCCCTGACCATGGCGTTATCAGCCGATTCAGATAATTTCACCACCGCTGCCATTCGGCGTCTTGCTCTCGTCGCCAGGTCACCACCTCTCTAACTCCCGCATACCACTCTGCCGCGGCGGTCGCAGCGTCACTCTCATCTTCACCTTCGCCCCATTCCTTTCGACAGCACTCTCCTTTCTCTTCATCGACACACACGGCAGACCGACAGGCCGAGAACGTGCGACGGCCTCCACCCGCCAAGCCCTTAGCTACCAACTCGTCAGCTCGCCCTCCCCGCTCTCCAATACCCCGCCCCCGCCCGCGCGCATGGCACGATGACGACGGACGTGGTGAACCCGCGCCGGCTGCGGCGCTACGTGTGGCTGCTGGCGCTGTTCGTGCCGGCGAGCATGCTCGTGTTCTACGCGCACCTCTCGCCGCACTACGAGGCGCTGCCCGACCTGCCCGCGCTGCCCAAGGTGCAGGTGCAGATCAACCCGAAGGAGCCCGTCCCCGAGACGGCGTACCTGCCGGACTGCATCTGCGGCACAACGGCGCGCGGCCGCAAGCTCTGCGACGTGTACGGCGAGCACGCGCTGCGCGCGTCGCGCCTCGTCGAGGGGTCCGGGGCGCGGATGCGGAACCTGCTCGCAAGGCTGAACGAGGGCATGGACATGACCATTGGCGTGCTCGGCGGAAGCGGTAAGCTTCGAACATGGTCCTAAGCTGACAGTCAGTCTCGGCGTGCCGTGGCGTGCACCCCAACCCGGAGCATCCGGAGGGCGACCCCGCCGGGCCCGGGTGCTACCACTCGGTCGTGAACGACTGGTTCAAGGAGACATTCCCGAATGTAAGCTGGGCGAACTATGCTGTTAGCTGACGACAGTCGCGCATCAACACGGTGAACTCTGCTATCGGCGGAATAGACAGCAGCTACTTTGCGTTCTGCGGGGTAGGTTGGAGAGAGCCAGCTGCGGCGTGCAGACGAGCTGATGGCAGACGCACCACCTCGCCAAAGATGCAGACCTCATCGTGCTCGAGTTTGACGTGAACGACCAGGCGTGAGTTACCTTCTCCTCATCTTTGCTCTCTTCGTGTTCTCCGCTGACGCCAGCGACACGATCTACATGCACTTCTTCGACCAGCTGATCCGGGTCCTGCTCGAGCTGCCGAACCAGCCGGCGTTGCTGATCCTGGGCGCGTGGGCGCCCAAGGTTGCGCAGGAGCAGGGCTGGGCGGACCCGCAGGTGTTCCACGTGCCGATCGCCAACTACTTTGACGTGCCGTACGTGTCGCTGAAGCGGGTCATCTTCGACCACTACGCGCGCTTCCCGAAGAGCACGGCCGAGGCCTTCTTCCTCTCGGACCGGCTGCACCCGAATGCGCGCGGGCACCGGCTGCTGGCGGACATTGTCATCTCGTACCTGGAGGGCCAGTTGTGCGAGCTTGCGCGGCACGGGCTGCCGTCTGTGCCGGACGCGAAGCTGACGCTGGCGAGCGAGGAGCCGGCGTCCTTCTTCGTGAAGGTCGACGGCGCCGTCGCGCAGCCGCCGGGCAGCATCGACTGGACGCGCGTGCCCGACGACTGGGAGCGGACGTGGAGCCGCGAGGAGATGGCCGCCATCGGCGACGAGCAGCGGCACTTTGCGCTGCCGACGTCGCCGTACGCGGTCCGCAGCCTCGGCATGTTCACCCCGCTCGAGCTGTTCGTCGACCCCGAGCGCCCGGACCCCGCCACAGGCGACGCAGTCCTGCACACGCTGCAGCCCAAGCCGTTCTGCGCCGACGCAAACGACCGCGAGCACCCGATGGCGCCGCGCATCGCGCACGGCTGGCGCGCATGGGACTGGCACGACGAGAAGCACTACTGGGTCGCCGACGAGCCCGGCAGCCGCATCACGGTCGACATACAGGTAAACGCCGGCCGGTGAGTAGCAGCGGCAGCACCGCTGTCGCGCATGGCGCCACAGCTCGGAGTGAGAGAGCACAGCTGACAGCAGCGTCGCAATCTACTACTTCCGCTCGGCGCAGTATGCGCTCGGCGACGCGCTCTGCTGGGTCGACGACAACGAGAAGGGCGCAGTCCGTCTCCCCGGCTACTGGTCGCGCGCGTACAACATGGCCGTGTGAGTGTCTCCATCCAGAGGGGCTTTTTTGTCCTCTGCCTGTCCGCCCGCTAACAAGCAGCGTCAAGTACATCGACCAGCGCGTGACCAAGGGCGCGCACTACGTGACGTGCGAGATTGCCGCCAACTCGTCCCACCCGACCGAGCCGGACGCGAGCCACTTCCGCCTCGTCGCTGTCATGGCCACGTAGGCGGGAGCAGTGATCGCCTCGCTCAGAGCCACAGCGCAGCGACGCCATGTCAGACATTAGACTTGTAGACTCTTCCGGATATCCCTAGATGTACATTTCAAGAACATACAGCGGCACTACTAACTGCTATGGCTAGGTTCCCAGAACAGCGGGCCACTCCGCCCGCGCGCCTGCAGCAACAAACCCAAAAAATAACACGAACACTCGGCCACTCTGCAGGCGCCGACTGCCCCCAGCGGCAGCCGCTATCGCCGCGTCTGCGCCTCCAGATCCGCCACGTCGCCGACGTCGCGCACGTCCTTCTCGATCTGGGCGAGCTCGTCTGTGCGGTCGCCGTGCTCTGCCATGGCGCGGCCCAGCGCCCAGCGGAGGTACGCCTGTCGTCCTGCCTCCCATGCGTCCGTCCCCGCCTCCAGCTGCGGCACCGGGACGTCCGCCGGGTCGAGCGAGGCGAGGCGCGAGTGCAGGCCAGCCAGCGTGTCGGCGACGGAGCGCGTGTGCTCGTTAAGCGGATGAACTGGGGTCAGCTCCGGGCTCTCGCCTGCACTTCTGTGCTCTGCCCGCCCTTCGCGCGGACAGAAGCAGTCGTACTCACGCCCAGCGTCCACGATCAGGTCGTTCACAAAGCCCACCTCCTTCCGGCGCATCTCGGCCATGCGCAGCTTCTTGTCCAGCACGGCCTCGGCGAGCACGAGCCGGTGCCGCGCATATTTGGCCTGCTCTATCTTGGCGCGCAGATCTTCGAGCCGCTCCTGCAGCACCGCCTCGCCGCCACTATCGACAACGTGCTGCGCGCGCGTGAAGTCGATGCCCTTGTGCCATGGCTGGGGTCAGCTTCACTTATGCCACATAGCTGCTGTCGCAAGCATGTGCTAGCCGGAGAGTCGAGTGCGCTGGAAGAGCGTAGCTCAATTTCGTTGCTCTGAGTACCACGGTCGCTTCACCCCCACCTCCGCAACTCACCATGACCAGCTCGACTCCGTCCGGCACCGAAAAGATGTTGCGCAGCGCGTACGCCGTGAACTTGTCAAAGGCCTTGTCGACCTGCTGCTCCAGCAGCGTCTCGAGCGCGTACGATCCTGCCTCGGCCTCGCGCTCAAACTCTGGCCGCCCACTCGCCATCATTTGCGCCCACTGCTCCACACTCGTAACGGTCGGGTAGATGAGCGAGCGAGCGTGCTCCGCGATGTCGTGCAGCACGTTGAACGGTGCAAAGTTCAGGAGCTGTTATCAGCGGGAATCTTCTCGGAGACTGGATAAGTAGAGGGGAAAAGGCGCCTCACCTCGTGGATTAAGCGGTCCTTGTCATCCTCGCTCAGCTCCTGCACCGGCCGATGTTCTGGCGGCGTGTAGTCCCACGTTATGGACTCGGGCACGTCGAGCGGCGGCATGTCGAGCGTGATGCGGGACGAGCTCGCGACCTGCGACGGTTCTACTGGATTCGGCGTCGCAGACTGCTTCTCGACGGCGGAGCGCCGCCGGCTCGAGACGGACTTGCGGGGCTGCGACATGCTCGCGACTTTGTCGTTGGGAGCTGGGATCCGTTGGTGGAGGGAAGACACATGGTGGAGGCCGCATAAACCCTTTGTTTACACGATTGCGCCTGGCTCTGCCCAGCCGATGATTGAATTGCATCCGTGCCGCAGCCCAATGACGTGTGGCACCGAGTTCTCTTGCCGCTGATGGCCGGCATTCCAGTTCCAGGACGAGCTAGCGGAGGCGCACGCCGTCGATCGGAGCAACGTCGACTGCAACACCCGCAACCGCAACATCGAGCATCCGCCAGCCATGAGGGTCATCAAGCCCAACTGGGTCGAGCATGCGGCTGGTGAGCTGTTCGATTCTCGTGGAAGCTGACAAACAGGCGAGAAGAAGACGAAAAGCCCCATATACTCTCTCTCCGTGCACCCCGACGGGACGAGACTGGCGACCGGTGGCCAAGGTGAGTTCCAAGCTTACTCTCGCCTGTGATGTAGCTGACATGAATCCCTTCCCTGCGTTTCGCCTTTCCGATATGCTCTCACCGCTCCCCAACAACAGACAACAAGGTCAAGATCTGGTCCACCCTGCCGATTCTGGATGCCGAGGCGGCCGAGAATGAGGCGAACCACAAGCTGCTCTGCACGATGTCGGCGCATACCGGTCCGGTTCTGACCGTCCGCTGGGCGCATCACGGCCGCTACCTCGCAAGCGGGAGCGACGACGCCGTGCTGCTCGTGTGGGACCTTGACCCTTCGGGCGGAGGACGGGTGTTCGGGTCCGAGGAAGTCAACGTCGAGAACTGGAAAGCGCTCCGCCGCTTAGTCGGGCACGTCGCCGACGTTGTCGACTGCGCGTGGTCTCGCGACGACTCGATGTTGGCCTCCGTCGGCCTCGACTCCAAGATCATCATCTGGGACGGGTTTACTTTCGGTTCGTGGTAGCGGACGTTCGCGCTAACCACGCAGAGCGTATCAAGACGATCGACACCCACCAGGGTTTCGTCAAGGGCGTCACTTGGGACCCCGTTGGAAACTATCTGGCCACCCAGGTTGGTTGCCCTGTTGCGCTGATGTTCTAACAATCCACAGTCGGACGACAAGACGGTGCGCATCTGGAACACGGAGACCTGGCAAGAGGTGCAGGTTATCAGCAAGCCCTTCGAGCTGTCTCCGCAGTCGACCTTCTTCCGTCGTCTCAGGTGAGCTTTTTTGCCCCCCCAATGTAGCTGACGAGCAGTTGGTCTCCTGACGGTGCCTTCATCGCGGCCTCCAATGCCATGAACGGACCTGTGTTCGTCGCTGCTGTCATTGAGCGCGAAGGATGGCAGTCGAACATCTCCTTCGTTGGCCACCAGAACACGATTCAGGTTGCCGCATTCAATCCGCGCTTGTTCTTCCAGAAGGGCGAGACGCCTAGCAGGGTTAACGCCTCGTGTATGCTTGCGCTGGGCGCGGACGACTACAACATCTCCATCTGGCGCAACACCATGCACAAGCCGCTCGTGGTCATCCGCGACGTCTTCATGCGCCAGCTGCTCGACCTTGACTGGGCGAACGACGGCTTGACGCTGTACGGCTGCTCGGCGGACGGGACCATTGCCACGGTCAAGTTTGAGCCTGGCGAGTTCCCCGAGCTGGCGGAGGCGGACATGACGTCCAAGATTCTCGATGAGTACGGATACAAATCGACACGGAAACGCATTGCGCCCTCCAAGCCCCTGTCCGTGTCATCGTCCTTCACGGCGCCCCCGCCGGGTGCAACGGAACATGTCAATGTCATCATTCCCCGCAAGAGCAACAAACCGAAGGGCCGCCGCATCAATCTGTCTGGCACCATGACTGGCGGCGCTTCAAGCTCGAACGGATCGCCGCGACCAAGCATGGGTGGCCGTGCACCCCTCGCACGCCCTGCTGCGTCACCACCGCGCAGTGGCGCACAGGATGCCTTCTCCCGAGCCGCCGAGGAGCCCCTCAGCTTTGGCTCCGGATCAGCAGCCACCGCCAGCATGTTCGCCGGCATGGATGACTCGCGCGTCGGTGACAAGCGCAAGTTTGGGTTCGAGGACGACAACCGCTCTGCCAAGGGAAGGACAATGGGCGCTAGCAGGCCGATGGCCCGTGTCGAAGAGATTCGTGCCCCGCGTGTGGTGCTCAGCGGACAGGCGTCGGGAAGCGGCCACGTGCTCCCCATCCCATCAGTCCAGAGTGCGCTCCGTGTGCAGCAGTCAGATGGCCAGGGTGTCCTGACTGCCGAGAACTCGGCGGACGACAGCGGCAGCAACACGGTCTCTCTGAGCATCAACAAGCAAGATGTGTGGACCGACTTCATCCCGTCACCGGCGCTTGCCGTTGTGTCGACTGTCTCGTTTTCAGCCGTCGCGTCCGAGGACGGGTCCGTTCGCATTTACTCTGCAGCTGGACGACAGTGAGTTACTAGCCCGTGATCGTCAACTGACCTCAGCTCGTCGACGTTCAAGTTGCCTGCTCCTGTCTCAGAGCTCGCTGCTGCCAAAGACATGCTGATGGTGTTTACCGCTGATTGCATGGTCCGTGTAGTGTAAGTTGGCGGGGAAGGCTGATAAACTGACTCCAAGTGATGCTCGTAAAGGCAGCGTCGTCCTCTCCCCGACCTCTATGGCTCATCTTCTCGACGTGGCGTCTGTGACTAGTGGTTCTCCAACGACGCTCCAGGTGATGGCCGCCTCCGTGTGCCCCAATGGGTGCCCCGTGCTGGTCACCTCTGAGCCCGCCGGATGGGCATACGACCCCAGTGTCGGAGCATGGACCCAGGTTGCGTCACCTTGGTGGGCCGGGTCGCCTCTCAACGAGACAAGGACGCGCGGGCGCGCGCCTGCCGCGGGCTGGATGCTCGCGGAGATTGAGGCCAAGTTCCCGTCCGACCCGCCTCAGATCCGCAACAAGCCAAAGTGGTGGGACGAGGCGCTGAGCTTAGGCCACTACGAGACGCGTCTGAACGCTACCCGCCTTTTGGGCTCGAAGGACGAATACCTGCATTGGCTGAAGCAGTACGCGAAGTACCTCGGCGACGAGAACTTCCGCGAGCGTGCCGAGGAGCTCCTCGCAGACCTCATGGGTCCGGTCTACTAGTAAGCTCCTATTCGTCGACACCTAGCTAACAGCAGTCTGTCTGGAAAGCCGAACTGGGCCCCGAATGTCATGGCGGGGCTCGCCAAGCGCGACGCCGCCGTCGCCGCGCTCCAGGCCATGCGCCAGACGACCACCCTCGGCGGGTTCGCAACCGAGCAGCTCAACATTCTCAGGAGGATGCAGAGCAGCGAGAGGGAGTGGCTCTAGGCCCTCCCGGATACCACATGAACACTGTAGAGTACGACATGTAGACTCGATGTATAATTTAGCTGTTCCCAGAACGTGGGCAAATGACAGACTAAAGAGCGTAGATCACGGGCGGGGTAACTTCGGCAGTTCTCTTTAGAGCCGCAGAGAAGCATGTCGCTCAGGCGTGGGCCTGCAGCTGGCGCTCGCACTGGCGAGATGCAGAGAAGGGCCGCGCCATATAGTCAGAACGACGCGCTGCGATATCGGGACTAAACCCAAGGCACGGCCGCCCTGAATCAAAGATAGGGCTGGGGCGCAAAAGCTCCCGCGAAAAAGTTCGAGCGGCACCGGAGCAGGACTTCTGCAGGCCGCTGCGAGTCTCTTTCCGCTCCGATTCGGCTCGTTCTGAGCTCATTCGAGAGCGGACAGCCAGCAGATATGAAAAAGAAGGTCCTCGCCGGGATTTGAACCCGGGGCCACTCCCAATCGCCGTCCGAAGACGGTTGGAGGCAAAGCTCAAGATGTTAGATCACCCTAAGAGAGTATGATAACCACTACACCACGAGAACGTCCGAAGACAGGTTGTTGGAAAGAGGCCGAAGCTCTGGGGTTATGTCCAATGGTGGGAAAAGCTCGGCGTCAGAGCTGACAGCAGCTGAGACGAGTCCGAGTCGTTGACATGGTACTTGTCATGTCAGCCATATTACACTGCCTGCCTCGGAGCTTACAGGGTTTGCAGTACAGTGCTTATCGACGCCTGACAAAAGACAACGTCTTATGATCTCGTAGTGTTGTTTCCCCGTAGGCTGTGGCATTTGCTGAACATATCTCCTGCTTATGGTCGAACAACAGCTCGCGGATCGCACTTGGCCGTTGTGTAGTTGCCCTCATAAACCGAGCTCAAAGTATAGAGCACTTGGCAGCCGGTAGGAAAATCAAGGCGAACATAACCGGAAGATGCATCTAGAATACTCCAATGACTAACATACAGCAGACTCGTCGGCCCAGCCCCTTAGTGACGCCAGATCTTCACGACCTTGTCGCGCCCTCCACTGACAACCTTGTCGGCGACAAAGTCGACGCAGTACACCTCGTCGTTGTGGCCGGGGAGGTCGGTCTTGATCTTGAACGTCTTGAGGTTCCAGAGCTTGATCGTCGAGTCCTTGGACGCCGAGACGAGGAGGCGCGAGTCGGCGCTCCACGCGAGGCGGTAGACGGCCGCGACGTGCCCGCGCAGGCTCGCGACAAACTTGCCGGTGCGGCCGTCCCAGAGCTTGACGGCGTTGTCAAAGCCGGCGCTCGCGACGAAGCGCCCGTCCGGGGAGAAGGCGACGTGGTTGACCTGCTTCTGGTGCCCCGTCAGGCGCGCGAGGGGCTTCTTCGGCGTTGCGGTCGAGGAGAAGCTGCCGCTCGCCTGGTCCGGCCACAGGAAGAGGGTGTGGTCGTCCGAGCCGGTGATCATCGTCTCGGGCTGCTGCGCCGTGTGCTCCTTGTACCGCTTGAGGGCCCAGGCCTTTGCTTCCTCGTCGTCCTTGGGGTGCTTGCCCGTGTGGTCAAAGGGACCGGTGCGGAGGACGAAGTCGGTGCTGAGCGCCATCGTGTTGACCCAGTGGGCGTGCTCGCTGAGCGTGCGGATGAGCTTGCCGTCCGTGCCGGCCCAGACGCGGACGGTGCGGTCCGACGAGCCGGTGTAGATGACGTTCTCGCCGCCCCAGCGCACGACGTTGACGCTCGCAGCGTGGCCGGACAGCACGAACTCGAGCCTGCGGGTCGCCGTGTTCCACACGCGCACCGTCCCGTCCTTGCTCGCGGTCGCAAGGCGCGGCTGCCCCTTGGCGAGGTGCAGCGGCTCAAACGCCATCGATGTCACCCACTTGGTGTGCCCGAGCAGCGGCTGGCCGGCCGCCTGCCCCGTCTTGACGTCCCACAGGCGCACCTGCCCATCGTGCCCGCCGGTCGCGAGCAGCTTCTCCCGCGCGTCCCACTCGACGCACAGCACCCAGCCCTTGTGCCCCGTCAGCGTCCAGCGCGGCGTCTCCGTCTCCATGTCCCACACGCGGCACGTCGCGTCGCCGCTCCCCGTTGCCGCGTACCGGCCCGTCGGCGAGTGCGCCGCGCAGAGGATCGGGCTGGCGTGGCCCGACAGCGTCGCCGAGCACCGCCCGACCGCGCGCACACGGAACACGGCCTGCGGCTCGCACCACAGCTCAAACACGTCTTCCTGCGAGAACGCCGGCGCCGTGCTGCTGCTCGCCTTGGGCTGGAGTGCGTCGGCGAGAATCGAGTCATGGATCGCGACCCGCGAGGCGTCCTTCGCCTGCAGGTGGAACGCATACGGCAGCGGGTCCTCGTCCTGTCGTCAGCTCAGCAGAGCAGCAATCGAGCTCACCTCGCCGCGCAGCTTGTTCACGAGCATCTGCAGCGCATCGCGCGCCGTGTCCGCCGGGAGGTTGATCGCGGGGCCGAGCGCCTGACCGTTCTCCGAGTTCTTGAACTGCACCACGATCTGCGGCACGGGCACCTCGGGCTCGGGCGCCGACGGCGGCAGGAGCGACTTGGCGTAGTTCGACTTCTGTCGTTTCGGGGGCGGGAGTTGCGTCGCCATCGTGTCGTAGTGGTTGTTGTGGTTGATCGGTGACCACCCGCTGGAAACCTGCAGATGAGCGGCCGAGTTCAGAAATCTTGAGACCAGGCACGATATTCGTCATGCTTTGCCACGCATTACCGTCCGTTCTAATCAGCGCTAAGGTATGGTATTACTTCCGCTAATGGATCGCTGTATTCCAACCGTCGCGCTCAGGGCGGACGCGAGGCCGTTTGTTGACAACTGAACCAGACGCGCACGGCTTGCGCTGGCTGGCATCACAACATCGACCCAGCCGCCGCGATGGACTCGCCCTTCCTGACGAACAAGCCCCTCGACGACGACGACGGCACACTCGTGCTCGCCGACCTGAGCATAGCGGACGAGGACTCGTTCGACGTCCCGCCGCGGGGCTTCGGGCGGGGAGCGCCGCCAGCCTCCGCCTCTGCGTCGAGCAGCATCGCGTCCTCGTCCTCGCGCCCCGTGCCGGTCGCGCCGCCATCGACGAGCCGCCCGCCGAGCAAGCCGCGCTTCTCCCTCTTCGCCCCCGGCATGGCCGAGACGCCGGCGCATGCCTCGACGTTACGCTCTGGAGCCAGGCCACTGGACCCGCCGTCTGAGAGGAGTGACCGCAGCCAGCAGTCGCAGCCACCAGAGCGCCCGCCGCGGTCGGACCGCCGCCCGCCGACATTTGCGTGGGACGAGACGGTGCAGGAGGAGGCTGAGGAGGCTGAGCCGGAGCCCGAGCCCGAGGACGACCGGCCCGGAGAAACCCAGCCCGAACCGAGGGCGGAGCCGCAGAGCGCCGAGGCGCGGGACGAGGCGCTGCGCAACTCTCTGGCGGAACTCAGGCGCATCAACACCGTGTTCGACACGATGATGGGCGCGCTGGAGGAGGGCCGCGCGCACAACACGGTACGTCCCCGTCTCGTCAGCTGTGCAGCCGGGAATGCAAGCTGACACACAGCGACTGGCGACCCGCGTCGCGCAGACGTCGGCGCTGCTCGACGACTACGTCCGCCTGCTGGGCCAGGCGGAGCACACGCGCCAGCTCGTCATGAACGAGAAGTGGACCGGCGCCGAGGACGTGAGTCGCGCAGCTGGGACGTGCTCCGAGGTAGCTGACAACAGGATGCGGCGGCGCTGCAGGCCGAGGCGGAGCGGGCGGCGGAGAGGGCTGCGGCCGAGGAGGCTCGCCGGGCCGCTGAGGCCGAGGAGGCCGCGCGCAGGGAGCGGGAGCGCCAGGCAGCGGCCGAGCGCGAGGCCGCCGCAAAGGCCAAGAGCGCCGCGGCGACTAGAGGTCGGCCGGGGGTGCGGCCCACGCGTGGAGGTTTGCGCGGGCGGGGCAGCTCGATCCCCGCACCGCGGAGCCGGCCGACCAGCGCGGCGGGCACGGCGTCGGCGTCAGGTACGAGCGGGCACGCACGCACGACGAGCGGGTTCCGG
The DNA here is from genome assembly GCA_023630055.1 of Trichosporon sp. PB005A. Taxonomy (NCBI): domain Eukaryota; kingdom Fungi; phylum Basidiomycota; class Tremellomycetes; order Trichosporonales; family Trichosporonaceae; genus Trichosporon; species Trichosporon sp. PB005A. The sequence goes on from JAMALZ010000007.1 coordinate 28,881, forward strand.
CGCCCAGCCTCGGGCCTAGGGGGGCGGTATGCCAACGTTCCCAGCAGCGGGTACGGGCGGTAGCATCTATGCATTACACTGCTGCGCATGCTACGACTTCTGACGCTTTGCTATCACTACTGCTGCACACACACGTCTCGGACCTCCTTGCCGAGGCTGCTGCTGCGGAAGCGGCGGAGGCCGTCGAGGAGCTCGCGCTCGTCCTGGCTGAGCTCGTGCTCTGGCTCGGGCTGGGGGGCGATGTTGACGCCGATGCCTGCTGCGCGCTTGCGCGGCTGCTCGGGGTCGGGGTCGAGGAGGGCGAGCTTGCGCTTGAGCAGGGCCGTGAAGGGGTGTGCGGGGTCGGAGGGCGCGGGCTGGCTTGCGAGCGCGAACGGGAACATGTCGGCGGTGCGGGGGCGGCCCTTCTCGACGGCGTCGCGGCGCTCGATGCCGCGGATCACGAAGCGGCCCTCGTCGTCGACGGCGGGCTCGGCCTTGGGGAACGTCATGCGCGTCAGCGCGATGAGCTCGACGGGGTTCAGCAGCCGCGGCGGCTTGCGCTCCGCGCTGCTGTCGCCGTCCGCGTGCGCGCCTGCGTCCGCCGGCTCCGGCTCCGGCGCCGCGGGCGGCGACTCGGGCGCAGGCGGCAGGAAGCTGTTGATGTCGTCGATCTCCTGCCCGACGCCGCTGACTGACACGCCCTGGTCCACGCCCACGCTCCCAACGCTCCCCACGCCGTCGACGCTGACGCCCTCGTTGCCCTCGCTCGGCGCCGCATTCGGTGCGCCGCCGTCGGCAGAGCCGGACCCCGACCCGCCGCCACCGCCGCCCTCGCCGTCGTCGCCCATGTTCGCCTCAAAGTCTTTCAGTTCGTCGTCGTCCTGCGCTTGCGGCGGCTCGAGGAACCGCGCAGCGTAGCTCGAGTACAGCTCGGTCTGCGTGATCGACGGCGCGCCGGGCTCGGCCTGGTGCTGGAAGTTGGAGAGGAGCCTGGCGTCAGTGCTGAGCGGGCGAAGCAAGCTGCAGCTTGTCGCAGCCTCGCGCCTGCGGCTCTAGGCGCTCACCGTACTCACCAAGTTGTGCTCCGCAACGGCTCCACGAGCGCATCGACGCTGCGGTCCCACTCCTCGCTCCCGCCCTCCTTGTCTCTGAGTCCGCGGAGGACGTAGTCGCCCTCGTCGCGCGCCATCTCGCATCCGGGGAACGTCGCGCACGCGAGCTGGATGAGCTCCTGGCCGCCGAGCAGCGGCGCGCTGGCGGCGTACGGGTCGAACCTGCTCCTGTAGGCATTGTACAGCGCGAGCTGGGACACGCTGGCCCCGGGCTGCGGCCGGAAGCTGACCTGCAGCCAGCCCGTCGCGCGCCCGGGCTCGTCCATGCTCTCGAGGTCGGCGAGCCCGCGCAGCTTGTTGCGCCGCTGCCGGAAGTACTCGCGGATCTTGTTCCAGGGCCGCCCCGTCCGCTCGGCGAGCTGCTCCAGCTCGCGCCGGCCCGGGTTCGGGTTGCGCGCATAGAACTCGCGCAGGATCACCAGCTGCTGCGCGTTCGACAGCGGGCTGTCCGGCGCCTGCCGGTGCGGCGGGCCGAAGGGGAACGACGGCGGGCGCCTATACGGCGCCGGCGGGGGCGGGCCCTGCCCCGGCTGCGGGCCTGGAGACGCCGACGCAGACACGGACACACCCGGGTGCGCCGACGAGCCGCTCTCGGAGCGCGCGGGGTGCGGCGGGTGTGACGTGTGCGTATGGGAGTGGGGGTGCTGGTGAGAGTGCGAGTGGGAAGGGGAGTGGGAATGGGCATGGCCGTGCGACGACACGTTCTGCGCATGCTTGATCGCGGCGGCCACGGCGGCCTCGGCCGCCGCCTGGTTCGCGAGCTCGGACGACATGTCCATCTGCGCCGCGATCGTCGCTGGCGCCTCCGTGTCGGGCGCGTCGGGGTACGAGGCCATGGACGCCGAGGGTGGAGGCCTGCTGGTGGCCGAGATAGCAGCAGAGGTGGGGATTAAATGCAAAGAAATCACGAAGATAGTCTGTACTGGGCTCGTAAGGGACCACGATCGCGGAGCGCGGGAGCAAATGCTGTCTGTTGTTTACGCTGAGGCCGCAGCAGGCCGCAGGCGCTCAGGAAGGTGCAGTCAAAGTACTTTGCATGCTATGCTACATCGCCTTTTTGCGTGCGTATATTACGGCTAGACAGGATAGAGGCAGCAGCAGAGGGCGGGTATGCTCGTCTCTGCGCGCTGCGCACGCGTCTATAGCCTTCCGAAGAGGAGGCCGACGACGACATAGATGAGCGTGCACGGCGGGGTGAGCACGGCGTAGCTCCACGAGATGGTCTTGGAGATGAGGCGCTCGAAGGCGTCGCCGCTGGCGGCCTGCGTGATCTGCGCGAGCGTCAGCGCCGGCGGGCTGCTGACGAGGAGCACGGCGCAGAGGATGAACACGGGGTCCTCGGCGGCGCGGAACCAGTCGTACTCGGCCATGAGCGCGATGCTGGGCAGGAACACGAGCGGCACGAGGATCATGCGGCTCACGACGGCGACGAACACCGTCTTGCTCTCACCCGCGTAGCGCAGGTCCTCGTGCGAGCGCAGCGAGCGCAGCTTGCGCTCGATGAACTTGCCGATGCCCTTGCCGCCGCCGTTCTGCTCCGGCTCGTCCTCGGGCAGCTGCGGCGGCTTGGGCGTGTAAAAGAACGCGCCCAGCACCACAAGCGTGACGGGGATCGAGCAGCGGCCGGCGCTGTTGATGGCCGCCTTGAGGGGCGTGAACTTGTTGATCTCGGCCTGGAGGGGCGGGATGAGCGCAATGATGACCGACACGAGCGCCGCCCACGTCGGCACCGTCATGAAGCTGCAGAACGCCGTCCAGTACCCGATGGCGCGGACCTTGAGCTCGTTGTAGAAGGGCGAGCGGGTCGTGCCGACGCGCGCGCGGATCGAGCCCCACTCGTCGTCGTCGTCGTCCTCGAGCTCGCTCTCGGACGAGTCCTCGGTCACGTCGTCTAAGTCGTGCACGATGCCCGAGTGCGACGCCTTGGGCTGCTCGGGCAAGCCCCAGAACTCGCGCGCCGAGTCCGTCCTAGAGAGGCGGCGGCGGTTGGACACGACCGACATGAGCGAGCCCGAGCGCGAGCCGGCGGCGCTGCTCTGGCGCGTCGAGCTGCGCCCGCGCGGGACCAGCGGCGACGACGACAGCCGGTGGCTCGTCGACAGCCCCGAGCCGGCCGGCGACGGCGACCGCAGCCGACGCACCGGCGAGTAGTTGAAGCGCTGCTGCTCGTTCAGCGGCGTGCCCTGCAGCGGCGTGACGGGCTCGGGCGACGCGGCGCGCGGGATGTTCACGTCGAACTGCGACACGCCGCTCTGGCCCGGCGTGTGCGCGCCGGCCGTGATCTCGACCGAGTCCGGCACGCGGCCCTCCTCGGCGTCCTCGTGCTCGGCGTCGTCGTCCGCGCTGCTCAGCAGCTTGACGCCCCAGCTCCACCGCAGCACCATGCCCAGCGTAGAGTACACGACCATGTACGTGAGCGCACGACCGAGCATCTGGTCCTTGTTGTCCTCCTTGTCCCACTTGAGCCCGGGCACCTCGACGACGAGCGACTGCACCAGCGCGATCGGGAGCGAGTTCGAGTTCTGGAACATGGCCGCACAGATCGCGAACGCACTGGAAAAGCGTCAGTTGATTATTTTGGGGGCTGGGGGCGGACCGCGCGATATCCGGCCGGCTCTGCGCGCACAGCGACTCACGTCTGGCTCTTCTTCAGGCGGAACACCTTGGACAGAATCCATGCTACGAGGGCAGAGACACCAGTGATCAGGACGAAGCCGAGGGGGATGATCCACAGCTCCTTCAGCTTGGCCGGCGTGAGCGAGAACGCGACCTGATGTTAGCGCGTTCGTCCGGATGTACCCGGTCGTGTGGTCGCCGAGGCTGCCATCTTGTGACTAAAGCCAAGTGCTTGGCCTCGCCGCAATCGCGCAGACGTAGTCCGGTACGATCAGGAAGCCACAGCAGCATGTGACCATGCATGGTGCCGCGCCCCCAGCATGTGATGGGGCACTCAAACTCACCTTGGAGAACAGCAGCGCGGGCGTGAACAGGGACACATTGATCACGTTGAGCTTACGCTGCGTCGCCTTGTCGGTGACGCCCGTAGCGGCGAGGATGTATCCAGCCAGGCATAGCAGGAAGACCTCGGTGATGGACTGTGGTCAGCGCGATGCAGAAGGTAGGTCGTGTGCCTGCCCTGCTGCCGGTCTTGCGCGTGCGGCGTCTTGCGGATGCGGATGCGGGGCGGCGGGCCAGTATCGGACGCCGATTGCGCGATTGCCCTCCCATCCAGCCACCGCGCGTGCCGAGCAGATCGGCGCCGATCGAGACTCACAGAGAATACAGTGGTGAGGAGGGTCTTGACTGCGCCGAGTTAGCAGAGGTCGGTGTCGAGGCCAACTCACCGGGGACGCCGTCGGACACGAGCATGCTGCAGTTGCAGGCCGGAGTGACGTTGACAAGAAGCAGGCAGAGGCGAAGGTGGTGAGGGAAACACGCCAGAGGTCGGGATGCACGTTTGTTATCTGGGTGCCGCCTCCACCGTCCCCCTCCACCGGGCGGCGAAAATCGTCAGCTGGCTGGCTTCTGGCTGGCTGCTGGGACTGTGTGATGGGCTGTGCTGCACGGGGGCGGGGGCGGAGGGCTGACTGACTGCCAGCTCTGGAGGCGACAGACGGCGCTGCAGACGCAGCACGCGCAGACATCCAGCGACCCTAAAGTGCTTGGCAGCGGCAATGCCCAGATTGGGTTGTTTCCTCGCGTTTCCTCGCCGGTCCTGAGCCACAACAGTGGGGGCGCTGCCAGGCGTAGGCGCATAGGCGTCGGGGCGATCACCCCGAGCCCGCCTGGACGCTGACTGGCGGACATCATGACGCACACGCTGCAACACTGGCCTATGACGAAATCGGCACGTCGCATGGCTTTAATTGCCTCCCATCCGTCCTGCCTCACTCGGCCTCGCCCCCTCTCCGCCCAACCAGCAGGGGGATTGCGCAGCTCCTCCTCTGCACTGATCAGAGGACACTCCAACGCTCCAGACTGCACCACATGCTTGCGTGACCCTCGCATGCACGTATGCTCTGATTTCGATTGGCTTCTGCCCAGCCAGTCCCAATTTGGCCCCAGCATGTGCTACTGGTCCTGCCAAGCCACTCCCAGGGTTCACACTGCTATCTATCACAGGCCGATGCCCGACGCCATCGCCGTGCTAAGTTGCTGCCCAGCCAGCGCCGAGGCGGGCCCGCGCCGGACGTCGCCGCCGTCCCCTGTCATGCTACTAGTGCAGGCTTGCATGCATGTGGCTATAACTATGATACAGATAGGTTGTGAGATCATCGATTGGTCTCGACGAGCGCCTGCGCGACGCTCTCAATCTCCTCGGGGTCCTTGAAGAAGATGAGTTTGACCCCGGGCGGGACGGCGTCGAGGGCCTGTTCGACGCGCGTGTCCCACTGCGCCGCGCGCTTCAGCACCTTCTGCTCCTCGGCGCTGAGAGTCTGCAGGTCCGCGATCGTCTGCTTCATGTCCTGGTCCGTCGACTGGCGCCCGAGCGACGTCGGCGTGCTGGCACCCGAGCTCGGCGGGCTTGGCGGGCTCGGCGAGCGGTCGTACGTGTTCCCGCTCGCGTACGTTCCGCCCTCGGCCTGCCGCTGCTGCGCTGCCTCGTTCTCCGCCAGCTCCGAGCTGTTCATGAGCCCCGCCTTGGCCGCCACCTTGCGCGCCGCCTCGGCGCGGCTGCTCGTCACGTCGCGGATGAAGATCGCGAGCACCTGCTTCGGCCGCTCGCGCGCGAGCGCAACGTACAGCTCCAGGTCCTGCTCGCCGCTGTCGCCGAACATGAGGAACTTGCTGTCGCCGAACTCGTCCATGATGTCCTCGATCGGCGGGCGCTTGCGGTCGCCCGCCCCCTCGAACAGCGACGTCACGATCGAGCGCGACGAGTACATCTTCAGCTTGAGCGAGTAGAACGACGGGAACTTGTGCAGCTGCAGGAACTGCGAGACGAGCGGGTAGATGGAGACGGGCGAGTTCGACACGAAGTGCACCCCCGAAAGCCCAATCCGCGTCAGGTCCTGGTACAGCGTGTTCATGCCGTGCACGAGGATGTCCTCTAGGCGACGGCAGAACACGTTCCGGAACACCTCACGGGGTCCGCTGAGGATGTCGCTGTGCTTGACAGTGTCGTCCTGCATGTCAGTTCCGTGCGCCGACAGGTCAACTCACCAAGTCAGAGATGATTCTCACACCTCCAGGCCGCTGAATGTTGGCGACGTTGATCGCCTCTGCGCTGGCCTCGCCGAGACCCATGAGACCCATCTCTTGGTCGCCGTCGCCGTCGTTGCGGTTCGGGATCTCGACACGGGAGAAGAAGCTCGTCGCGGCGCCCTCGGCACGCGCCAGCTTGCTCCTAACACGGCTGCTCTTACTGCTGTCCGTGCTGTTCATGGAGTCAGTCGTCGAGGCCCGCTGCAGTCCGTCCGGGCCCTCTTCGCCGAGGAGCTGGGCTCGGAACACCAACCCCCAGTCCTTGTGCGGGTCGGTGTTCTGAGGGTCCTCGGAGAAGGCGAGGCCGACTGACTCCGGGTGCGTGCAGATGCGCTCCCATGGAATGACGAAGTGGTGGACGAAGACACCCTGGCTGTTCGTAGTGAACGTCGTCCGCATCAGGGGCTCCTGCTCGAACAGCTCCGGTCCAGGCTCCGGCACGGGCTTGCTGTTGATAAGCTTGACGGTGTACAGCGACAACGCGACTCGTCGGTTCGGCAGAGCCGTCGACCAGAAGGGGCGCAGTCGAGTGTCAAGGTACTCGTGGGCCAGCTTCAGCTGCTCCTGATCCAAGAACACCTGGTCGGTGGAGAGCACACGAGCCGGCGCCGCGGGCGTGTCCGTCGAGGACGACGGGGTAGGCTCCGGCGTTGCAGACGAGTTCAGGGCCCCCTTCCGAGGGACACTGTTGCCCCGCAGAGCCTTCGGTTTCGGCGGAGGGGCAGGCTTGTCCTTCCTCGGCGTACCGGGAGGCGTAGACAGGTCGATCATGTCCTCCACCTCGGGCAGGTCCTGGTCGTCCACTGGGTCGCTCGTGGGCGAGTCGGTCAACTTGTCTCCCATGAGCGCTCCCTTGCCCTTGGGCGGCAGCGTCGGGATAGCCGGCAGGGCAGCGAACCGTCGGACGAGGCTCATCATCGCCCGCTGTGTCCTGGACACATTCCCTGGGTCCCGCTCGAACACACACAATCCTGACGTAGTTACGTGCAAATCGAAGGCTGTCACGTCAGCCGCCGAAATGGTATCCGCACTTACCCAGCTCGTTGCTGTCCTTCGTGGGGCGCTTCACGCCCCAGCCGGGGACGAGGAAGATCGTCTCCTTCCCTGGTCCTCTCGGTTTTTCTGATCCGACGACCGTGTTGACAGCGCTTCCTGCTGCGCTAAGCACGGATCGGGCGAGCGACGTAAAGCTCTGCGTTGAGCCGGTCGAGGTCGCTGTGTTGGACCGCTGCTGCGCCGAGTCGATCATGGCGGCGACTCGTCCTGGTGGTCGTCTTGTGATGACACCAAGCTGGCTTTCCTGTCGCTGCTGGGCGTGATGCGTCGAGAACGCTTGCGTACGCGGCTGCGCTCGGCTCCTCGGGGCCTGAGGTGGTTGGGCCAGAAGTGCGCGCTGGGGCGCCGATATGAGTGAGCTTCTAGAAGCAGCCCATTGAGCTGGGTTGCGGTCGGCGTGGTACTGATCGATGACGCGGGATGTCTTCGGGGGAATCGGCGGTGCCCGTTTCGAGGATGAGGCGGAAGAAGAGGACGAGGCCGAAGCGACGGAGGCGACGGAGGTGGTGCTCGAGCCTCTGGCGACGGAGTGATGTCGCGGCGGCCGGAGAGGGAAGTTGGGCGGCATGTCGGACATAGCCAGAAACTGGAACGGTCGGTCCCTTGGGACCTGCAATGAGCGGGGGTCGGTCGGGGTGGTTGTATCGCGAACGTTCGCCGGTGGTTATTCGCCAGAGCCAGAGCCAGATCTCCAGCTGGAAGACGTGGGTTGGGTCGGCTCAAGCTAGCCGCTACGTACGGTGCCACGGTGAGGTGGAGGTAGCGTGACGGTGACAACCTGGCGGGGCCTGGCTGCTGGCTGCTGGCTGCTAGCTGAATGGAAGTACGATAAGCGCCCGGAGTTCGGGGGTAAAATGACGTGGGTGCACGTGGCATTATGTAAGATATGCGGCCAGGTGAGCCCGGAGGCAACCACGCGTCCACAGAGTAGGTTGTAGCTGAGTCTGAAGGAGAGTTATGCGAATTTGGTAAACCCTGCGAGTCGCCGGTTGCCTTGGGGATTGCCGCCGTCCCAGGACTCCCAGCTCCGGTGGGCCCGGTGGCCCGGTGGGCCTGGTGGGCCTCGGGACCTCGGGGCCTCGGTGGGCCGCTCCCAGCTAGCCCAGCCGGCCCATGGCCCAGCTCCCAGCGCGCGCTCGCAGCGATTCGCTTCCAGCCCGGATCCGGATTGATCGAGCCTAACAGGCCGTTGTGCGAGCCGTGTGCTGCAAATGTCGTACGCAAGCAGGTACCATGGCTGCCCGCGGCGCCGGCGGGCCAGCAGCGGGCCCTCGGGCCAGCGGACCAGCGGACCAGCGTGCAGCATTGGAAAAGCGCGAGCACGCCCTCCGCGCGCGCGCCTGCGCCCGTGAGCGCGAGTACGCAAACGGCACGGCGGTAGACTCTGCGAGGTCCCCGGAGTCCTGACCCTTCGACCCGGTCCGACCTGATGACCTGACACCCGACACACCTGACTCAACGAGTCCTGCGATCCTGCAGCGAGTCCTGATACGTCCTGGCGTCCTGCGTCCTGCGTCCTGAGCCATGTCGCGAAACTGCCGCTTTCAAACAAGAAACGCTCGGAGCCCACGGCCGAGCACCCGGGGGGCGACCGCATTTCCTGGCGTTTCCTTGTTTCGACGCGAACTTTGCAATATGTAATCTTGTTGACTCGCGTCTGCCGCGTGCCCCATGCCGCACTTGGCTTGTTTCGTGCTTCGTCACACAGAACAAAGTGACAGCCTCGCAGCCTCACGGACGCTGCTCCATTCTTCCATGTTTGATCGCGGGCCCGCCTTCTTCCAGACGCTCGATCCTTCCCTTCTGGCTTCTCGAAGAAGAACCCAACCCAACCCGGCGCCAGCGAGCTGTGCTCAATAGTGAATGGTGGTGGGAAACAAGATTCTGCGGGTGTATGCATATTATTAAGTCAAACCGTTTCAGAGTGAAATACTCGAGAGCATCGTTACAGTGCTAGTATTCTGTCAGCACCACCACCACTCAGGCGGCCATGCCGCCGATGCCACGAGCTACGCCGTCATACGCCTATTCAACATTCGATTCAGCGATTCAACTTGGGTTTGAATTCACGCAGTCACGTAGAACATGGTGTACGACGAGTATTGCAATTCACGTGATTAGCACGTAATTGACGGATGAGAGCTAGACATTAATGCTCCGCTGGATCGCTCCGGAAACGCTGCCCGCTTGCAGCTCCCTTCGTTAGCTTCCTTCCGGCAGCTCGTGGTGGTGTGCTGGCGCTCCCGGCTCTGGTGCGTGTCCGCAGCCCGTGCAGAAGAACGAATCGGAAGGGAACGTTGGGGCGTCGCATCGAACCCAAGCTGACATTGCTGGTTGCGGCAAGATAACGAGGCAGCCCCACTCTTTCAAGCTCTGGTGCGTTACCCAACCGACGCGTCTCCACTGTACCGGACGTACGGGGGATCGGATGCTCCATGTCTGGGAGAGCCAATCTGGCCAATCTGGAAGGTCGGACGTCTCAGCTCAGGTCAGTCAGGTTCTCGCCGCGACTAGAGTTTGAATCTGAATGGATCAACCCCAGGACCTGTGTTCCTGCTGTAACCCCCGCGGCCCATTACTCATTGCCTGTGCACGTCTGTATCGCCCCACGGCGTTGGGAGCGGGCAGGCCGCGCGATGCGATGACTGCGTCACTGTCCCGCCAGCAGAATGCAGCGCAATCTGCGCACCGCTGCCGCGCTCCTGTATCGAACCGAGTCATGCAGCACTGGATCCACAGGAATGCCTTACAAGGCGATTCCGGAGATGGCTGCGACGGCCGTGATGGCCGCTGTCATCGCCCACAACCCCTGCCTCGTGTCACCGCCACGCGGCCTGGACTGCCTGGATCGCTCTGGCTCGCTCCAGGTCACGGCACCGGCGCGCGGCGTGACAATCCTCCGGATTCCGGAGGCTGGCAGTGCGCTGCGAGCTGTGAGCGGAGGAGGGGCAGCGGGGCAGCAGGCAGTGCAGGCGCGCGAGGGGCCAGCGAGGATGTGAACGACAAGGATGGGCTATGCCGTACTGCCGCTGTGGCAGAGGTCATTCGGACGTGGTCGATGTCACATAGGACATGGGACAAACCCACATTGTCGGCAGTCGCAGACGGGATTAGGCACAAGGATTGAACAGAATGCCTGTACCCGTCACATTTGAGGTTAACGTGGCACCTGAAACCTTACAGGGGACCCAAGGGAGCCAAAGGGACCCAAGGGCGGAGCAGCCGGGGGCCATGCTGTCATGCTTCCGGGGCAGCGGGGGGCAGCGACGCGCGAGACGCAGGAACCCAAGTCGAGACACGAGACAGCGGCTCGACGGTACGACAACACGAGACGAGACGAGACGAGGCGTGCGAGACGCGAGACGTGAGACGCATGAGACGCATATCGACATCACACGGTCAGGCCAGGCTCTTGCACTGGCGCTCTGGCCCGAGGCCCAAGGCCGGCAAGGCCCGTCGTCCCGGGTCGAGGGCGCTGGGAACGTCTGGGATGCTCTGATGCGTGATCCGTGACTCGCGACTCGCACATCGAGCACACGGATGCGGATGGATCGATGTGTGCCGGGAGTATATCTCGTGCATGGCCCGGCCTCGACGCGGATGCATCTGCTGCATCATGGCTGCATGTCTGCATGGCTGGGTACTGGGGAAGAGCAAGAGCGGAGGGCGTCGGGCGCTGGGCGCGGGCGTGAGGCGCCTCCGCCTGGCCGCCTGGGGCTGTGGGGCTCGCGCGCCGGCTGAGGCGGCAGGGCCCAGGGCCTGAGGCATCTCTCTGACATGGTACACGCTACACCCACCCCTGGCCCTGCCCGTGCCCTATGCGTGGCCTCTGCGCTGTTCTGCTGGGCGGGGCTGGGCTGGGCGTGCAGTGCAGACGATCCAGACATTGCTGCGTCTCGTCTGCATCGCGCATCTGGCTGCCCGTCTCCCTTCGCTCCGTCTTCTGGCCCCTGGCCTGGGTGCTCCGTCTCGCTAGCGTGCTAGCGCCCTTCTCGTGCGCTCTCTTACACGACACATAATACACGTAACCCACAACCCTCGACGCAGACCCTTCGACCCTCGCTGCGCCCCTGGGTCCTAGTGCGCTCGCCGAACCCCTTGCGCGGTGCGTCCTCTGCTCGTCTGCCCGCCCGCGCTCAGCAGCCTTACTGCCTTTAAAGATTGTCTACCGGCCCGCCCCCTGTCGCCCAGCATCTTAATATTTCCTCAGCCTTTTCTCCTTTGGAACACGTTTCACCTTCCTCTAACCATCCATCCTTCCATCCACCTCCTAGCTCTGGGCCGCTAGGCTGCTTCCTCCAACAAGGTCGCATCCTCCTCTGCCCCGGCCCTCCTCCTCCTCCTCCTCCCCATCCTCCAGCAGCGACACCCTCCAACATCCTCCAGCGTCGCATCCTCCGAACTCTCCTCTCTCCAACATCTTACATCTCTCTGACTCCAATCCCTAATTCATCCTGTTTCCCCCCCACTTCCCCTCTCTCATCATCCATCACTCGTTCTCAGCGACATCATCGACCACTCGTCATACTACCTCAACCTCAACCACACCCCGACCCCATCGGCCCCGACAACAACATCGCCGCTCAACTAATCGCGAACCCCTGACTCCACCTGTGATCTCGAACGCGCTTCCTGTCGATACTCACCAGGCTCCGCATCGTCTCAGCACGCACTTCCAGTCCCTACGGCTAGACTCTCCTTCGAAATTTCCACCATCAACGAGGTAAAGCCGTAACCGGACGCTCCCCTCCGTCACTCCTCGCCCTACTCAGTCGACCCCCTGCCCTCTGACTGAGCCCCGCACCTGCTTTCTCGACCACACCCGGCAGCCCTCTTCACCCCCCGACGCCGAGTTCCGAGCTACACCTAGTAGCCGCCGCCATCATAGCCACCACTTTCGCAACCCTGCCCACCACCCACCTGCCTGGTACAGGCACAACTATGCTGGGCGGTCCCACCGAAGTAGAGGTTTATCACGCGCCATACAAGGAGTGCGTATTTTGTGTTGTTAGCGAGCAGGGTGTCGTGATGGGCGTGACACCCATGGCGCCCTGTGCACTGCGATTCACCAGTCACTGACGATCCCCAGAGGCCCCGGTATGGAAGAGGCCATTCTCTACCCTCTTCCGCCCCCCGCGGACGTCGTCCCACGGCGTCTGACTGATTCCGAGACGGCTCGCGTTGAGCTGCTCTGCAGGCTGCTTTTCGTGAGCATCCCCTTGGATTGTCTGCCTGCTGACACCACAGTTCCTTGCCACTGCTCCCACAAAGTGGTCTACGCTTCCGCAGAGCGTGAGTTACCCAATTCCCCCTGAAACTGACATGCAGCATCTTCCTGATCTCTCTAAGTTCCGACTCCCCAACGGCGAGGACGTTGCATGTGTGCTCTGGAACGGCCTTTACCATATCACGGGCACTGACATCGGTGAGTTTTGAGTTTGACGGAGGAATGTTTGCTCACCAAATCCAGTTCGCGCTCTTCTTTTCCGTTTCGAGGCATTCGGCCGACCTGTGAAGCACACTAAGAAGTGGGAGGAGGGTGTCTTCTCCGACCTTCGTAACCTTAAGCCAGGTGTTGATGCTTGTCTCGAGGAGCCAAAGTGAGTTTCACATGTGGTTCATGTTACGCCGGCGGGAGCCCCCGCTGACGCCATAGGTCTGCTTTCCTCGACTTCTTGTTCCGCAATGGGTGCATTCGTACCCAGAAGAAGCAGAAGGTCTTCTACTGGTTCTCCGTTCCGCACGACCGTCTGTTCCTCGATGCCCTCGAGCGTGACTTAAAGCGCGAGAAGGCCGGCCAGGAGCCGACGTCGGTTGTTGTTGGCGAGCCTGCCCGTAGCTTCAAGTATGACCCTCGCCGTGGTCTCTACGAGCAGTTCATGGGTACCAACCGTGGAATGGAGGCGGCTATCCTGGTTAGTGCCTTGTGTGATCCCGTTTCCTGTTTGCACAGACGCTGACGCTATTCCAGGACCAGGTCTACCCTCTGCAGGCACGCATTGCTCCCAATGCTGCCCACATGATGGCTGGAGGTATGGGTCCGGAGGGGTCGAGGCAGGGAAGTATGGACCCCAGCATGGCTTACGACGGACGTCCCATGGACGGCTCCGTCGAGCAGAGCATGTGGGCTGGCCGAGTTGGCAACATCGACCCCAACACGGGCAGGCCGGTCCCCGATTTTTTTCAGCCGACCGCCGACCAGTACCAGACGGGGCCAGGAGGATTACCCCAGTTCACAGTGACGATGTTTGAGGGAAGCTCAGCGTACAAGCGCAAACGCACGCGCTCTAAGCGTTCGTCTCCTTCAAAGTCGGTGGCCCCTGAGGATGATGAGGAGAGGGCGAAGCGCGATGGAACGGCAGTTTCCACGGTCGGCGGAGACGAGAAGAAGCGCAAGACCGATTCTGTTCGCGACTCACCGGCACCGGGAGGTGACGCTGCCAACAGCAGCACCGCCTCAACTGCTGCTCCCCAGGCTGCGCACGGCGGCCCCACGGAGGAGAAGTCATTCGTCTGCGTCTTCGAGTTCTGTCGCAGACCGTTCAAGCGCTTGGAGCACCTGAAGCGCCACATCCGGACGCACACGCAGGAGCGTCCGTTCGCTTGCAAGCTTTGTTCGCGCGCGTTCAGTCGCCAGGACAACTTGCTGCAGCACCTGCGTCTGCACCGCAAGGACGAGCCTCCTCGTTCGAGCAGCGAGACGGTCGAGGACTCGCGGTTAAGTGCACCGCCCTACTTAGGCCGCCGCTGGCCAACTCAATCTCCCGCGCCAACTGATGGCATGATGTCACATGTGCCCGTCGAGTGAGTTCAGATTACGACAACGCGGCGAAAAATCCCCGTTGAAACACGAAACGTAGAATGGAAATTGGCTGACACTATAGCCCGAACGCCCAGTACAACATGTACTACGGCGGCATGCAGGCTCCGCAGCGGTCGACGACGGTGCCGCCTGACTGGTTATCGATGCCTCCCCCCAACGCGTGGAACGCGCCCAGCGTGTCCTCGGTTGGACCTTCGTTCACGCCGCCCCAGCAGCCTATGCGCTACCGCTCACTGACACCACACGGTGGCGGCGGTTCATACAACTACGGCTCGATGGGCCCTCCCCCCGCGCCTGCGGCGAGCGGCATGGTCAACTCCATGCCGAATGTCTCGGGCGCGCAGGGCTACGTGTACTCCGAGGCGCCGGTCGAGTCGCAGCCGGCGGCCGGCGGCGAGTACTACCCGCCACAGCAGGGGCAGTGGAACGGCGGCGTCGACGTGAACGGCGCGCCCATGGTCGCGAAGCCCGAGGACGAGTACCACGCCGAGCAGGTCGCGGACCCGAACAACAGCTGGCAGCAGCAGCCCCCGCCCATGTGAGCGTGAGCTTGTAAGCTTGCCCGCCCCACCTCCTCACTCCAAAGGCCGGCCCACCAGTGGCCGGCACAAGACGGTCTACATCTTGACGCCCGGCGCCATCTTGGGTTGTTTAAACGAACCTTGCTTTTCTATTGTGTAAACCAGATTCCCCTCTTGCAACTTGCACCGTTTAATGATTCGATACCAGCAATCCCAGCCCGCCGTCTCCGCCGGCCGCGCGTCGCTCCCCCGACGCGCCCCCGGCTCTGGCCTTGCTCCGGCGTAAGACCCAACCCAACCAACCCCGATACCGCGATTGAAACTTCTTCTTCTCTTCGCCCCGCCTTTTTGCAGATAGAATACCAAGCCTGCTCCCCTCTCTCTTCGCCCCGCTCGCGCCCGGCAAAGAGGACCAGCAAGCCCCACAGCAGTACAAGTAGTAACACGCCCGAGTTTGTATACCCCCTCCCACCTTGTTTCCACCACACGCGTATGCAGCAGTAGCGACGACCGCATGGACACTGTGATTCTGTCTTGAGCTGCAGCCTGGGTTCGCAGATGGGCAGGGGTGATGTCGATGGCGGCGAGGAGCGAGTTGCTGCGCAAGCGGGCACGCAGGTCACAGCGAGCACCGACATCACTCCCGCCGACGTGCCGACGCTGTCACTGATGCTGGAATCTGACGGCAGTGCCGTAGCGCGGCCGGGGTGCCGGGGCCGGAATCACACGACCGCGACGCACGCGCGCACACCACACTGCACGCTCACGCCGGCCCAAGGGCCGAGGGCCGAGGGGCCGTGTCGCAGGTGCCCACCAGCGTCGCAAGTGTCGCACCTGTCGCACCGATCGACGATCGCGCGAAGGCTGGCAGGAGCCGCGCGGGGCCATGCCGTGCGGGCCCGCCGAGCCCGCTCACTTGCGGATCTGCGGAGCAACGTCCCAGGCGCGTCGCGTGCATGAGAAAAAAGAAGAGCAAGACACGCTTTGCATACTGCGAGATATTCAATTACGTACGGGCGCTACTAGGCAGCTGCGCGGGGGCATGCTGCGGCCTGACAGACTTAGGGGACGCACCTGCGCACCTTGAGCGCGGGGCCGCTCAGTCGTCGCGGCGCTCGTTCTCGCCCTGGTCGCGGTCGCGCTCGTCGTCGTCGCGGCGCTCGTCGCCGTCGCGCTCGTCACGGTCACGGTCGTCGCGGCGGTCATCGTCGCGGTCGTCCTTGCGAGGCGGGGTCGTGGAGCGGCGACGGTCGTCGCGGGGCTCGTCGCCGCGCGGCTCGTCACGCTCGTCGCGGCTGTCGCGCCCGCTGTCGCGCTCGCGCTCATACTCCCGGTCAGCACGGTCGTCGCGGCGCGGGCTGGGAGAGCGGCGACGCGGGCTCGGCGAGCGGCGGCGAGGGGGCGAGCGCGCGCGGTCAGAGAAGCCTCCACGGTCGCGGCGGTAGCTGACGTCAGCTCTCTGGTCAAACGTCCACAAAGTCTCGTACAACCCCCTCGGGTGACGAGGCTCGAGAACCGGGTGTACTCACTCCTCGTGACGCCAGGCAGCCGAGGGCGGACGCTTGGCCCACTGGACAGTGATGCGGCGGCCGTCGATGGTGCGGCCGTGCATGTCGTAGTAGGCGTCCTCGGCGTCATCCTCACGGCGGAACTCGACAAAGGCGAAGGCTGTGCGGGGTGAGCTGCGGAATTCTTACTGTTTCCGGTCGGTCGTCGTCGTCCTCGCTAGCTCGCTCGCAACGCGGTCCTCGCTCGCTCGAACTTGGGGTGGTGTGGTGGTGGATGCTAGCGGACTCTCCTCGAGGAGAAGCAAACGATTCGCTTTCGCTTTCGCACGCTTGTCGCCGCTTTCGCTCGATGCTCGGTGCACGCGCGGAGATGGGTGGTCTTAAGGGGTAGTAGCATGCTCGTGAGGTGCGCTTGCTCGCTCGCCATCGCGGGCTGCCGGCGCTCGCGCGAGCCCGGCGGCTGACTCGCCACTCGGCTCGAGACTTGGACGGAGGCCGGATGACGTTTGCGCCAGTGTGCCTGTCTTGAGACCTTGTGGCCGTTCCTGCCCGAGGCAAACTCGCTCCACGCTTTTGATCGCTGGACCGTATCGTTTGAAGGAAGAAGAACGGACCTAGCTCACGCTGAGCAAGACGGGCATGAGGGGTCTACTCAAGGGGCTTTCGGAGAAAGGAGAAATGTGATAGGAACACCAGGACATTGACAACCACCGACGAGGTGTTCCGCGATGCAGGAGGGAACACGGCTACTTACGGGATGAGGAGGCGCTCTTGAGAGCGGGGATGTCGCAACGAACGAGGCGGCCAAAGCGCTCGAACTCCCACGCCAGGTCACGGGCGCGGAGGTTGGGGCTGAAGCCAGTCACGTAGAGAACACTGCGGGTGGTTAGTCGTCGTCCCTTCCCTCATTGCCCGGCGCAATGTTCCCTTGAAAACAATGAAGCATCGCGCGCGCAGGTCCGACTCACGTGCGGTTTTGCTGAGATTGGTCAGCCTCACAGTCATCGCTACTGGGAGCAATGTACGCACCATTTTAGAGACAGAGAGGTTACACGGGCAAGAGACAGGCGAACGGGATGAAGTGAGAAATCGCAAAAGTGAAGCAGGCAACAATAACGTTGAATGAGCTGTGAGCTGCGGGAACTAGGCTTAGCTCCATTCCCAGTGGCGTTAAGGTAGGGGTCGGATAACTGCTCCACGTGGCGCGGTGATTGCGATGGGTGTAGCAGGGCGGCGACCAGGGAACGCTGGCTGCTGGCTGCTGGCTGCTGGCTGCTGGCTGCTGGGTGTCGTTCCTCGCCACTGGATTGCGGTCCCCGCCGGATTCACGCGCTCTCGGTCTGAGCCCTCGGGGGGTACGCAGTCGCCGGCCACGGTGGGAATATTGTACAGCCGATCACCCACCATACGGGGACGCCTGGCTGCCAGTCGGCGTCGTCCATCAATTGTCCAGGGTCGGGTCGATTTCGCTGCAATGCGATGCGCTGCCTTGCGTTGCGTTGCGCGTCGCTCAGTACACAAAGTTGAAACCTCGAGATCCTTTCGTGCGGCCGTTCCTAGCGCCCGCGTCGTGACAAGCCAAAGCAAAGCCACCTTTGTTTTTCTCCGTTCGGGTTCTCCTCAGCGATGCATTGCTCTGCAAGGCATGCATGCATGTTCGTTTTCTCGCACACCCTTCCCAATGCATGCATTCTTTCTCTGGGACGAGACGTGGCTGACGAGCACGAATTGTGCATAGGGAGGTCACTAGGCCGTTGGTTCGTCGGCTCTGTCGCATGGCGCAGCACAGCCCTCGGGGTGCGAATATCGCTGGTATGGGTTCATGTCACTCCTGTTCCTCTTCCAACTCATCACTGCCTATTTGCTCATTCTTCTTCTCTCCTTATCCCTCCTTTCTTTCTCCCCTCTCCTTATTTCTTCTCGTCTTCTGGCCTGTCTGGTCAACGCCGACCGCTGAAGGCCAGACGCTCGCAGAGCAGGCTCGACCCTCGAACCGTTATTCACCCAACCAAACAAACTCTGTTACGCAAAGTCGAGCGATTCACGAACGGCAAAACAACCAGGACCTACCACCGTCAACATGTCGTCCTTACGGCCTACGGGCGGGGGCCAGAACAAGCGCTTCTCGACCCGCTTCGAAGGCATCAGCGACCTCTGGTAAGCCCATTCCGTCGCTGTTTATTCAGTCGCGACACGCCCACGGCCATGCCCCGATCACGGCTAACTTTGCTCAGTGCACTCCCCTCTATCGCCGAGGACACGATCATCGCCTCTCTTCGCGAACGCTATGTGACCGCCCAGCCCTACACCGCCGTGTCCGACTCGGCGCTCGTCTCTATGAACCCGCTTACTGCGCTGCCCGTTAACAGCGACGCATCGCTTCATGACTATGTCAAGGAATATTTCCAGTCCGCAGGTGACGATGTCGTCGGACAGCCTGGCGGCAAAGAGTCGCTCGGACCACACATCTTCCGAACCAGTCTCAATGCATACTACAACATGCGCAGGACGGGACAGGACCAGATTATCCTTATGAGGTGAGTTTGCGATTGGTCTGGTGTGAACATCGGTGAGGCCTGAGAGCCGCCTCCCCGCTTGTCGTTACACTGGACATGAACAGGGTCTGGGCCGGGCTGACCCTCGACAGCGGTTCCACTGGTTCTGGCAAGTCGGAAATGCGCCGACTGGCTATCAAGGCGGTTTCTGAGGTCTCCGTTGCGCCCCACGGGAAGAAGGGCTACAAAGTCGGGAACCAGATCGCGAATGCAGAGGTAAGCACAGGGAATGTGAGCTTCGCTAACCTGAACAGTTCATTCTCGAGTCCTTCGGAAACGCTCACACCGTGGGCAACGACAATGCCTCACGATACGGAAACTACACTGAGCTTCAGTTCACCGACCGTGGGCGTCTCGAGGGCCTGAAGACAATCGAGTACTACCTTGAGCGCTCTCGAGTGAGCCAGGTTCCTGCAAGCGGCGAGCGTAACTTCCACGTCTTCTATTACCTCTGCGCCGGTATCGACGGCGAGGAGCGTCAACACCTGAGGCTAGGAAATGAGGGCGACTACCACTATCTCCAGTCTCGCGCTCGCAGGACAGGCGCCAGCGACCGTGAGCGCTTCCGCCAGCTGAAGCAGGCGTTCCGCGCTGTTGGAATGTCGAACCGACTCGTTGCCCAGGTCTGCCAGCTTCTCGCGTGTATTTTGCACATCGGAAACCTGCAGTTCTCGGGAGATGACGCGTTGCACGAGGGTGCCCTTGTGCTGAACGAGGACGTCCTTTCGACTGTGGCCGAGTTCCTGGGTGTCCATGAGAATGCTCTCGCGGAGATCTTCTCGTTCAAGACTCTTCTCGTTCGCAAGGAGGTGTGCACCACTTTCCTTGATGTCGATGGTGCTGAGGCCGTCCGAGACGAGCTTGCGCGCACCCTCTACTCTCTGCTGTTCTCTTGGCTCAATGAGCACCTCAACCAGAAGCTCTGCAAGGACTCCTTCGGTTCGTTTATCGCAATTCTTGACCTGCCCGGACAACAGAACAACGCTGGGCCGACCCTTGGTATCAACTCGATCGATCAGTTCTGTTTCAACTTTGCGGCCGAGAAGCAGCACAACTGGATCCTTCAGCGCATTCACGAGGCACCGCTGGCTGAAGCGGCTGCGGACAAGATGCCCCTCGACCGCATCCCGTACTTCGACAACACGGAGTGCCTCAAGATGCTCTCTGACCCCAAGACTGGTCTCATCGCCATCGCAGACGATCAAAGCAAGAAGAAGAAGACGGACAACCAGATGCTTGACGCCATGGCAAAGCGTTACACGGGCCATTCGTCTTTCGCTGTCGGAAACATGGACCGCACGGGATCGGCTTCTTTCACCGTCAACCACTATGGCGGCCCCGTGACGTACAGCGTTGAAGGCTTCACCGAGCGCAACGCCAACGAAACCAGCGCCGACATTCTCCGTCTCCTCCGCGGGTCCGCGACCGGCCCTACTCATGTCCCCGATGCGCAGGGATCGAACAACCCGTTCATCCGAACTCTGTTCTCCTCGCGATCGATCGCCACGCAGATGCACCCGCGCAACGAGGACACCATTGTCGCAGCTCAGCAGCCTGTCAAGCCCATGCGCGCCCCTTCGACCCGTCGTAAGCGCGCTGGATCGCGACTTCGCGCTGTGCCGGAAACGGAGGGAGACGACGCAGAGGTTGGAGGGGGCAATGACGAGGGCAACGCTGGTACCCAGCTGCACTGTGTCGCTGGGCAGTTGTGGCAGGCGCTCTCCGGGCTCTTCGCATCGTTCGACCAGACCCAGCCCTGGTTCGTGTTCTGTCTTCGACCAAACGACTCCCAGCTTCCCGCCCAGGTGGAGACCCGCTCGGTCAAGGCGCAGATCCGCAGCCTGGGTCTTACGGAGATCAGCCAACGTCTGCGGTCTGCCGACTTCGAGGTGCGAATGACTCACCAGGAGTTCGCGGACAGGTATTACGACGAGTTTGCCGAGCGCGCTATCGGCAACCAAGGCTCTACAGCTGATCGCATTCGTGACTTGAAGCGTGTGCTGCAGCTCGATGACCACCACATGCTTGTCGGCTCGAACCGTGTATTCCTGTCCCACGCCACCTTCCACCGCTTCGAGGACAGGCTACGTGAGGCCGACGGACTCGAGATGCCTGACCACCTGGCGGCTGGACCAGCCGACAAAGACGATCTCTTCGCCCCGGGGCAGCGCTCCCACACCCCTGAACCCGAGCCCATGTTTGACTTCCACCAAGAGCGAAACTTCGCTCGCAATGACTCCACCGCTGCACTTCCTCTGGTGGCTAACGCGGCACCTGCACCTCATTACCCTACGTCCGAGCCCGACGACGAATCGCGCGGCTTTGCTCCTAGCCAGGCCACGAGCGCCTTCGGTGACTCGCAATCTGTAGCAGGAACCGACGCCTACGCCCCTTCGCGCAACATGTTCCACGACATGGAGAAGACACGTGGTGAGAAGGATGTTCTTGATGAGCTTCCTGAGGACAACGAGGTGCAAGAGGAGTACAAGGAGTCGCCAGCGCGTCGCCGCTGGGTGCTCTTGTGTCGCCTGCTTACTTGGTGGATCCCGGACTTTGCGCTCAGTCGTCTGGGTCGCATGAAGCGTCAGGACATCCGACAGGCCTGGCGCGAGAAGCTCGCGATCAACATCATCATTTGGTTCATCTGTGGCTGTACGATTTTCGTCATTGCCGGTCTCGCTCCTGTTATCTGTCCCACCCAGCACGTCTTCACGCAAGCCGAGCTCAACAGCCACAACTATAAGGAGAACCCCAAGAGTGCTTACACGGCCATCCGCGGAGAAGTTTTCGACTTCACATCCTTCCTTGGAACGCATAAGCGTATCGTCCCCATTGTCGACTCGAAGACCATGGAGCCCTATTCGGGCGTCGACGCGAGCAGTCTCTTCCCCGTCCAGGTCTCCGCCGTCTGCAGTGGCACGGATCCTAACGGTATCTCGCCCTACATCACCCTGGACGCTACGAACCAGACCAACCCATTCTCCCAGTACCACGACTTCCGTGCCTCGCACACCTCGACGGACTTCCGCCCTGACTGGTACCGTGAGCAGATGATGACTCTTGGAGGAGGCTACCGCAAGGGCTGGATGGGCTTCACAAAGAAGGATCTGAAGCACAAGGCCGACAACA
Organism: Trichosporon sp. PB005A; assembly: GCA_023630055.1. Lineage (NCBI taxonomy): Eukaryota > Fungi > Basidiomycota > Tremellomycetes > Trichosporonales > Trichosporonaceae > Trichosporon > Trichosporon sp. PB005A. Next base: position 50,772 of record JAMALZ010000007.1, read on the forward strand.
AGGAGGTTGTCGGTATCATCGACGGCTACATCTACGACCTGACGACCTACTACAACCAAGGTGGTGGTGGTGTCTCGTTCCCGAAGGACCTTGACGAGAACAGTGAAGCTGCCACATCAGCATACGCACAGCGTGCTTTCATGGCCGATCAGGTCACGCAAATGTTCTTGCAGAACTCTGGGAAGGACGTCTCAAAGCTCTGGCATGACAACGTCCGCAAGTCTCTCGGTGACGAGGTCTGGAACATGCAGTCGGACTGTCTCCGCTGGCTCTTCATCGTTGGCAAGCTCGACACGCGTGACTCACCCCAGTGTCTGTTCTCGACCTACATCCTGCTTGCGCTCTCTTGCGTGATGGTTGCCATCATTGCCTTCAAGTTCTTGGCTGCTATCCACTTCGGCCCCTCCCGTGCTCCCGAGAACCACGACAAGTTCGTCATTTGCCAGGTCCCCTGTTACACTGAGGGTGAGGAGTCGCTCCGCAGGACCATCGACTCGCTCGTCAAGCTCCGCTACGATGACAAGCGCAAGCTCATTTTCGTCATCTGTGACGGTAACATCAAGGGTTTCGGAAACGAGAAGCCTACCCCGGCCATCGTGTGCGACATTCTTGGAGTCGACCCCAACCTTGACCCGGAGCCGCTTTCCTTCCTTTCTCTTGGTGAGGGAAGCAAGCAGCACAACATGGGCAAGGTGTACTCGGGTCTTTACGAGTGCGCCGGTCACGTCTGTCCCTACGTTATTGTTGTCAAGGTTGGCAAGCCTTCTGAGCGACCCAAGCCTGGTAACCGTGGTAAGCGTGACTCGCAGATGCTCCTGATGCACTTCCTGAACAAGGTAAGTTGATACTTCGCCTGGCGTGAACCAAGCTGACTTCAGGTTCACTTTAACTCGCCTATGAACCCGCTTGAGCTGGAGATCTACCATCAGATCAAGAACGTCATTGGCGTTAACCCAAGCTTCTACGAGTATCTGTTCATGGTCGATGCCGATACGACTGTCGATGAGTTGTCGCTCAACCGTCTCGTGTCGGCTTGCATGCACGACAAGAAGATTGTCGGTATCTGTGGTGAAACCTCCATCACGAACGCCAAGCAATCGGTCGTCACCATGTCCCAGGTCTACGAGTACTTCATCTCGCATCACCTGGCGAAGGCCTTCGAGAACCTGTTCGGCTCCATCACCTGTTTGCCCGGTTGTTTCACCATGTACCGTCTTCGTACCCCGGACACCCGCAAGCCGCTCTTCATCTCCAACCAGATCATCCACGATTACTCTGAGAACCGCGTCGACACCCTTCACTTGAAGAACCTCCTCCACCTCGGTGAAGACCGTTACCTTACGACTCTGGTCCTCAAGCACTTCCCTACCTACAAGACGAAGTTTGTTCGCGACGCCCGTGCTCAGACCGTTGTCCCCGACGACGGCAAGGTTCTGATGTCTCAGCGTCGTCGTTGGATCAACTCGACCGTGCACAACATGGCTGAGCTCATCTTCCAGGATAACATGTGCGGTTTCTGTTGTTTCTCCATGCGCTTCGTCGTTCTCATCGACCTGATCTCGACCATCATCGCTCCGGTCACTGTCGGATACATCGTTTATCTGATCTACATCATCGTCAAGAGTGGCAGCAACATCCCCATTCTGTCGATTGCGATGCTGGCAGCGGTGTACGGTCTTCAAGCTCTCGTCTTCATCTTCCGTATGCGCTGGGACATGGTCGCCTGGATGGTCTTCTACATCCTTGCCATTCCCTTCTTCTCGCTCTACCTCCCCCTCTACTCCTTCTGGAAGATGGACGACTTCTCTTGGGGTTCCACACGTCTCGTGGTTGGAGAGAAGGGTAAGAAGGTTGTCATCCACGACGAGGGCAAGTTCGACCCGAAGCAGATTCCGCTCAAGTCTTGGAACGACTACGAGAACGAGCTGTGGGACCAGGAGTCGAACCACTCTCTGGACACCTGGGCTGCGCCGCAGAAGAGCGACTACATGGGCGACGGGGGTTCCATCTATGGCGCCCCCAGCATTTACAACCAGTCCCAGTACGGCGCTCAGTCCCAGTACGGACAGTCGCAGTACGGACAGTCGCAGTACGGACAGTCACAGGGTGGTCGTGGAAGCGCCTACCCTCCGTCTTCGTTCTACAGCCATGGGCCTTCGGCCTCGCAGGAGAACCTTCGCGCTGGATCCCGCAACGAGTCTTACTACGAGCGTGCTCCTCGTGGAACCTTCTACGACCGTGAGGGCGACACTGGCAGCTACCACCCCGGTGACAACAACAGCATGTACGCTGGCTCTTTCTACGGACAGCCGCCTCTGCAGCCTGTCACCTCGAACTACGGCCTGCCGCAGGACGACGGCCCCACCGAGATGCAGCTCGAGGCCAGCATTCGCCGCATCTGCCAGGGTGCCGACCTCGACACGCTCACGAAGAAGGGCGTCCGCAAGCAGCTCGAGTCTGAGTACGGCCGCAACCTGGCGTCGCGCAAGGACTCCATTAATAAGATTATCGAGGACGTTCTTGCCGAGTAAACCAGTTTTACGACCTCTACGATTCTAGTCCCCATACCCGCCAACCTCACTTGAACTCTCTCCCATCCCCACCTAACCCAACACGAAAACAAACGGACTTTGTTATGACCCATTGTGCACTTGATATATAGATAGCAATTCCCACATGCAAAACCGCATCTGTCAGCTCTAGCCAAGTGGTGCATCCTGAACATGCTGACGAGCGGTGCCAACCACGGTCTAGCTGGTCAGATCTGCGTCCGAAGCTGGCCAGGGACGCGAGCGCCGGTGGAGGTGTCGAAGTGGAGGTGAAACATGCCTTCAGCTTCCTCTCCATCGTCAATCCCGAACCATGAGCGACGACGCCGTGCTCGACGCGATCCGAAAACGTCTTCTGGAGACGGGGGACTGGGAGAGGTGAGTAGTGACTATCAAGGGAGCGGGCGACGCGTCCGTGGTGTGCATCGTCGCAGCTCGATGGCTGCGGCCAGGTCAACCTGGCCGCCGAGCCGCCGAGCGGGCAGTCTGGGCATCTAGGCCCTTGAGCTCGAGTCTGCACGCGAGGGTCTCGATGAGAACCACTCTTCCATGGGATATATGGCTGCAATCATCTGCGTGGAGAAGGCCACGGTGGTACCATCACCATGAGCCGCACGCGCTCTCCAGTCCAGCGGCGCAGAATCCAGCCTTCCCCGGGCGCCGTGACCGCAGCGCTCTTTTCGCATGGCAGCTATGTCCTGGCCTTTTTAGCTGACTCTCAGAATATCCAAGCTGTTGCGCGCTCAGCTGGAGGAGTCGGGCTTCGACGACGACATCAAGGACCTCGCGAAGGGTGAGTCATGTGCTCTGGCCGCCTTGATCGATCGGCGCTTCCTTGTCGGTGCCATCAGCAGCCGTATCGGGCCTTCCTCCGTCATGCTCTACACATCAAGCCGCTTTTGCGTGAGAGGCATCGTGCAGCCTGCGCTACTCCACCACGGCGACCTCCTTCCCCATTTCCTCCTCACAAATGCGACAATTCGATCGGCGCACGGCAAAGAGCCAGGTCTGACAGACACGGCTGCCTTCCCTCCAAGCTGTACCTCCAGTATACACAGCTGACAAGCAGAAAAGGCCCGCGCGCAGGGCGCGCCCTCGCTCGCCAAGCTCGTCGCCGAGGTGTCGCCGAGCGCGAACTGTGAGTTTTCGCATAGTGAACCGGGCAACTGACGCCCAGCCCTCGTCAGCGCGCAGGTGCGCGAGGCGGTCATCCGCGAGATCGAGGCGGTGCTCGAGCGCGAGGTCGAGCGCGTTTAGTTGTATCCATGAATGTGCTGTATCCTTGCTTTGCTGCTTCCCATGCGGGTGTCTGTGATGGCCACTTGCGGGCTGCTTGGTGGTGATGGTCGGCGGGAGGACTAGGGCTCCGTGCCTCCTCCTCGACTTGACCCCCTGCGGCTCTAATATTTCTAATTGCTCAAATACGTCTGTTTGCAGCACATGTCAGCGCGCCCGGTGCGGCCAGCTCCTGCTCTGATAGAATACATCAGCCTGATGCCGGAGACGCCGGGACGAGGGTCCCGGCCATGGATCTGTTTATCGTTGTACTACATGCTCTTGCGAGAGACCGCTCTCAATACCTGATACTACCAAACTATCTCGCCGTTGCGGCGCTTAGTGGCTGTGTGGGTCAGCTTGCATTGCACATAAGATCATTCCAGCTGTCAGGACTTACTCGGACCACTTGACGCTGTTGAGGTCGATGCCCTCCTGGACCATCTCCTGTGGGACGTTAGCTTGCGGTGATGAGGAATGAAGCTCGACTTACCCAGAGCGGGCTCATGTCCCTGAGCTTAGTGACGACCTGGACGATGCGGTTGACGACCATGTCGATCTCGGCCTCGGTCGTGAACCGTCCGATGCCGAAGCGGAGCGACGAGTGGGCCATGTCGTCGCTGGCGCCGAGCGCGCGGAGGACGTACGAGGGCTCGAGGGAGGCGGAAGTGCACGCGGATCCGGACGAGAGCGCGACGTCCTTGAGCGCCATGAGGAGCGACTCGCCCTCAACGTACGCGAAGGAGAGGTTGACGCAGCCGGGGTAGCCGTGCTTCGGGTCGCCGTTGCGGACGACGTGCTCGACGTCCTTGGTGATGCCGTCGATGAGGCGCTGCGAGAGCGCCGAGATGTGCGCGTGGTCCGCGCTCATCTCCTGCGCGCACAGGCGCGCCGCCTCGCCGAGGCCGACGACGATCGGCGCCGGCACAGTGCCGGAACGGAGACCACGCTCCTGGCCACCACCGTGGATGAGCGGCTCAAGACGCACACGCGGGCGGCGACGGACGTAGGCAGCACCGACACCCTTCGGGCCGTAGATCTTGTGTCCCGAGATGGACATGGCGTCGATGCCCATGGCCTCAACGTCGATGGGAATCTTGCCGACGGCCTGCGCGGCGTCCGTGTGGAGCAGCGCCTTCGTCACCTTGTTCTCCTTGGCGTAGTCCTTGAGAACCTGCGAGATCTCGGCGAGCGGCTGGATAACACCAATCTCGTTGTTCACCGCCATGATCGAAACGAGAGACGTGTCCGGGCGCAGCGCCGCCTTCAGGTCCTCGAGCGAGATGAGACCCGTTGGTCCGACAGGCAGGTAGGTCACCTCGAAGCCCTGCGTCTGGAGGAAACGGCACGAGTCGAGCACGCACTTGTGCTCGGTCTGCGTCGTGATGATGTGCTTCTTCTTGCCCTTGTGGAAGTTGGCGATGCCCTTCACGATCATGTTGTTGCTCTCGGTCGCACCAGACGTGAACACAACGTCCTTGGGGCCGGCACCGATCAGGTTCGCAACGTGCTCACGCGCCTCCTCGACGAGGCCCTCGGCCTCCCATCCGTATGCGTGCGTGCGCGAGTGCGGGTTACCGTACATCTCCGTGAAGAGCGGCATCATCTTGTCAAGCACGCGCGGGTCCATGGGCGTCGTGGCCTGCATGTCGAGGTAGATGGGGCGACCGGTCATCGCCGTGCTCTTGGCGGGGGCGAGCTTGAAGCCGGGAAGCTCGGCTGTGCCACTGTCAGTTCGGGTTCAATGATGCAATATTCGGGGTTGACGACGGTCACTGAGGTGACTACCTCCGGTCCCTCCAGTGGGCGCCGGGTACGCCACCGACCAGAAGTCGATCGCAAATCTCCCATAGCCGCTCTGAAGCAGGTTGCACTTCCACGGGGCGTCTCTGAAGCACTACTCCAGGTTTGAGGAGCCTGTCGCTATCCAGAGATCGGCTAGGTGCGGTTCGGCATGTCATCGCCACCGGCGAAAAGTCACTCACCCTGCTCAGCCTCCGCGACGGGAGCGTCGGAGACATTGGCGCCGACCTTGGACGTGGGAGTGGCGAGGCCACGGACGGCGGGCGCCGCAACGGCGCGGCTAACGCTCGCGCGGAGCGGAGTGGCGAAAGCCGAACGGATAGGCTGGCGCGCGGCACGGACGGCGGCGTGCATGTTGGATTTTCTGGGTTTTACGGGTCGGAAAAGAGATGAACACAGGAAAAGCAAAGGTCGGGGTTGGTGGGAGGGTCCTGCTGTCGTCTACGATAGAAGGGGGTGCTTCGCAGTGGACGAGTCGGGTTTTAGAACGAGGGATTAAGAGAAGAGGGTCGAGGACCTAAGACGGAGGGAGGAGAGAAAGTTGTGCTCAAGGCCGAGCGAGTTCGCCGAGGCCGTCTGCCGCTCCGGGAGGTGATTACTCGAGCCTGCCAGGTCACGTGTTTCGCACGCTCGCTTGGGCCGGCTATAGCCCCCAATTGCCAACCCAGGTCCCCGACGTTTTTCTAATCCTCCAAATAAGCCAGTCCTAATTGGCGTAAATGCCGCATCGCCAGCATCTCGGCAAAGCTTATGTAACTTATTGACCGGCCGACCGGCCGAGCGCAACGAGTCAAAGTCGTACCTGGAAGTAGGGCTGCTGGCGCTCATCGCTCATCGCGCGACAATGTCCTTCCACAGCTCCAGTGTCTAGAAATGATCCCCCTGCATGCATAAAAACCAGTCTATAGATGAAGCAAGAGTCTATTACTTCTTCTCCTTCTTCTCCTTCTTGGCGTCCTTCTTGGGGAGCTCCTGGGTGAAGGGGAGGAAGTCACGTCCCTGCATGTAGGGCTGGAGGGCCTTGGGGATGCGGATACCCTCAGGGGTCTGGTAGTTCTCAACGAGACAGCAGAGAGCACGCTCAGTGGCACAAAGGGTACCGTTGAGCATGTGGACGAAACCAGCCTTCTCGTTGGCGGCGCGCTTGTAACCGAGACGGACGTTGAGAGAACGAGACTGGTAGTCGGTGCAGTTGGAGCACGAGACAAGCTCCTTGTACTCTCCCTGGAAGGGGAACCAAGCCTCGAGGTCGTACTTGATCGAGGCGGCGTTGTTGAGACCACCAGAGACGATGTTGACAACGCGGTAGGGGATCTCGAGCGACTCGTAGAACTCGCGAGCGGTCTCAACCATCGAGTCAAGCATGGCGGGCGACTCCTCGGGGTCACAGATGATGAACTGCTCGACCTTCTCGAACTGGTGGACACGGAAGATACCCCAGGTGTCACGGCCGTGGCTACCGGCCTCCTTACGGAAGCAGGTCGAGTATCCGGCGTACTTGATGGGGAGCGACTTGGGCTCAATGTTCTCGTCGCTGTGCATACCGGACAGCGGCTGCTCGGAGGTGGCGATGAGGTATCGGTCGTTCTCCTCGACACCGTCGCCACCGGTGACCTTGTACAGCGCCTCGTCGAACTCCTCAAGCTGGGCAGTCTTCGCCATGATCTCCTTGCGCATCATGAACGGAGCCTGGATCTTCTTGTACTGCTTCTTGCGGAGGAAGTCAAGACCGTAGTTGATGAGGGCCTGGTTGAGGTCGACACCGTCGTTGGTCAGGAAGTAGCCACGGTGACCGTTGATCTTAGAGCCGCGCTCGCCGTCAAAGGCCTCGAGACGGTACATGACCTCGTGGTGGGGGAGAATGTCGGTCTGCTTGTCCTCGACGGTGAGGGGAGCTGCGTTGCCCTTGTGGTTGGGCTCAGGGTGCCAGAAAGCCTTGACGGGGTTGTCATCCTGGTTGTCAGTTCCGCTCTGCTGCCTTCGAAACTCACCTCGGTAAGAGAGACGTGGCAGTTGGGGTCGACGATGTTTCCTATCCTGGCAGCAGTGCGGTCCCTGGCGTTGTTGAGCTCGTTGGCCTTGGCCTGAAGCTCAGCAATCTTCTTGTCGTGCTGGGCCTTCTTGGCCAGGAGCTCGGAGGCATCGCCCTTGGCCTTCTTGATGGCACCGATCTCCTTCTGGACAGCGTTGACGGCACGGCGCTCGGTCTCGACCTCGTACTGGGCTGTATCGCGTGATAGCGAGCGATTGAAGGGCACACAAGCGTATGGGGCAGTGAAAGTGGAGTCATGCGTTCCGTTTCATGTTCCATAGCAGACCCAGAGATCGCAGAACCGTCGACCATGTCATGAGCAAGGGAGGTGTGGCGAAGTAGGTGCCGCGATGAAGACGTGGTTAATATCGGATACCGCAGAAAGAACATCTGGGTCAGCGGCAGCCATTACAACATTCAAAGGCTACTCACCAGCCCTAGCCTGGTTGTAGAGCTCCAGAACCTCGTCAACGAGCTCAACCTTGGCTCCACGCTTGCGCTGCGACTCGCGCACAATCTCGGGGTTGCCGCCCTTGTCGGTCTGGACTGCGATATGTCAGCCGCGAAGTCAAACAGACAGCAGAAGTCGGGTAATGTTATATCCCCCGCTCCGTGCATACTCACAGTACGCAAGATCGATCATGGTTTTTGAGAGATGGGAGAGATATCAAGCTCTGCACTGTCGCTTTGACGTCTTGGGCGGCTTCGAAGATGTCTTGTCAACGACTCTGAAATCCGGCCTTAACCGAGCCCCTCATTTTGTGCCTGGAGGGGACGTGTCCTGAACTTTGCGTTGCGCCCGAGTCGCGCACCCGCGACATTGACGCGCAGCTGAAACGACTCGAAACCGCAGCTGCTTCAAGAAGCTCAGAGACCCACAGAGACGAGTTGCAATGCCTAATGCATGGTACAATGATATGCTATGATGAGGTATCCTTCTGCTGCGCCTGCGGCTGCTCCGCCGCCGCCTCCGCTGCCTCCGCCGCCTCCTCCCTCAACCGTGCCTCCTCAGCCTCAGCTTCACGGAGACTCTTATTCCTAGCCTGGCGCGCTCTGCCCTCAGCGCGGAGAGTGGCCATACTCTGTGCACGCTCCAGAAGCCCCTTCAGTGTCCGGATGTCGCTGGCGATCGTCTTCAGCTCCTCAGGAACGATGCAAACCTCGAGGTTGCGCTTGATGCGGCGGATGCGCGGGTCCTTGGCCCACGGAGGGTACGCAAGGAGAGACTCGAAGTCGTCGCATCCACGGATGCTCTTCTCCTTGTTGACGATGACGCCGAGTTCCTCGGTGTTCCAGTCCATCACCCTTTGGATGAGGAGCGCAGTCTGCCCGGCTCCCTTGCTGAGCTCGGCATCGTCTCTCATCAGAGCTTGCTTGAACCAGTCTGGTGACAGTCGAACAGACTTGCGCAGGCGCGGCCGTCGGCTGTCCGGTACACCAAGGTAAACAGCCAGCCATCGGGCGCGAGCGTCCTGAGCGTCGGCGATGGCGGACCGCAGGACGTGAAGGAAGAGTGCGCGGTCGACACCACGCTCACGGAAGTCCGTCAGCATGACCGTGATAGTCTCGTGGCTGAAGATCGGCTTGCAGACCGACAGAGTCGCAGCCTCCTTCTCCGGAAGCGCCGAGACAGCCGAAGGTCGCGTAGAAGGAGGGAAGAACTGGTCCATCGTACGGAAGCCCTGGTACGAGCTGCTGATCTCTGAGGTGAACGACATTTCAGCCTCTGCCATCGCCTCCGCTTCGGAAACCTCGGGCGTCACAAAGGAATCGTCGTCCTCGTCCTCCTGCTCGTAGATCTCCTCCTGCGTGTAGGCTGCCCGCGGCATCTTCGTGAGCAGCTCGTACGTGGCGATCATGCGGTGCGGGCTCGTCTTGACAGCCGCGAGATGGGTCATAATAGCCGTCAGACCTTTCGCCGACAGCTTGGCGAGCCCTTCCCGGCCAGCATCACCAGCATCGCGTGCTTGGACAGAAACAGCAAGGTTCTTCAAGTCCAGGCCGTAAGCTTGCGCCAAAATGTAGCGGAAGAGCCCGTCCAGCCGCTCCAGAACGTCCTCCTGCTGCCCGGACGCGGATACCAGCTTCGACACATTCGAAATCGTAGTGAGAAGCAGGCGAAGAGTGAAACCGTTGAGGTCTTGATTATGGCTCGATATTCTTTGGAAAACGTCCCAGAACGTGTCGTGGGCGAGTGTGACGGACTCGGGGCGAGGTTTCCGGAAGGCGGACAACAGACTTCGGGACCAGTTGGTGATGGCACCGAGCCGCGCCTCCAGCATACGTCGGTTGTTGCGGATCTCCTCCGGCGCTTTGGTGAGGATCGCCTCGATGGTCGAAACACGCCCAAGCCGACCGAGAGCGTTGACAACGAAGAGCCAGTCGTTCAAGTGGTTCACGTTGCGAGACACCAGCTCCTCCATGACAGCTTGAAGCGAGTTCTCAAGCTTGTGGCCCTGGTGCATCCTTGCCGCGTGCTGCTTAATGCTCTGCCGAGGACTGTCGCTGCCCCGCGTCGCCAGGCCCCACGCTTCATCATATCGAGGAGCCATGACACGAAGGATCGCGCGCAGTTCGAACGACGAGAGGCGAGAGCGGTCTATCGGGGCAAGATTCGAGTAAATCCTCCAGGCTTCGAACCGATCTTGAGGTGAGTGCGTGCCTGCGGGTCGAGAAGCGATGTCAACGAGGCGCTGAAGAGTCGGCTGCGGTACACCATCATCGGGGGACGGGGCGGGGGGCGAAGTCGAGCAGGGCTGCGGGGCCGACTCAGCTCCATGTGTAGCTGTCGAGAGCTGCCGGCCCAGCAGCGCACGCGACGGGCCTGCGACCACGAACCGGCGAAGCATCGAGTAGCGGTGGTGGTAGTAGTGAGTCGGTAGCACTTGACTCCTCGGCCTCCAGCCGAACTTTTGGGTGACGGATGGACCTCCAGACGGCCGAAATAATGAGGTGGAGTCCATAGTGATAAGCGACACTCGCCGTTCCTGGCAATCGCCACTGACTTCACTGTTGATTTCGCTGAACACAGGCAGCTAGCTCAAGCATCATATCTAGCAACGACGTCGCCCGCCATGGAAGTCGACCTTGACGACCTCAGTGAGTCTCCGGGCTTCTGATTGAGCTAATGATAGCCGTCGACAACCAGTACAAGCTTGGAGGCTCGGATGACGAGCGCGAGCGCGCTCAGAATGCGGCCCTCCATGAGCAACTCGAGCGCAAGAAGCGGATGCGTCGGATGGCGGTTCCGACGGATGACCGCAAGGTGCGGGAACGCCTGCGTGCTTTTGGTGAACCCATTACTCTCTTCGGAGAGGGTCCTGGGGACCGACGAGACCGTCTGAAGGTCATCCAGGAGAGCTACGAGCGGGAAAAGGGCGCGCCCCTCGAGGTCGACTCGAGCGACAGCTCTGACGACGATGACGATGAGTTCTACACGGAGGGGTCGGAGGACCTTCTGAAGTCCAGGCGTGCCATTGCCCGCTACTCCCTCTCGCGAGCTCGCCGGAGACTAGCGAAGCAGCGCATCGAGGTCAATATGCCTCTCAGCAAGATCGTCAACGTCCGAAAGGAGGTCTATTCCGATCTGAAGACGTTCAATGTGCTCGGCTCTCAGTTTGGTGATGACCGACCACTGTCTACCATTCGCTTCTCACCGAACTCCAAGCTCGTCCTGACCACCAGCTGGACCGGTGCGACCAAGATCTGGGACCTCCCGAATCTGAACCAGGTATCGGTGCACAAGGGCCACGAGGAGAAGATCAGTGGTGGAGATTGGCACCCGGACGCCACGATCGGGCTGTCTCCGGAAGCTGTGAACTTCGCAACTGGAGGAGGAGAAGGGACGGTGAAACTGTGGTCTCTGAACAGCGAGAAGCCTCTCGCCTCTCTCGAGGGTCATCTTGCGCGAGTCGGCCGCGTTGCTTTCCATCCTTCAGGAGCGTTCGTGGGATCGGCCGGGTTCGACGGAACGTGGAGGTTGTGGGATGTTGCTACGCAAAAGGAGCTGCTTATTCAGGAGGGACACAGCAAGGAGGTGATCGCTCTTGCCTTCCAGGACGACGGAGCTCTCGTCTCGTCCGCTGGTTTCGACGGTATCGGACGCGTGTGGGACCTGCGCACAGGAAGGACAGCCATGGTTCTGGACGGTCACGCAAAGGAGATCCTCTCGATGGACTTTGCGCCGAATGGCTTCCAGCTCGCAACGGGCTCAGGAGATAACACGATTCGTATCTGGGACCTTCGCGCCCTCAAGACGCAAGACACAATCCCGGCCCACAACAGCAGTGTCGCGGACCTCCGCTTCTTCCGTGCGGCTCAAGAGAACCCCTTCATTCCGCTTGACGCCCCCATCGACACGGCACCCGCCCCTAGTGCCAAGACGAACGGAGCCTCGGCCGAAGACGTCAGCGGTGACCCGGCGGAGAAGGATGACAGCCAGATGGATGTGGACAGCGCCGCGAACGGTTCGTCTGCTGCCTCATCTATCGAGCTGTCACGGTCAGGACTGTTCTTGGTCTCCGCCGGCTTCGACGGGCACGTCCGAGCGTGGAGCGCAGACGAGTGGCGGCTCGTCCGGGACCTGGCCACAGACGCTGGCAAGGTCATGTCGGCGGATGTTAGCCGAGACGGCAAGTTCATCGCGAGTGCCAGCTACAGCCGATCGTTCCACCTGTTTGGGGGAGAGCACTCGTTGGAGTAGGCGGAGGAGGCTGAGTTATGAAGTGACCCAGGCTGCGTAAGCCTGGCTATTGACGTCCTGCAGGAGTGCTGTGGGCGTCACTTGGGCGACACTGAAAGGCTCAGGGCTGAAGCTGCAAGCCGCAGGGCGCCGGGCGATGCTTGACGCCGCCATCGCACTCCTCAGCACCGAGCGTCCCACGATGCACACAGCGGCTGCATGGAGCCCGCGCAAAGCCCCGATGCATTGTATCACTAGACTTGATAGATTCTCTTTAGTGCGCACGGGGTGTTTCGCCGATCGATCAAAGGACCGATTGACTGGACTGATTCTCCTGACGCCCACAGTCCACTCACTCGATTTTGTCACCAGCCATCTTGCCACTCACTTTCCTTTGCACCGTTTCTGTTGCTCTTCTTATGCTCGAACGCTCTCCGACCCGTCGAGGTTTCCATCGCATCACAATGGGCGACGACATCTGGCGGGGTCCTCGCGACCCGGACCTGGACCGGTTTCGCCGCTGCTCGACACCTCCACCGAACGTCATAATGAAGGACGCGCACGAGGAAGACGAAAACAAGGCCATCACTGCGCTCCGGAAGTACCTGTACCGACCACCTGTCCTGTCGCCACCATCCAATACGTCTGACTCTGATGATGACCTCGCCAACTCCCCTGTGCCCCGCCTACTCCCATCCTTAGTGGACGACAGCGGCGATGAGCCCATGGACGTTGACGAAGCCCCGACGCCCGCTGCGTCTGAAACTGCTTTCGAATTATGGAGTGTGTCTGACCGCAAGGCGGCAGCAATGGCTCCACCGCCTGTCCCGCAAGCCAAAGTGTTTGCCGACCCCACGTCAACGCTACCTACGCCTGCATGCAACGACGAGGCTCCTCGCCCCCGCGCGCCCGGTGCACCCAGCCCCCCGTCTCCCAAGCGGCGACTCACGTTCCCCGCCTCGCCCCCGCGCCAGGGCCCGCGTCGCCCGCTAGGCCCTCGGTCCTTATCGGTGAACATGGTCAGGGTGAATGCCGATCCGGACGACGCAGCCAAACCGAAGAAGACGAAGACGAAGCCCAAGCCGCACCGCCTGCGTTCGCGCTCGTTCACGGCCCCAGCACCGAAGGAGGCTCCTCCGGGGACGCCATTCAGCAAGCGCTTCAGCCTGAATTTGCGGTTCGAGGGGCGGCGGACGCAGACGCTGCTGCACCTCGTGGGGCAGCACCTAGCGCGCTCCGAGCAGTTTGCGCAGCTCGCCAACCTCATGCTCGTGTCGCGCCCGACAGTGCCGCAACTGCGGCCGCTTCTGCACCGCACCGTGCACCTGACGCACACGAACCTCGGCCCGTTTCTGCGCACATTCGTCGAGGTCCGGTCGCCGGATCCGCGCAAGCGGCTTAAGAAGAAGAACACGCGCCGTGTGCCGAGCATCAAGTGCATCATTCTGCACAGCGTGCCCGAATACGCGCCGTGGCCGGCCGGCCTGCTCGACGACGTGCTGACGGGCGCCCAGCGGCTCGTGATCCGCTGCCCTCTGCGCGGTCCACTCATGCAGCGCACCGTCGCGCTCCTTGCCAGTCCCGAGCAGGTGTGCCTCGACGCACGCGCCGTCGACGGGCCGTCTGCGCTCAGCTTCGCCCTCTCCGTTCTTCCCCTCTGGAGCGAGCTTAAGGAACTCACGATCCACAACGCAGGTGCGCTGCAGGGCTCGCGCCTCCTGAGCGCGCTCAGCAGCCGCAACATTTCCACGCCCGGCGAGTACAGATCCCAGCTCGCGAACATGTTTGAGCAGAAGCGTGTCGTGTACACGCTCGACTTTGGCGAGGACGCGAAAGACGACGACGGCCCGGCTGGGGAGCCGGAGAGGCGTGCGATGGGTCTCATGCCTTCGCGCGACCCTTGGGACCGCTTCTTCGGCGCGCTCAACCTCGTCGACGCCATCAGCGTCAACATCGTCGTGCCCCACATCGGCCGGCGCACGCTCCCGGGCCCCGACGGTGCGAACCCCGTCAAACACGCGATGCGCGCCAAGCGCCGCGGGTGGATCTTTGGCCGCATCGAGGACACCAAGGTGCGCTGTGCGTGCGGGCAGAACGTCGCGCGCCGCATCGAGCTGCCCTAGCGCCTGCACGTCACCCCTCCCGAATCCTCCTGAACTTCTCCCTACCTTCGAATGCCTCTGTGCACCGAGCCCCGTCTATGACGCCCACGCACCACCTCTCCCAAGCCTCCCCGCTCATCCTCAGACGCTCAATCGAGTTTCGAGTCACCTGTTGTACATGTACCTACAGCCGGCGCGCACTAGAATGCCATGCCGCCCATAATTCGCACCGATGGTCATGTGTACATGCACATAAGATGTAATTAATATACAAGTCTGGGTGATAGTGGTGGTTGCTGGGTGCTGAGACTGTTGCTGCGGCTGTGACTGCGGGACAGGTGCGGGCTGCGGGTCGTAAAGGATGTGAATGTTCAGTGGGGCTGTGAAGTGGAAGAAAGGAAGAGATAAGATGATGGGGAAGAAGCGGAAGGAAGAGGAAGAGTCCTTGTCGATTCGAAGAAGCGATGCCAGCGGGGCGACAAGCCGGACAGCCCTACTTCCTCGACTTCTTCTGCCTGCCGAGGCCGCCGAACTCCTCGCGCGCGACGAGCCACATGGCGGTGACGCTGACGACGTCCTTGAGGTTCTCCTCTGTGAGGCATACCTCCTCTCCGACGCGCTGCGCGAGTTCCTGGCCGTTCTGGCCGCGCTGGGCGCTGGCGGACGCGAGCGTGCCGACGTTGGCGAGCGAGACGCTGCGCAGCCCCTGCGGGATCTTGAGCACGCCAATGACCTTGGGGTGGTGCGGGGCGGGCGTGAGGGTGGCGAGCAGCTGGCGCTGCCCCGTGTGCTTGACGAAGACGCTGCACGTCCACGGCGTCTCGCTGTCCTCGGGGTCCGAGTCGTACTCGTCGTCGTCGTCCTCGACGTGCACGAGCGGCGTGCTCGGGCGCGAGTCGCGCGTCAGCCGCGGGCCCAGCTCGCTCTCGGCGTCGGACGCGCTCGCGCTGTTCTGCCCGCTCGGGCGCCGCGCCGTGTCCGGCGGCGGCAGTGTCGACGACCGCCGGCTCAGCGTCGGCTTCAGCGGCGACGGCAGCGCGCCATCCTTCCCGTCCACGAGCGACGTGCGCGAGCCGTGCCGCGACCCGGCGGGCGAGGGCAGCCCGAGCGTCGTCGTGCGCCGCGGGCGCCGGAGGCGCGACGGGTCCAGCGCGTCGGCCGCCGGGTGGCGCCGCAGGGCAGCCGCTCCCGACGCGTCGATTGGCGACACCCGCATCTTGACCCACTCGAAGACGACCTCATCCTCGCCATCGGCCGGCAGCGCGCCCGCGACGAGCTCCAGCCCGGCCGCCGCGGCCGCAACGAGGTGCGCGGCCCAGCCCTCCGTGTTCTTCTTGGCCCATTTCCGCACCGTCCACGAGTACCCGATCGGGCGCCGCGAGCGTGACAGCGCAATCGTGTCCTGATCGGCCAGCATCTCGTCCTTCGTCAGGCCGACGATCGCTCCAGACTCGTCGAGCGAGATCTCTGCCGTCGTGCGGCTCAGAACCGAAGGGGCAAGGCTGAAGGTCGCAGAGCTCGATTGCCCGACAGGCACCGCCTCGCCGGGTACGGGCGCCAGAGACGGAGATCCCGGCGTCGTGGGCGATTTCACCGCAGGCGCGTCGACGGAGAGGAAAGTCGTAGACGCAGAAGTGATCTTCGTTAATCGATCAGCGATCAGGGGCTCAGCGGAGGTGCGTTTTCGGAAAATCTTGCCAAAGAACTTCTTCGCGCCGTCCTCGCGTGCCGGAGCCTCGCGCGAGCTTGTCTTCGTCTCCGTGCTTGCTCGCTGAGAGTCGACGTCGACGCGGCTGCTGGCTGGCGTCAGGTTGGACATGTTGGACATCATGGACGCAGGACGGTTCGGCCGGTGCTGCAGGTTGAACGAGGGACGTGGTGAGGAGCCTGGGGGACCAGTACCGACTGGGGAGAACCAGACCTCGGTCGGCTCCAGAACACCGACGCCAGTGATGTCCAGGTACTTCTTCATGTACTTGGCGACCTTGCTGTCGGTTCCGGCGTCCGTAACGAGGGTCGGCTGCATGACGTTGTGCACCGCCAGGTTGTACAGCGGGATAATCCGTTTTCCGCTGGCTGGACCGCTTCCGGCGGAGCTCGTCCCGGAGATGCTGCTCTTCGTCGAGCTTATCGATCCTGACCGCTTGAGGCCACCACCGCTTGACGGCTTCTGGGCGATGGGGGTGTCGGCATCGGATTCGGGAGACCCGGACGGCGTGCTCTCCTCCAGCGACCCTCGAGCTGGCGTGGACGCTGCAGATGACGTTTCTCCAGTAGTAGCGACCGTCGCGGCGGTCGCGGCGGTCGCGGCCGTGGCAACACTCGATCCGGACGGAATCCGAGTCGAGTCGGCATTGGAGCCTTTCCTAGGGCGTCCAGTGGGGTTGCGTGCCGGAACGACGAGCTGAACTTGCAGGTTCAGTGGGTTCTTGCCTGACGTGGGAGGGGGCTTGACGAGCACAAAGGTCTCCACACGTCGACGGCGACGGTCGGTTCCCGAGACACCCGTCATGCCGGAAGCACGAGATGAGACGCTGAGCCCACGTCTTCTCCCGGTTTCTGAGCGCTGGAGAGCCGTGCGAGGTCCGCCAGAGTCAGACTCTCCGCCAGCGTCGGTGGCGATAGTGATAGTCGAAGCCCTAGGGTCGGCAATCTGCAGGCGCTTTTGTGTTGGCGATCCGGGCGTCGGCGTCGAGGGGTCCGGCGGCGCCAGGCGACTGGGATCGCGGCCAGGAGTTTCGGGGTCCTCGTCTGCACCAGCTTTCGGCGTGCCGTTCGGTGTGCTGTTTGGTCGTAGGATGGAGCTCAACGGCCTTGCGTCATCGGTGAACAAGTTGATCGGGTTAGGGATGCTGGGCAGAGCCGAAAGCCCCGGGATATTGCTGAGGATGTTGGGCATGTTGAAAAAGAAGTCGGAGCGAGGTAGTAGCGGGAGGAGGGGCGTCGCTCGCTGATGGACGGCGAGTGGGACGATGCTTCGTTCAACGTTGAGACGGAAGCCGTCGGCTAGCAGCTACACCCAGCTTGGTCTGGAACAGCATGCGACCGTGCTCCACGAATGCACGTATGATATGTCTTGTCAGGTCGGGGGCTCGTGTCTCAGATAAGGAGTGCAGAGTGATCTGTGATCAAGTTGACAGCGCGGCGAGCGGCAGACGGGTAGGGTGACAGGTGGGGACCGACGTCGCTACCGCGTAGTCACCTCGAAGCCGGAGGGTAAATTGCAGGTCAGCCAGACAGGGATCGAGGGCAGCGAATGCGTCGGACAGCTGCTGAGACAGATCAGGCCGGGAATGCTGGACACGAGGAAGGCGGACGCAGTCGAATGTCGGTGTGTCGGCGACCGGACGCGGTCGAGCGAGCTGCGTTCGGGGGTGTGGTCCTAAAGGGGAGCTGAAACTTGTGCCAAGAGTCGCTTGGACCTCAGATAACGGGGCAACCTCGAGTGTCGCTTCGCCCCCGGGTTGTTTATAGACAAGAGTCGACGATGCAGCGGAGCTGTTATCGCTTGTTGCTCCGCACGACTTGCACTGACGCGTCGTGAGTGCGGCTAGCTAATTTAAGCACGGTAAGGCGGTGTTGAACTAAATAACGGAGGTCAGCTTTTCGTTCCCGACGCAGCGGCTGGATAGGCGTCCTGCATCCTGGGTGGTGGGTGGGATGATGCACAACACATGCCGCAGGTAGTGCCAGGCCAGGGCGCGGCCCTGATGTGGGGAGTGCTTACACGAAAACGGCCAGACGGACCGGGCGAGACGGGTGGAACGGCGGTGGAAGCGTGTGCGCGACGAGGAGTGTCAAGAAGAAAAGAGAGGTGGGACGAGGCGCGAGTGTTGTCGAGCGGGAAGGTGGTGCTGGTGAGGAGGAGATGTCGTGCAGAGGCGGTCAGCGGGCCAGCAGTCAGGTCAGGATTGCCCAGCCCATGAGCCATGCAGCGCAGCTAGCGCAGGAGAGCCAGGCTAGCCAGGATGGCCGGCGGGTCTGACGATGCGACGATGATGGGAGACCGGGTGTACGGTGACGGCTGGGACCGCCCTCGGCGGGCGGGGGCGGGGCCAGAGGGTCAACCCAGAGCGCCTCAGGGCTCCAGACGCTCCAGGGCACAGGGAAGGTGCCGGGCCTAGAGGGCACCACTGGTGCACTGGCACTGGCACTGCCAGCGCTGCCCGACTGGCACGGCACGGCACGAGACCGCACGATGCACATTCTGCGCGCCTGCACTCTACACTCTGCCAGCTCTGCACATTCTGCCCTCTGCGTACTCTGCACTCTGTTGCACGCCTCCCGCCATGCCAGCTCTTCCGACTCGTGCACACGCCTGATGTCACTTCCACATAGGCACGTCCTGCTCCGTTTTGAGTGTTTGTTATCGCCTGGCCGGCAGACATCACGGACCGCGATATCCGTTCCGCTCGATCCACGCACCGGCCTAGCTGCTAGTCCATGAAGCGTGTGCCATGCATGTAGGTCCATGAGCAGTAGTGCACCACCTCTCTCCTCAGCTCGGCATCTGGCGCTTGGCCTCCTCGAGCCCAACCTTAGTCTTCCTTCTGCCGTTCAGGGACAATCCTCTTCAATCGCGTCGCGACCAAACAATCCCACATCCCATGTCCCATGTCGTGGAACGCCCGCTCCTCGCTCATCATTATCCCGACCTTCGGTCTTTCCGATTCCACTCCGCACAACTGGACTCTGTGCGCAAAGCTATGAATAGCTCCCGGCAGTGTTCAGAAGGCGGCTGTTGTGAGAGTGCCTCGCACACGGACAGTCGCCATGGCGGGCTGACACGGCGTCAAGGGTCGAGGGACTGTTGGGGTACGGGGACCGGGGAGATCGTTGATCCGTTGTACGAGGACTTTGTCATCGCGCCGGCAGCCGGCAGCCTGCTCTCGGCCCGTTTCGCGACTCGGCCTCTCACTGTCACTGAGGCTGGGGTGTCAGGACTCGAGCGATCCCTCGCTGGACGCCCGTCGGCCTCGGTTTGCTGGCAGCATGACAGCATTCGGCCCCTCAGCCATGCGGCCACAGAGAGCCCAGACCGCAACGCCGAAGTCAGAGCCGGGCGTCCGCTCCGCTACCCTGCCACGGCGCACAGCACCAGTTCACATCCGCAGGGGGTGAACGCCTGGGTGTCGGACTAGAGCCCGACCTGGTCAGCGCTCGCTTCGAGACGAAGTGGATCAGGGCCGATTAGAATACCGGTGAAAATGAGTTTCATCGATCATTTCTCGCCTGGGACTAACCCATTGCGTCTATTATCTATTACAGTCTATTAACAAACTGCAGATAACCACTCGCGTGAATTGCCTCCATCTCGACCTCGACCAGGTCCCAGGGTCGGCGCCAGCCTTGGCGTCTGCACGCCGCGTCCTGAGTCCTGAGCGAGCTGACGCTCCGCCAACAGTTCACGGGAATCCCGGCATGCGACAGGCCAGTCGCTCTCGGCAAGACCTTCGGCACAGCGCCCCCGCCCGCAGCGGCAAGCCCGGCGCCCGCTGGGCCGCGCCCCGTCACTGCAGTTTGCATCGAGCGTTCCGGCGGCCTTCAGATTCCGATTCCGTTTCCATACTCCAGCGGGCGAGCGAGGCTGAGCCAGCAGCCGGCGAGCCGGGCTGGCGTTTCAGCTCACAGTCCCCGCATCATTAGTCAACCCCCGTTCCACTCCCCGCGACGCATTAGTCATTGCCCGCCCCATTGGCCGGAGATCCACGCTCACGCGGAGCTGTTATTGGTGCAGGCTGTGGCCGAGGCTGGCGTTTGAGCTGGACAGTTCGGATTATCGTCGGGGCGGCTGCACGAGACAGAGCAGCACTCGGCTTTTGAGAACCATAGGCCGTCTGCGACGAAGCTAAGGCAAAGACCGACGGCACATGCGGCAGAAGGTTTAATCGAGAAGATCTAATAGACGCGACGCGATGAACAATCCTGAGCGACCATGCCACCAGTCTAGATGCTCCTATGAGCCTAGCTGACAACTGGTCCGGACGTGCAAACGTACATCCGGGCAGCGCCAGGGCCTGGGAGAGCCAGACCATCGATGGCTCGCCTTGCGTTCCAACCCAGAGATCCCGAGACCGCAACTGCGCGCCAGCAGGCTCAACGGCCATCGGGCAGTTTGTCAGCTCGCAAACTCTGCCCGGCTGGCGGCTGCGGCCGGCGCGGCAGCCAGTTGACGGATGCGAGGCAGCCGCTGAGCCGTGACTTTCGCGTGACTGTACGGGCCGGGCCGCGAGCCCGCGGGCTGCCAATGAGTCACGAACGGCGCTGGCGTCCCCTCTGCCCTCTGCGGCCCTCTGCGCCTCTGCACAGCGCCTCTGCGTGCGACGCGCGTGGCGCCGCCTTCCATTTGCCTTGCCATTGAGCCCGTCCGCGCGCGCAGGAACGCAGAACGGCAGGAAACTGCTGCATCGGGCAAAACGGTGCAGCGATCGCAATATCGCAGCCGTCGTACGCCCACCCTCCCTCCCTCCACTCCGCTCCGCCCACCCCGCCTACTCCCCGCTCATGGACAGCTCTCCCATGCTCACCCCGCGATCAACAGCTGGCTCTATGACGCATACGCGTGCGGCCTGGGCGGGTGGGCACGCCGAGACGTCATACGGGGCATATCGCCGCATCGGCATCTTCCTTTTGTGACGAAATCTGTCAACACCACAGGAGAGGACCGTGGGAGAGCTGAGCGGACCGACCGGGAGACTTAACGTCCACCAGCCAGGAGTTGAGGGAGCGCAAGGGAAGCGGGGAACTAGGTTAAACGTCCTCGCTCACTCAAACTCACTCCACAGTCCCAGACCCAGGACACCGGCCGAGCGCGTGACGTACGAGGGTGACTCTCGATTCACCACTGGTCGCGTGCGTTCACCGCTGCGATAAAAGGTCGGTCGAAGACAGGACAGCGACGCTCGTGTACCTGCTCGTCACCCCCCGTACCTCTGTCATGCAGTGACACATTGTTTGTGTGTCAATGGGTATCTGTGTGTACAAGTGACATCGTTACCTAAGTGACTGCTGCACGTCCATGCCAAGCACTCACTGCCTGCTGCGCAGAAGGGCCATGCATCGGCGGCGCGGCGGCGTTCAGATAGCACCAGAAGCAGCGACGCCACTGCCGGTAGGCACGTGACACCTCAGCGGTGCATCCAACCACAACGCCCAGACGAAGCGACCGGGTGCCTGCCGTTGTCCGAGATGCGCAGGTCAGGTCTCACTAGTCGTTTCGGTTGAACTCATGCACCTACGCCTTTAAGCCGGACCTTGCCTTTTCTCCATCGACACACAACAAGCAGATGGAGTAACAATGCCTCGAGATCGCGGCGAGGCTTCCGCCCTACTCCCCTCCGCGCGACACCGTCACGACGCGCACAGCTACGAGTCGGGAGCGTCGACGCCCCGGCCCGGCAGCCCCACGAATGTTGCCACCAACCTCGCCGCAGCAGCGCAGCAGACGGCCCCGGCGACACCACCGAGAAGCCCGAAGGCGCGCTTCGGCACCTGGCCGCGCAACAGCGCCCCCGGCGGGCCGATCCCAGACCGACAGTCCGGGACCGTCTCGCCGAGCCGATCATTCCTTGCCCCGCCTCAGGGAAAGCGACCCCGGAGGCTGAGCTCGGCGAGCGTGCTCCGAAGCAGGGCACTGGACCTCGACGCCGCACACGGCGACATGACGAAGGGCCGCTTCTGGGCCCTCCTCGCTGTCTGCACGCTGTCCATCGGCTCCCATTAGTGAGTCCGCACAGCGATCGGCGAACTTTACCCAGCCACTCCACCCGCATCTTATCTCCCATCGCTATTTTTGGATTTTGGCTGACATCAGTACCCAGTACTCGCTCGGACCGCTCAAGTCGCGACTCCACCGCGAGCTCGGCAGCACGAACAGCCAGTTCTCGCTCATGATCTCTGCACTCAAGTGAGTTTGCATGCAGACGGACATGTTTGTCTTACGTTACTGCTTATCTTCCTGATATTTCCCCACCAGTTTCACCGCCTCGTCACGCAGAAGCTGTTTACTTGTTTACTGACGTCTCAGCCTGAATGCGACATGGACGCCACTGGTCGGCGGCATTCTGGTCGCGCGATTCGGCACTCGGCTTTCCTCGGTCGTGTGCACGACGTTCGTGCTCATCGGCCAGATCATCCTCTACCTGGGGACGCTGAAGCACCAGATCTGGGCCATGACTCTGGGTCTCTGGGTGTTCGGCCTCGGCATGACGCCCCTCATGGTTGTGCAGGAGACACTGCTGGCGAGACTGTCGCCGGGCGGACACCTCGGTCTCTCCCTCGCCCTCGGTCTCGTCAGCGGCAAGTCCTCGAGCTTCATCGCTGCGCTCACGTCCTTGCCTCTAGCCAGCTGGGGAGGGGACGGTGCGCCGTTTGCCGTCGGCTTGCTTCTCTGCACGCTGTCTTGGTTCTTCAACATCTTACGATTGATGTTCCACTGGGGTGAAAACCCGAATGTGCAGGAGCGAGCCGCGAGAATCGTCAAGTGGGACGGTCTCAGCCGTCTGGGCGACGTCTTCTGGGTGTTCATCCTGTTCAACGTCACATGTGGCATGATCTGGCAGCCGTTCCTCCACCTCAGTGCGAACGTAAGTTAGTCGTTGTTGCTTATGGCTGACATAGCTCAGATCATCAAGATTCGTTACCACCTGACCGACGGCAAGGCTGCCCTCAACGCGTCGATTTTGTTGGCCGGTGCTATCGTTCTCTACCCGGTGATCGGCTGGGTCACCGACCACTTCAGCCCCGAGACACCTCGCACGACGTTCAAGCTCTTGTTGATCTCTTGCGTCTTAACTCTCGTTTGCTATGTGGCGCTCTCATTGCCCGTTTCGTGGGTCTCTTCCCCTACGCCTGCCCTTGTCTCTTGGGCATTTGGACACGGCGCGTCCCCGCTCCTGCTGGTTATTCTCGTCCCTCGAATTCTGCCGTCGTCCCTGGTCCCCTTGGGCCTCGGAATCCACAAGGCGGTTGAAGTCGCTGCCTCTACCGTCACCCAGACGACCGCGGGACTTTGGCTGGACTTTGAGCAGGAGAGCCGCGGCAAGAAGTGGGCTGTGCACAGTCTTCTTATCATCTTTGCTGCCCTGAACGTCTTACAGATTGGCCAGCTCCTCGGTCTTTGGAGATTTGAATCTGTCCGCCGTGGCCAGATCAACCGCAAGCGCGCGAGATTGCACGAGGCCGTGCGATACGAGCGTCTTCCTCTGTCACCCAACGAGGAGGAGGCAGGTGACTCCAGCGACGAGTACGACAGCGACGACGCTGCAACGATTCAGGACGTCTTCCTGGAGGACGAGCCTCTCACGCAACGTCGCGCCACGGCGACGTCCGATTCAGTGCCTATATCGGTTGACGATCCTCAGAGTGGACTGGCGAGGACTGATGCTGAGAGGCATCGAGGGAAGATGGCATTCAGCACTAGTCTGGGATTCATCGCCTTCGTGTGGATCGAGTTCATCATTACCGCCTGGCGAAAGTTGTAAACAACCCGTACGACATTCACCATACACGATTGTAGCCGCAAGCCCTTACGAACCAACCTCATTCTGAGACACAACCAGTCGAGTGATACCTCATCCCAAGCATATACCTTTCCCGCAATTACCGCATAGCACCTAGCATCTGTAATGTATGCATGAAGCGTTGTTTTGTCGCTGCTAGATCGGGCTGATTATGTGATCCAGATTGCTGACCGCCCGCGACGGAAGCAGATAGGAAGCGGCAACGACGCGTCATAGAAGCGAAGATTCTGTGTACCTAAGCTCGGAATGACACTGTCCTTCCCTTCACCACATGCCTCCTACTCGCACCCCCGACACGATGAACGGTGAGCACGAGGCGGTCGGCATTTAGCGTGTGATGTGCACTGTCTAAACTGCTTCGGCTCAGCGGAAACGGTGCTAACGCGCAGTGACAATCAAGCACGGCGGCAAAACATACCCCGTTGATGTGGACGTGACGGCCCCGGTGCCGGCGTTCAAGGACTCGATCTACAAGGTGACCGGTGTTCCGGCTGGTGAGTGCAGCGAATGTCACATTGCAGACGACTGACCGCAGACCGCATGAAGGTCATGCTGAAGGGTATCCTCAAGGTATGCTGTTGTGGTGGCGTGCAGCTGCGGCGAGCTGACAAACAAGGATGACGCCGATCTCTCGAAGATGGGCCTGAAGCCGGTGAGTTGAACACATGCAGTGCAGCGCTAACGAAAGGGACAAGTTATCACAGTGAGCTCAGCAGACGATCCCATCTGAGCTCCCTAACGCCAGGTCATCGGCAACGCGGGCCCGTTGCCGGAAGCCCCCAAGGAGCAGATTGTTTTTGTCGAGGACATGGACGAGTCGGAGCTTGCCATGGCGACCCGCATCCCTCCCGGCCTTATCAACCTCGGCAACACGTGTTATCTCAACTCGACTCTGCAGGCCCTCAGGACCATCCCCCAGCTGCAGACGACCCTCGAGGACGCTACTCCCCCTGCCGGACCCGAGGGACGGCTTACGACCTCCATGAAGAACCTCTTCAACGGCATGAACAACACGACTGACGCTGTTCCCCCGGCCGGCCTCATCACCGCCCTCCGAACTCTTGCGCCGCAGTTCGCCGAGCAGGACCACGGACATTACGCCCAGCAAGGTCAGTTGGGGTCCATGCCACCGGGTAACTGACTTGTCTCAGACGCCGACGAAGCATGGACTGCGCTCATCTCCGCCCTGCGCGCCTCCCTCCCCGGATCCAAGCCTGACGGTTCTTTCATCGACGAGTGGATGGCTATCCAGCTCACGAAGAAGATGTCGTGCCCCGAAGCGCCCGAGGAGCCTACGTCGCTCTCGACTGAGAAGGTGCTCAAGCTGGAGTGCAACATTACGATTAACACGAACTTCCTCATGTCAGGAATTCGCGACAGCCTTGACCAGCAGGTGGAGAAGAACAGCCCGACGCTGAACCGGACTGTGCCGTACAACGTCGAGTCGCGCATGTCCCGTCTACCGCAGTACCTGGCCATCCACATGGTGCGGTTCTACTGGCGCCGCGACATCCAGAAGAAGGCCAAGATCATGCGCAAGGTCAAGTACCCTCTGCAGCTCGACGTTACGGACATCATGACTGAGGAACTGCGTGAGAAGGTGCTCCCGATCAACACGGCGGTGAAGAACATCCTGAAGGTGCGGGACGACCGCGCCAAGATCGCGAAGCGTGGCCTCGGCAAGAAGAAGGCGGCCGACGAGGACGAGAAGAGCGAGGACCAGATCCGCGCCGAGGAGCACAACGAGGTCGAGAAGCTCGTGAAGGAGAGCGGCGTTGAGGCCGACGTCGGCTCAAATCCGACCGCGATGTACGAGCTTTGCGGTAAGTTGCCTCGTCTCGACAGCCACTGACCCCAGCGCTCGTCACGCACAAGGGCGCCTCGGCCGACTCGGGCCACTACATCGGCTGGACAAGGAAGGACGACGGCGAGCCGGCCGCCTCAGGCGAGGAGGACTGGTACAAGTTCGATGGTGAGGACCTTGCTTCCGCAATTAAGCTGACGCGCAGACGACAAGGTCTCGATCGTGCCCGCGTCCAAGATCCAGTCCATGGACGGCGGCGGCGAGGACTCAGTCGCGTACATCCTCCTCTACCGGTGAGTTCATTCGTTGGCCTCCTGGAACTGACGTCCAGCGCCGTGAACATCTAAGCGACGGGCAGCCATGTGCGAGGGCGCGGCGGCGAAAATGTGAAATTCCAGGCAGGGCAGGCATGCGGATCCGAGCAGAGCAGAGCGCAGGCGAGGGCGCAGTCGCGTAGACCGAGTCGACAGTAAACAATAGAATGCATAAAGACTACTGTGCCCGTCTCGTGACTCACGTCGCGGAATCTGCGCTTCACACCCGTTCTGGCGAGGCTGGTGAGCCTGCATTGTGCACGTCGGGTACGTCTCTGGACCCGCTGGCAACCGGCGGACATGCGTACGGGAGTCCGATCGGGAATGGCGGCGGGGAAAGAAGCAAGCCCAGATCGCGAGATCCCGTTTCAGCCACGCTCCAGTGTGCGCTTTTGTTTCGCATTGTCTGATCGGTGTCGCCTTGTTTCAGCGGTGTCGCGGGTGCGGTGCGCAGAGCGCGGCGTAGGGCGGCGGCCAGAGCGCAGAGCACAGAGCGCACGCCGGGTGAGACAGGTGCGCACCTTTGTGCGCGTGTGGTGCGTAACGAGTCCGCAGCGGGCAGTGGCGCGCTGCCAAGTCAGATGATCTGGCGAGCCCGGAGGCGTCGGCGCGGTGAAAGTTCAGCCTCGCCAGCACGGTGCAAGTTCGGCCTCGCTTGCAATGTGCAAGTTCAGCCTCGTCTCAGCCCGGTCGTCGTCAGACTCGGGCGGCGCGTGTCGACGCTGTCGAGGAGGCGCGGGTGGCGGCGTCCTCGCGGCGCGGCGGCGGAGAACGGCCTTGGTGCTTCCAGACATGTGTCATGCAATCTCGGTGGCTGGCCATTCCACTGGACAAGCCGGATCGAAGTATTCTGTGAGCCTGCGTGCCATTGTTCGCCTGGGAGGCTGACCGCGTTGCCCGACCGAATCGGGTCGGCTGGCCGCAGCCACCGCCAGCAGCCCATGTGGCAGGTGCCACTTCGGGCAGAATGCGCGCTTTCTCGAACACTGTGCGATGCGTCGGCCGACGGCCAGGAGTTCTTTCAAAGGAGGAGCACGGGGGAGGCTTGTTATGCACAAGGTGTGGGGGCGGCGCCTGTGCTGTGGCCACTTGTCGTTGGAAGTGGCGTTGAGGCAGTCACCGACGACCTCGCATGACCTCGTGCTTCCTCACCGAAGACAAAAGAACACGTCCGGCCCTTCTTCAACCACTGGGGTGCTCTCTACTAGATGGAACAATGCAGGCGGCGCAGTCCGAGACCACAACGGCGATCAGAGCACATGCACAATGGGGCGGCACATGCCCGCTCAGCAGGTGGCGGGCGACCGAGCCCGGCCACAGCCAGCAGCCGGCGGACAGCGTTCCACGGCCCCGCACTCTCATTCCTCACGAGCTCGCGACGAAGAATAGGAAGCTCTCGCCGATGACTGACTCCGACGATGCCGGCGGTATGTGTGCTGGCCAGTGTCTCGGGCGAATCTGGGGCACCTCGCTGCCCATTGTCCCGCTGTGGCTCCGGTGAGCTCGGCAGTGCTCGAGTGTGCTCCGCAGCCCGTCCTCCACCCCACGCCAGCCGCGGACAAAGGGGAACGAGTGATGCCAAGCCGCGCGAAGAGATGGCGGGTGATGCCCAGTGATGGGCACAATGGCTCGCTCGCGCAGACGCTGACTCAGCGCCGGTGATGGACAATGGCGGCGGCGGGCACACCCACCACCCGTCGCACACACGGAACACTCCCCACAGTCCAGCCTTGGACGTGATGCCGCGCAATGCACCGTGGTGCCCTTCGAGCAACGGCGAAGTCTGAGTCCGACGGCTGAGCAAGTCTCGCTGGACTCGAGCCCCGGAAAGATATATAAGACGAGCGTCTGCCGCTCTCTTTTCGACATCAACAACAACTTCTCTTCTCTTCTCTCCTCTTCCCCACCAACCAACCAACCAACCAACAGCAACAATGGCCTACACCAACGAGCCCGTCAACCAGGAGATCCCCGGCACCGGCAGCGGTGGTTTCCCTTACCCCTGCGTCATTGCTTAAGTCGGTGAGTAAACGGCGCTCACAACGAAATGCAACCCAATCGCTGATGTACGCAGCTTCTGGGCTAGTCTAGGTATTCCTATGCATATATATAGTGATTATTACACGATCCACATCTGACACCGTGCTCACTGATGACGAGAAAGACCCCGCAACTGACTAAGTCTGGAAACGGGCTGTGGTGCACCCCCGCTCCGCCGCCTGTGCACGTTGTGGAGTCGATTGACGATGATCAGCCGTCGTTACATACCATCGTCTGATCAATAACAAACGCGTCCGCTAATAGCCTCTGCCTGAGAAGCTTGTCCGGCTGTGCGTTGTTTAGGTATCCTGTCTCTCTTCCAAGTTTACGGACATTCGGACGAAGGTAGCATGAGACGAAGATAACATGAGGCGATGCATTACACCGGTATGCATGGACCACTGACCCTGTACATATATGACCCATAGGGCTACGATGTAGGAAAGTTCTAACGTCACATTTAGGATTCCACTACGGACTGAGCTGGTTGGAGGGAGGTACCCTATTTACGCTTTCGCGGTGGTCGTGCATTCTTCAGCTGGCGCTGTTGTTAGTGTGCGATGGGACATGGGACCCTACCTTCTCTTTGATCCTTCGATCTTTCACGATGGACTGGGCAGATGCAAGTCCTCCCGGTTGTGTGTCACCTCCAGGACCGGCGTCCGTGCGACGGCGACGACTCTTCTTCCATTCCGCGAATTTACCGCTCTTGAACGTCGCGGGCAGTAAAGCGCCACTCTCGCTCCGGATCATTTTCTTGTTGTCGCCACCAGGCGCATCCTTGACGAACCTCTTCCGTTTTCGGTCCCATTTAAGCTGACTGGCCTTCTGAGCACGCGCAGCATCGCCTTCATCAGCATTAAGATCCAAAGTTGCCGAGCGGGCCTGCTCGGCGAAAGTGCTGCCTTCTTTCAGAGAATAGCTGGTCGTTAGTTATAGTTTGAAAGGCAGCCTGTCTCACCCTCTCTCCCTGTTGGTTTCGACACGCTCCTGTGGCAGATAGAAGTTGGGGTCACGGTAGTTCTTCGTCGCCTTCGTCTTCATCTGCGACATAAGCACCAACTCATCACTCCAGCTTTGATCTTACAGGATTCGGAGAGTCTGCGTCCGACTGATCGGTTTCCATTGCGTCGTCATCGTCGTCGTCGCGTGCTTTCGCCGCCTTCACAGTCTTCCGACGCGCAATAGTGTCACGGCGCTGTTTCATGAGCTG
Organism: Trichosporon sp. PB005A; assembly: GCA_023630055.1. NCBI lineage: Eukaryota > Fungi > Basidiomycota > Tremellomycetes > Trichosporonales > Trichosporonaceae > Trichosporon > Trichosporon sp. PB005A. The sequence goes on from JAMALZ010000007.1 coordinate 80,106, forward strand.
GGCTGCCGCTTGCTTTCCGCGAGCACCGATCTCGAAAATGGTCTCCTGTGGCTGATAAGCCTCAATCGAGGCTAGTAACTGGTTTCGTCCCTCGACTTGCATGTCATGAGCGGTCTCATATGCACTGAACGCGGGATGGACGAGCGAAGGACCACTCAAGGCCGAAATTTCCTTCACGTACTTGTACGCATCCCTGTTCGCTTTCGCCCTCGAGCGTTCGAACATGGTCTGGCCCCTTTTCATGACTTCGCGCAAGGAAGGAAGCTGAGATTCTTCGATGTCCAACGTCTGTTGAACGTACTCGAGCATGGTTTCCAGAGAGTCGCGAGGGAGGCTGCCGTAAGACTCCTTGTCCTTGAGGAAGTCGCGCTCAAGGAAGATCTCCAAGTCACGCATGTATGGCAGATCATCCCGGGTGACCAACGTCCACGCATGACCGTGCTGCCCAGCTCGCGCAGTACGCCCCACTCTGTGCACGAAGACTCTGACACCCGTTGGGAAGTCATAGTTGATGACATGCGGGATCGACGGAATGTCAATTCCTCGCGCGGCGACGTCCGTCACCACAAGGAGATCGGTTTCGGCAGCGCGGAAACGTTTCAGTTGCTGTTGGCGAGCAACTTGATCGAGCGAGCCATAGATGTACGACACACGATACCCAGCTGCTTGTAACAGCACCGACAGGTACTCCACGTGATGCTTGGTGGAGGCAAAGATAATGGCCTTCGCTCGGTCAGCATCATCGGCTGGCGCCCCCAACGGCACTCTCAAAACATCCCGCAAAATTAGAAGAAGACCGGCGTCTTTCTCATCGGGCTTCACGTAGAAGAACCCGAGATCCAAATCGGGATTGATTCGCATATCTGAGTCCAGGCGGACGAACTCGGGATTGTTGAGCCCAGCTTTGGCGAACTCGGCCAACGAAGTAGGGAGCGTTGCGGAGAACAGTAGACTATGCCGGTTAACAGGGAGGCGATGAAGGATCTCATGAAGTTGTTGTTCGAACCCCATTTCGAACAATCTGCAATCAGCGCCTAGAGGAAACGTGACCTTACCGATCGGCCTCATCGTAGATGACGACCTCAACGCTTCGTAGATCAAGGTCCATCTCAACTGCTAGGTGAAGGAAACGCCCTGGGGTCGCAATAACACTGTTGTCAGGAAGACAGACGCGTCAGACTCACATATCTGGTCGGCTAACGATCGACTCGAACTGGGCATCAAGGGATTCGCCACCCATCACTAGACTCCAACGCAGCGGTTGAGCGTCGGGCACTCCACTCGCTAGATTCCGAGACAGATCTTTCCCTGCCTTCAGAATCTGAACCGCTAACTCTCTGCTGGGACACATAATGAGTGCTCTAATGCCGGCACCCTCGCGGCGAAATCCGAGACGGTGCAATAAGGGAATAAGGTAGGCTAGAGTTTTACCAGACCCAGTCCGTGCCATGCCGAGTACATCTCTCGGCGGATTTGATATGGTCAACGGGATGGAAGCACGTTGGATAGGAGTCGGTGTCTTGAAGCCCCTCAGTTGCAGTGCCCGGACGAGAGACGGGGCAACACCTGAGGATATTAATCGCGATTGAGCAGAGACAACTCACCGAGGGCTTGCCATGATGACTGCGATGATTTCGACTTCGATTTGGCCTTTGAGGGGGCTACGACAGCCGGGCGGTCTGCATCGCCTGCGATCCAGTCGGCATGGAAAGTTGCAGCCGACATGTTATGTTCGTGGACAATGTGTCGAAGACGACTGCGCTACGATAAATTTCCAGCGGTTGCCAAACTTCAGATGATAAATAACGTATCACGTGACTGGAGTCATGACGTCTAAGAAAACTTCGCCAGGTGAGCGCCTCATATAATCTATGGCTTACACTCTTCACGAACACTCATCCTTCTCTGACCTGAACTCTACGCCGTCAATTAATCGCCATGTTCACTTGTATTTCGTGTCGAATTGCTTTCGACACTGCCGAGGAGCAACGCTCCCATTTCGGAACGGATTGGCACCGTTACAACATGAAGCGACGGGTGGCAAATCTCCCTCCGGTCTCAGCTGCGGCATTCAATGAGAAAGTCATTGAGCGCAGAGAGCAAAATGCTGTTCGTCCTGACCCGAGAGACATGGCTTGTTCGGCCTGCAAGTGAGTCTCCAAATTCCTTAGGAGAGCTGACGGCCAGCAAGTCTTTCTCAACTGAGAATGCTTATCGATCGCATATCCAGTCGAAGAAACACCGAGAGAGGGAAGCAGCGGTGGCACAGGGAGCGAATGGCCCGAGAGCTAAGGGAGCCAGCTCCGCTACTCTCCAGTCGCAGGACGCTGCAATGGGGGGTGCAGACGAGGGAGTGGAAGGCACAGACGGGTATCTGGAGGAAGAGGACGAGGACGAGGAAGAGGGAATCGAGAGTGCAATTGCGGCTTCGCGCCGGCGTCTGCCTGCAGGTGTTTGCCTCTTCTGCAACCACCGCTCAATCAACCTTGACGGCAACCTTGTCCACATGTCCAAGGCACACAGCTTCTTCATCCCTGACCAAGAGCTCCTTGTAGACCTTCCCGGCCTGATCGGTTATCTGGGCGAAAAGGTGGCCGGTGGAAACCTCTGCCTTTACTGCCCCAATGGTGGCAAGGAGTTCGGCAGTACGGAAGCTGTCCGCAAGCACATGGTCGACAAGTCTCATTGCAAGATCGCGTATGACACGGAAGAGGATCGGGCCGAGCTTGCGGACTTCTACGCCTTCGACGGTCCCATCGAAGAGGGAGATGCGTCCGAGTGGGAAGACGTCGAGGATGATGAATCCTGGAGCGAGGTGAGTTGAAGCTAAATGACATCCTGACGTGCGTGCAGGGCTTGCCAACACTTTCCAGCGACGGGTTGTCGCTGGTTCTTCCCTCAGGGAGAGTCCTTGGCCACCGCGCTTTGAAGGTCTATTACGATCAGCGGAGTCGCCCATCGACCGGAACCGAGGATCCAGTGAAATCAAAGGTGGCGATGGTCAGACAGCGCCTCGCAGATCCGAGCTCTGCGCTTGTTCCGGTGGCTGGAGGCCATGGCGCGTTCGGACGTGGTCTTGAAGTAGTCAAGGCGCGTAACGCTGGTGAGGCTGCCTGGGCAAAGAAGCAAGGCCGATCGTTCAAGGACCAACGGGCGCGAGAAGCATTCAAGACCAAGGTTGGCTTCCGCAACAACAACCAGAAGCGTATGTTTGACTGTCTGCAAGCGCTAATGTCTCAGATTTCAGAGACCCTCTCCGTAAGAATCTCATTCCTATCCAACTGACGAAGCAGTCCAGTAAATTTGCGATCTCTCTGTCATCCATTCGATGCAGTCCTGTCTATGGTGCTGAATCGAGGAACAAAAGGATTTGGGACCAGTCAGGGTTCTGCCTTAGTGGACAAAGAACAGTTGATCAGCCGGGACGGGCTCTCCAGTGTGTTCCATGTATCCGTGACAGGAAGTCAGTCAGTTGCATATATACCGCATGGTGTGGGGGTGAGAGTGGTCTTCACTTAGCATCACACCTCACCACCCCACACCGAACGACACCGAACCCCGTACCACACCACACATCACACCACATCACACCACACCACACCACACCACACCACTGCACCGCACCACCGCACCACCGCACCACCGCACCACCGCACCACCGCACCACCGCACCACCGCACCACCGCACCACCGCACCGTATTACTTTACCTCGACAATGAACGACCTGGCGTTCACGCTATTTGCCGGCCTATCCCTACTATTAGTTCTCCTCCCTCTCTCGCTTCACTGGCGTGTTGGAAATATAGGGACAGTCTTTCTCTTGCTGTGGTGCTTTGTCACCTGCTTCGTCTACTTCATAAACTCCATTCTGTGGTGGGGCAGCACTAAAGTATTCGCCCGGGTCTGGTGCGACATCTGTGAGACTTTCTCCATTAGCCCACACTCACTATTCCAGGTGTCAAGATATTGGTTAGCTTTCCCGTTGGGCTGACGGCTTCTGCTCTCTGCATTAACCGCCGTTTGGCAAGTATAACTTCGGCAAGATCCGTTAATATTCGAGGACGGCGACGAGTACCAGCCATCCTCGATTTTGCGATCTGCATTGGCCTTCCCGTGATCGCCATGGTTTTGTCCTACGTCTTCCAACCTCACCGCTTCGACATCATAGAGGGCGTAGGACCGGTAGCGACGGTATGGAAATGCTTGGAAGCAGTCTTGACCCTCTACCTGCTGCCCGTTCTGCTCAGTGTTATATCAGCTGGGTATGGCTGTGAGTACGAACGGCTACGCCTCACTGACTACAGTGTATGCGGCATACTTTTTCGTCGTTCGCAGGGCGCAAATCAAGGAGCTCCTCAAGTCCTCGCAATCAGGCCTCGAGCTGGCCCATTGTGTGCGCCTCATACTTCTTTCGACTATCGATATAATCATCTGTTTGCCGATCTGCGTATGGTCTATGGCCGATGGTATACAGAACCCAGTGGCCTGGGACTCATGGGGTAATGTTCATGCCCAATGGTCCCGCATTGTCGTCTTTACGGACCAGCAAGTTTTGCCCTACGCCGAGCGAACCTTGAGTCTCTTTCTGCCTCGGTGGGGTCTGCCTCTTCTCAGTCTTTGTGCCTTCCTGCTTATCGGTACGGGGCACGATGCAATTCGGCACTATCGCCAGTGGCTGCAGCTCTTCCATCGCACACCCTCTACTTTTCAGCCTCCGGAGCCCTGCAAGCCAAGCCCCGCTCGCGTGGAGCTCGGCTCTACCGTTTTGCATGCTACGGAGTCAACGAAGTCAAAGCTCAGCAATGTCGAGGGTGAAGCCTTCTTGGAGAACCTCGACGGTGCGCCCGGCGAAGGAGGCAGCGGCGTGGCGGTGGGCATCGAGGTGAAGAAGGAAGTAGTGTGATAGTATCTATGTTTTCGGGGCACCGCCGGCGCGCTCCCTGAGCGCGTGGGTGTTAGCCATCCCAAACCTTACATAGTTCGGTAACCCAGTGACGGGTGACTCGTTTAGTTGTGCATAATCATTACTTTCTATGTCCTTACAGCATTCGAAACCTAACGCCAGAGGTTCACAAACTGACTGACGCAAAGTACAGCGCGGCTCGCCAGTGATCTCGCCACTATATGCGAAGTTGGGGCGAAGGGAACACGGCAGGTCAAACAAAAGGCTAGCGCGTCTCCCACTCGTAGAATCGACGTTATGTACAATCCCATAATGTGTTTCGGGTAGCATCGGTTTATCCCTATTGTTAGTCCTGCTGTGTCCCTGCCACAATACAAACCAAAGTTTGTCGGAACCTCAGAAGGGGAGCAAGTTCTTTCACGGGACAGGCCAGGCGCAAGAACGGATGCTAATTGGTCAGTTACGTGCTGAGTCCGATACTATGACACACCTTTAACAGCTCTGTAGATGTAGCGCGGAAATTGACGTCCACGCAGAGACATACGCTCAAGAATTGCTTCAGGTCCTGGCTCAACTTGTCTGGTTGCTTGAGTGTCGGCGTGCCGTTGGTGGCAATGAGATATAGCGCCTTCAGAGGTTCCTCGTCCAGGTACGGGGGCTCGTTCTCGATCATCTCGATGGCCATGATTCCCAGCGACCAAATGTCGACTTTAGCGCCGTACTCCTTCTGCTTCACTACCTCCGGCGCCATCCAGTACGGGGTGCCGACCATGGTGGCCCTCTTTGACTTTTGATCGGTGAGCTTGGCGCAGAAGCCAAAGTCCGCTGCATTGTCAACATTGCGTCGCGGGCGAATACTCACTGATCTTGACTTCTCCGAAGGCATTCATGAGGAGATTGTCAGACTTGATATCGCGGTGAATAATGGATCGGGAATGAAGATGCTGCAGGCCTCTGCAAGTCTTGTCTGTTAGGTTATGAGACATCCAGAAGTGACGTACCTCCAGACAGATAGAGGCGATTTGCTCCTCCGAGAGCTTGTTGTTCTCGATGACATCCGTGAGCGCACCACCTTCCATGTACTCCATGACAACCCAGAGCTCAGTGCTCTTGACCAGGAATGCCTCCAGGAAATTGACAACGTTTGGATGCCGAGATTCTTTCATGACGATGATCTCGTTCACGATCAGTTCCTTGCGAGGCTGCTGGGCCAAGTCCATCTGCTTGATAGCGACCTTCTTTCCGGTATTAATGGTCTTCGCCACGAAGACCATTCCAGAAGCACTTGAGTAAGCGTAAGAAGACTTTTGCCAAACTCACCCTTGTCCAACCTTTTTGATCTTGGCGTACATCGTCGAGGGATCATCGGCGCTGACAACAGAGCGCAATTTGTCCATAATCTGTGCCTCGTTCATAGTGCTGATGCGCTTCTCCACATGACGTGAAGGGGCTGCAGGGCTCGGTGCAGATGCTGGAGGAGCCGAGGGCTCCGACGGCTTGCTTCGCGGGGCTGATGCTGCGACAGGCTCGGCCACGGCAGCAGGTGCTTTAACTTCAGCGGTAGGCGGTGTGGGTTGCGCGGGCCGCGGGGGTGGGGGAGCCTTGCGCTCTGCGACCAGTTGTGCCCTCTGGGCGGGCTGTGGCTTCGCTTTCTGACGGTCAGTGTCCTCATTACAGCAATCGGGCTACACTCACATCTTCGCGGGCGAGGTCAGGAGCTCTTGCCGCACTGGCATGAGGGTGCGACGATACATCTCGCTGAGAAGGACCGGCAGAGGTCGGTAACGGAGTCGGTGAAGAGCTAGGGGGTGCTTGGCCGCCAAGGCCCAAACCGTTGAACCGCCCCTTTCCAACAGACGAGTCTTGAGAATACGCGGGGCCCGTACCATAAAATTGTTGCGAGGACTGTCCCAGCTGCTGGTTGATGTAAAACTGCAAAACATCCACGACGGCCTCGGGGTCCCGGGCTGCATCCTCCTGGGTGATCGCAGAAGATGTAAGCAGCTTCGTCCACTGAGGTGGAAGGCCCTGCGACGGTCAATCACAATCAGTCGGTTGCTCCTTACAATGAATCCCCCGGATACTGGATCGAATCCCACATGGACTTGATGCACAAAGTTGATCGGTTGGCTTACGCCCATGAGCGGTGAGCGCGAGTTGATGTCGTCCATCCACCCATAGACCTCCTCATCGGAACGGAAAGCGAAGTAAAGGAGTTTCTTGTCTTTCATTTCTACCTCTACGCAGAACGGTTTCAGGTCCACCCGTTGCACGTCGACAACCTCTGCGAGCTGACAGACCACAGACGGGGAGGAAGATTGCTAAGAGTCAGTCGAAGTCAACGGGGCGACTCACTTCGTTCTTGAATATCTGCAATTCAGACACAGTGAGCACAAGCCATCGCTTGCTCCACAGGAAGCTACGCAAACCCTCTTCCTTCATATTGGCCGCTCCCATCCGGATAATGGCGCTTGCGACATCACTGGACCCCTTATTGCTCGATTGCATGGTTGGGAAGGAGTTGGCGTACGACTTCGACGTGTAGATCGGTGTCGCGGCGACCGTCGGCAGGCGGCCGTTGGACCTAGAGGGAGGTAAGCTTGAAGGTGAGCCGCGGGCACCTGGTGGTGCTGGAGCTGGTCGCGACGGTGTGAGAGAAGCTTGCGACCACTGCGACATGCTGGGCTACCTGGGTGTCGGGAATCTCAGCTGGTAGGAATCGTTGACGGTCGAAGAAGTGGCCACCGCCGAAGTCGAGGACAAGGGAGATGTTATTCGGCAAGCACAGATGAAGAGGTGAACTTGAGTTGGTGGGTGCTCTGGATGGATGGCTGAGAGATGTAGAGTGCAGGATGGTTTGGGCAACGGATGTCTGTCGAGTGACGAGGTAAGAGGACGACAGGGTGTTCGCGTGTAAGGGTATGTAGGAGGGCAGGAAGTGGGAGCGGCCCGGTACCTTTAGCGCATTTGGGTGGCACGGCTGCACGGCACCACTGCACCACTGACTACCGACTGTGGGCTGTGGGGTGTGGTTGGCTGAGTGGGTTACACGGTTACGGTGCTGCAGTCACAGAAAAATCGATCCGGGGGGCACGCAGAAGAAGCTCAGTATTGTCCAACACCTGATACAGACTGACTCCCAGTTGGCTTCCTGACAAGACCCATGCAAGAATGGAGTTGATAACTGGCTTGACTCAGAGGGCAGGCCGTAAACCTGGCTGAGACAGGAGTGGGCAAACAACGCGTGAAGTAGGGCGCGAGGGCAACAGGGAACACTAGGGGAGGTGCAAGGGGTTAAGGTGAGGGGTATTCGCTTGCAGGCCAGGTGTCCATTTTGGTCAGCTACTACAATATTACATTACCACTGCACTGCGGGTTGTCGTGCATCCACCACCTTGGCCGCTCGAAACCTAACCACCAGCTCGGGACGCGGTACCCAGCGCGGCATGTGGTTCCGTCCTCGACGCTCTCAGCTAGAATGTAACCCGTCAGCTATTGTCACTGTCATGCCGCAATTTAGCCTAAGCACCCCTCATGCAATGATCTTCAGCGACCTTCAGCAGACAAAGAACGACTCAAGTAGAGACCTGGCTGCGGCGTTCTCCCGATAGTGCGGATGCCCCCCGCGCAGGCCCAGCGCGATGTCCCCATTTCAATGCGTGACGCTATTTTTGGAGACTATTTGAGCTTTACGCGTATGCGAGAGGCGTACAGGAAGATGTGGAAGTGACCTTGCATGCATCATGCATCGCTCAGCGCCAAAATGTAGGAGAAAACGGGCGGCTTCGGCACGAGCTGTCGATATTCGTCTATACTACTGTAACTCTACCTGTATTTCCTAAGTGACCTCTGCTTTCAGACGCCCATGTCATTTTGTGTTCTCTCAGCCCAGCGAACAGAGCTTTGCCTGGAAGTGCACCCTGGGTGTAAGTAACCCTTGGCCCAGGGTTTAATGCAGTAGCCCAAATGGGCTTTAACATTTGTGAGTAGCCACTTTACAGCTGCCCTCTGCGATAGCTGAACGCATGTACTCTTATTTATGAGATTGCAGCGCAACTGCTACCCCTTTCAGCTGGGCGTTTGTTGTGGCTTCCAGGAAGGGAGGGAATTGGGATTTAGTACTGAGGGCCTGGGCGGCTGGACGACGTTCGTTGCGCCTGGCCTGTGAAGCAGGACATGCAGTTGGCGATACCGTAACGAGATAGGGGCGACCTGCCTATTGAAGAGACTCGGCGTCAAGCGGTCTGGACATCTGATGCACATGGATAACAACTACAATATGCTACATAGGTCTGCTAGTGCCCTTTCCGACGGCTCTGCTTTCCATTGCTCTCAAGCTTAACAGCGTTCAACGTCTGGATCTGTTGGGCCAGGAACTCCTGAGTGCCATCCCTATTTTGTCAGCGGTGGGAACAAACAACCATCTCACCTCATTCTCAAAATCTTCATGATCAGCTCTGTCCGGTCCTCTCCAGACTTCTGGTTCATGGTCCGCTTCGCAGTCTTCCTCGCGCGGATAGTGCCCAAGTTCCGTTGCCCTATGATGGATTTGCTCGGCTTCATGGCCTTGTGCTTCAACGTATTCTGGAAACCTCGGATGCACTCCTGTGATTGTCAGAAGTCGAGTGGCACGATGTCTTACCTCCATAAGTTCGTCTGTACTCCAGTCGTAGTACATGCTCACGCTCATAATCTCATTGAACTTGGCGTTTTGAAGAATGTTGAGCGGTACACCGCTGTCATCACCACCTGCGAAGAAGAAGTCTCTCAAAAACTTCAGCCACCGGAGAGCAATGTCGAGTTCGCTGTGCGACAGAGCACGCATTTGGCTTGGTTTGTCGCTCAGAGGTGGAACAATGAGAGCTTCGATAGTCGTCAGAATTTGCTTCCATAGCTTCGCCATCACCATTTGCATGGCGTCGGAGGAGAGTGTCGACGCAAGGGTGTGGTTGTTGGTGTCCAGATAGTCGAACAAAGGGTGGATAGCAGCCTCGATTTCGGCTTCCGTAGGTCCTCGTTTGAGGGCTGCTGATTGTGGCTTCGCAGATTGAACTTCTGATGGCGGCAGAGGGATGCTGTAGTCGCCCTGTGCTGCACTGACAGCGTTACGGTATGCCGCCGAAATCCTGCCAATAGCGTCGTTTGAGATTCGCAGTGCGTCATTGTAGTCGATGCCAGTGTTTGGTTTGAGTACCAACTTGATGTTGTTCCTCGATAGCGTATGTCGCAAGACAGGCGTCATCTTTCATTAGCTGGCGTCGTCTTCTCAGCCGATGCTCACCTTATCGACGAAGAGGCGAACCATGTCCGATTCGGTTCGCTTCAGCCATCGGAATGCTCTGCCGAAGTGGAACTGAATATCGTCTCGCTCCCCTTCCATGCTCACACGCAACAACACGTGGCCCTTGGTGTTCAAGGGTAACAGGACGTCTTTACTGATGAAGTCCACGTACTGGGAGGGATCGAGACGCAGATACGCCCGGCCAACAAGGTCATGCTTCCCTGAGAGATTGCGGTGGCGGACGGTAACCATGAACCATGACGGTTGCCGGATAGCAATATCGAATGTCTCGTCCCAACGAGGGTCGTAATCGTCGTAGATCGTACGGGTCTTGGCGTAGCGATTGCCATGTTCATCTGAGAGCACAACAAAGCTATCGGGCGCTTTAGACCCCCCGTCTACTTGAAGCCCTTCTCCGAGCACGATCTTGATTGTGAACAGCGAGCTCTGCCCGGTGGAGGCAGACACCGGCTGATTGACATCCAAAGACGCAAACTCATCAACCCTCATGTCCAGATATAGACGGTCCAGTTGATGACGCATTGCGTCGATGTTGTTCAACTTCACGCAAGACTGATATTTGTCAATGATTTCGCCACCTAACTAGTGCTTACCTCTGGTGTGAAGTTGAAGAACGCTTGAAGCTTACGATCCCCTTGCAGATGAGCAATAGTGCTCTTCGCTTTCTCAATCCACGCCTGCTGCTTTGCGGATGAGGCGTGCGATTCCGACTCCTGCATGTCGCTGGCGAAAAGCTGCTCCATCCTAGTGCAGTAATCATCGATCGATAGGCTGATCATCTATGGTTAGCTCCTCCACCGACGTGCAATTACCTTAGCCAGTCGGGTGACGAAAGTCGCCATTTGTTCGGGATCATCCCATCTCAGGCCCAAGAGAAACGAGATGGCACTGCGAAACGAGTCGAAGAGATCCGTAACGGAGGATGAATGGCTGTTGGCATTGACTGGAGTGAACTGAAGTTAGAGATGGGGCGAGAGCGGGACGTACATCGTCGAGGTGCAACGCTTGGTCGACCCATTGGCGCATCTTGACCTCCGTGCTGTCCAGCCAGGCCGACACGATAGGCCCGAAGATCGTTGACAGCACCAACTGGGAGCTTTCCCTGTGCTGTTAGGATTATCTCTTCCTACACTTACATTCCAAAGGCGGTGCCCATGTCCTGAAGCTTCTGGGCTCGTTGGTATATCTCCAGCGCCTCTTCCAGATGGTTCTCAGAGTCATTCATGCCGACAGACAACATGGCCTCCTCTAAATCCCGGATCCAAAGTGACAGGTGCTGGTGCAGTACCAGAGAAACTACGTCGACTTGTCTATTTGTTAGCGCTCGAACGCTTGTGGGACCCACGGAGAAATCGGTTCTGGGAACCACTTGTTGAGCTTCTTGGCTCCAGACTCAATCCACGATGCCAGAGACAGAGCGAACTGCCTGTTTTTTCCACCCTCTCGGGCGTACATCTCGCTCGCTTCGTCAATGTAGTTGGCGTACGCTTGCTGCCGCAAGCGATCACAGATAGCTCGCTGTATCCGCTGCAACACCACGTGGTCTTCGCCACTAGCCTCAAGAGACCGCCACTGGTTCACGGCCTGGCGGAAGTCAGTCGACAGGTATCCCTTCGGAGAGGTTAAAGCCACCTCGACGTCGTTCAAGAAGAAGGTGTTTCGCCGTAGCAGAACTGCCTCAAGGCCGCTCTGATCCGATACAGGCCATTCGGATACCGCGAGTTCTTGCGAGGCACGTCCAACTCCCCCAACAGCTTCAAATACACAGTCTGGAGGAACCTCGCCGTGCTCGTAATGCTCTTGGATCGCCTCCAAAAATACCCAAGATCGGAAAGACTGAGGCAGCCGCCACCGGTTCGCGCACTCAGTGAGCAGGTCGGTATGTTCGGCAGACAGTATAGCGAGCGAGACGTCTTGGTCTTCTGGCAGGGTTCTGAGGACCTGCAGATCATAGTCCAAGCAAACGCGCAAGAGTTGACGATAGGTCTTACGGGCATCAGGGGGAACGTAGGAGAGACGGTGAGGGCTGAGTCCTGTGTTGTCCAAGGCTGTCGTAATACCGTTGACTTCACTGCGATCCTTAGCGAGCTCCAAAGATTGAAGTTCTCGCGAAAGATCTAGAAGTGCTGCCCTTTCTCGCTTTTGGAAGTCAGACCACGTCTGCTCATCTGCGAACTCTTCCCGATCATAAGGTGCCTCGTTTCCGGACTCCAACCTTTGCGTGAAGACCTGGCGTCAGCGGGGAAGACAATTCAAACTGACTCTCAAATCCTCCAGTGCAGCCTCAACGGAACAGCTGCCGCGTAGGGCTTCAGCGGCCTCTTTCACTTTAGCCGAATCCGCTGGTAATACGTTTAGCACCACATCAAGCACGAATGCAGGGCGAGCGGTGGGGCGATTATCGTCTGGCGGAGCACCAGTGGTCTGAGTTGAGGATGGAATGCCGGCGTCGTCGCTCTGGAGACGGGAGCGATAAGTGGACAAGCGAGCTCGCAGTTCGGTCGCCCCCGATCCCACGGAGCTCAGACTTTCGTGAAGGAGGTCCAAGAACATAAGGATTTGCGGGTTGAGCTCCGCTTTCCAGCCCCCATCTGCCAAATCATGCTCCTTTCGTAAAGATTTAGTCGCTGCGGAGACAAAAGCAAGGATAATGTCTTCCAGTTTGCGTGACTCTTTCAATTGTCGTTGAAATGTCTTGTCGGCCCAACTCGACGACCAGAAGAGTGCTACGGCCCGCCGAAATCGTTGTTCGGAGAACCTGACAGTCAGTGACACTTCCCATTGGCACTCACTTGGAGTCCAATCCCATAGCAACCCTCTGAAGGATGCCATCCAACGTCTTAATGTACTTCTCGGGATAGCGCGGAGACTTGGAAGCATCACGACCTATGAGAGAACCGAGGTCCAATGAGAAGCTTGCGAGGGATTCCTGAGCCTTCTGAGCAGCACTGGCCGCCTCCTGCAGCATCAGCGTCTTCTGCTTCAGGCGTTTATCGATAGCCTCCTGCAGGAGACTGTCTGTCAGCATAGAGTGGTACAATGTACTTGTAAACTCACGCGACTCGGAGAGCGTACCTGTGAGGGTCAGCGGAGGCTTCACAGGATGCTTTGTACTTACTCATGACACTCCTCCAGCTCGGTCGACATCTTGACACCAGCGAAGGCACTGCGTCTTCTTGCTTGGAATTGAGTACTATAACAACAACGGGGCATGACTTGCTATGACGATGGACACGACACAGGACACAGTGGGCTCGTGTAGTCACGTGGTATTACGTAAGTCATAGGGGCTTGATTCGAACGACCTGCCGAACACAACCGAGCACAGATAAATATCTACATTGACTCCCGCATCTACAGATAGCAGTGACGCTCTTAACGGACCCAGACAATGTTGAGGAAGAGCAAACCTTCAGTTTTGCGCTGTTCTTCGAGGAGCTCAGTAGGTTGAAAAGCCGCCAGGTGTCGACCCTCACGGAAGACTGCGACCCGGGTCGTTGCTCCTAGTTCTCTCTGTTTTTGTTAGAGGAGCGTCCTTTCCTCGACTTACGGGATACGGTACAGCGTGATCTCCTGCTGCTTGAAGTATCTCCTGTTCTCTTCGTCGATAAGGACCAGGCTGAGGAAGTACCGTGTGGAAAACTTCTTGTTGACATCGCGGAATGTCGGGGTCAACTCGAAGCCTCCGAGGAACAGCCGGATAGGAATGGTCTCGCCCCGAACGGGGGCTCCGTCCATGATTTCAAACTTCGTGATCGTTTCAGACTCGTTGTACAGATTCGGTGCCGCGCCGGTAGTCTCTCGCCGTATGATCGAGAGCTCCATGTGCTTGATCTTGATGCGAACGAGCAGGAAGTAGACTTTGCCGACAATAACGTCTTTCAAGTGATACCTGGAGGTGTAAGGTTAGTTATCCCAGGCTGAGACTGACTTTGGCTTGTTGAACTCGAACTCGATGTGGAGGCAGTCCTCGATGCCAACTTCCATCTTCTCGCTCGTGTTTGTCTTTGGAGGCATATGATAAGAGTACACCCAGAAGTCACGCTCCTTCGCGACCTCCCCGATGCGACGCATGAGTGTCACACGGATGAAGTACCTATCGTGTGAGCGTGGCCAGGCGCGATCTAGTACCTCAGTTTCACGTTTATCCCCGAGTAGCTTTCGTACTGCTTCTCGACGTTCTTGAATGTGAAATCGAACGTTTGCGCTTGCCTCATTTCTCCTGGACCTGCAAGCTCTTGACTTAAAGAAACGAAATCGTAACGGTTTCCACGATCGTAGAACAGCTCTGGACAGTCAGCTGCTGCACACGTGCAGTTAGTCCGAGGCTTGTCTCTCCAATGAACAAACGTACCGATCGAGCCAACAAGCTCTATACGAATGCCATCATGCTGAAACTTCTTCCCATCCTTCACGCGAACAATCACCTGGGGTCAGCGTAACTCGCAGGAAGCAAACGGTGGGGACTCACCTTTCCTTCTACACTCTCCCCATCATAATACACAGGGCAGAGCTCCTTCTTGTCGTGGTCACCTTTGGCCTCTACCTGCTTGCGGTCGTCCTCTCCATTCAGACGAATCTCCACATCCACGGGTGCTGAAGCGAATCCGAAAAAGGAAGCCATGGTCGGTGTACGACGGAATGGTAACAACAACGCTCTCCGTTATCAGTAGCGGCGGGGTCTTGGGTGTGACGCAGCATCCCATTACGTAACACGTATCTCTCACCCCCGGATACGTCATGTGCGTACAAGACCAGTCAGACGCATTCCTCAACAACGACAAGCCAACTCAACGACTATCATTTGACAAATGGACCCTCCTACATCGGGTTATAACCAAGCGTGGACGCCGATCGGGTATGTACCTGTATGCTCTCTGCTTCTGACTATTCAGTGAAACCCCCAATCAGCTTATTGTGTACCACCCTCCTTCGCATGCGATCCAAGTCGTGCCACACCCAGACAGGGAGGGTGCGGCGTCGGCCGCCCCCATCGAGCCCGACAACATTGAGGAAGAAGACGAGTGCAAGCCAAGAGACTGCCCGCTTTGCCACCGACCATGGACCCCAGTGACCACCCCTACCACTCGGCCTTCCATGGCCTTGGGTAGGGGTGACTCGAGCTATTTCCGTGTCCTAGAGCGCGCACATGGGTTTAGTCGGC
The DNA here is from genome assembly GCA_023630055.1 of Trichosporon sp. PB005A. Lineage (NCBI taxonomy): Eukaryota > Fungi > Basidiomycota > Tremellomycetes > Trichosporonales > Trichosporonaceae > Trichosporon > Trichosporon sp. PB005A. Next base: position 95,476 of record JAMALZ010000007.1, read on the forward strand.
CTGGAACTCCCATCGATGTCGAAGGCAACAGAGATTCAGCGACTCCAATGGAATCAATTCCTTCTTCAGGTGCTGAAGACATGATTGACGTTAGTGATCTTCCCGCCATGGGCTATTATCGCAGGTTTTTCAAGGAAGAGGCTCGCCTTGGGATCGGGGCTGAGGGTAGTGTGTATCTCGCCACGCACGTCATAGGTGGTAATGTTCTGGGTGCGTATTACCGAAAGGAACCTCTGACACGAAAGGCACCTACGCGGTGAAGAAGATAGCCGTGGGGACTTCGAAAACCTACTTGGTGAGGATGCTCCGAGAGGTTCGACTACTGGAAGCACTCCGACATCCGAACATCATCCCATACTATCACTCATGGGTAGATGAGACCCAGTTCTCGTCATTCAGCCCCCCTATCCTGGCACTGCACGTGCTCATGATGTACGCTTCCGCTGGTAACCTCGACGCCTTCCTCATCAATCGAAGCCACGCGGCAGCAGTAGACACGGAGAGCGCCGGCGGACTAGCACTCAACGACGACTTTGAACATCTGCCGAAAGCAGAGAGAATTAAAGCGTTCAAGCGGCGCCGTCAGAGTGGAGTGGGACGCGTTAAGGGAGAGAGCAGAGGAATCCTCCTTCTAGGCTTAGAGGAAGTGCTGAAGCTGTTCGGAGACATAGTAGAGGGTCTGGCGTTTCTTGTGAGCTGCTATAAGGGGCTACAGCTGACACACAGCATTCGAATTCAATCTTGCATCTTGACCTGAAGTGCTCCAACGTCCTGCTTCACTGGGAAGAGGGTCAGGTGACGTATGTGAGATGTGCGTCCCTGGGTGCTGACAGTGTAGACCAAAGGCGATGCTTTCCGATTTCGGGACTTCAGAGGAGATGATCCGAGGTCGTCGGCAACGTACCGGACACACCGGGACGTTGGAATACATGGTATGTCATCACTTTAAGCCTGTGCTGACCGTGCAGGCCCCAGAGACTATAATCATGGATGTGAATGGAGATTGGAGACCGTCAGACTCACACGCCGATATGTGGTCTCTTGGTGAGGGGCATCGCAATTCCCTGCTAACTTTGTGCAGGCATGATACTACATAAGATGCTCTTCCTGAAGCTTCCTTATCAGGCTTCTGACGATCTTGGGGCTTTGCACGACGAGATCATTCGATACCATGGTTTCCACCCAACCCCGGAAGTGATCGAAGTATGTGAAAGAAGGCACATTCCTCGCGCGCTGCTTCTCCTGCTGGAGAAACTTTTGGACCTTTCCCCTGAGCAACGCCCCAACGCCGAGCGTGTAAAGCTTGCACTTTCTCGTTTCCACAACGCCAGTTTCGGTGACAAATTGGGAAACCTCTGGAAGAACAAGTTCAGAGACAAGAAACGATCCGAGGTAGGCTCGGGAGGTGACCACGCTAATCGGCAGAAAAGGGCGACTGACCGGTCACCCGTGCGATCCCTGCTTGCTTTGCCGTCTCCGCCTGGGTATCCGGAGGTGAGGGTTGCCCCAACTGGTACAATGGACGAGGTCGGCGGCATAGAGTGGAGAAAGTACGCGTGGCTGGCAATGTTCACGCTGAAGGTAAGCCCAATCTGACCCTTGAGGCTGACTATCAAGATCATGTCCCTCCAACCAAGTGTTCTTGGGGTGCAGCTTCCTCCTGCTGTTGTCCTGTGTCTGGTCATTGTCGCTGTCGTCGACATCCCATCCAGCTCCGCGTCCTTGGCCCTTAGCGGGGGGCTGCTTCTGATCCATGTGTCTGCACTGGTATCCGCGAAGCTGAACGCTTGAGGTGGGCGTACGAGTGGAGGTTCATATTATTGTATTTGAGGGATTGGCTTGTCGACAGACATGCAAGAGACATGTGAGGCCGTGTATGTAGCGGACGCCTAAGCATGGCTGGCACGGAAGCATTTAAGACGAGACCTCGCCGCTCCGCGGAGCGCGGGGCGCGGGGCGGCGCGAAGTGCCTCTTGAGCCCGAGAGCCCGAAAGACCCTGAGCTCAGTAGTGCTGCCCTGCGGTGAGACTAGGCACCTGAGGGAATGGAGCATGAGCGCACGGCACACTGCGGGCGGCTATGACAGGCCAGCCCAGTAGCCCGCCCAGTCAGGCCACGCCTGCTGGCTGCTGGAGACTGCACGTCGTCCCAGGCCCCAGACGCCATGGCAGGCGATCGACCTGCAGTGACCGACACCACCACACGCCATCGCGCCTCGCTTCTCCCCTACGATCACGACCATACCTCTCTCGACACGCGCCTTTCCATTGCTCACTCTCTTCTGCGAAGCACACTCATTCATCAACCCATCACCTCGCCAGGCGAGTCGCGCACGCACGCAGTGCACTTCCCGTCAACGTCGCAACGTCCAACACGCGCCGTTTTGCCTTGGCAATCGACGTCGGTGGCCAAGCAAGGTACGTCGAAACACATTGTGCACGTTTGGGCGCAGTGCTGATTCTGCGAAGCCATCCTTGATGGCCTGAGCTTGGTAGGCGTGCATTCTCTTCACCTTCCAGCCATTCACTGCTCCTCGCCATGCAGCCCGCTGCCACCCCTATCCACCAAGATGAGGAGTCCTCCACAACACCCACCTCAGAGGCATTTGCCATGAGGAGCGACACAGATGTGCCTGCCCGAAATGGCCAGCATCGTCCGCCGACTCCACCCTTTCTGAAAGCGCCGCCTGGTCAGACGTTCGGCGCGCATGTACGGCTGTGGGGCGACGCTGAGATTGCCTCGTTCCTCAGCATGTACAAGTGTGATCAGTACATCGAGCTGTTCAACCGTAACGACATCGACGGCAAGGTTCTTTTGGACCTCGACATGTCCAGCCTAAAGGAGATTGGTATCAGCAAGATCGGTGACCGGGTCAAGCTACTAGGAGGAGTGAGAGATCTCCGGAAGCGCGCGGCAAGGACCCCATCATCCGCAATCCTTGGCGCGCGCATGCTGCCAACGCTGGTGCCCGCCGTCGATGGCAGCCCTGTCCCTACAAGTGACGCCCGCAGTTCTCAAGTACAGAAGCGTCTTGCCACCGCTCTTTTCTCCAAGAGGTTAGCATCATCACGCCCTCCGCCGTTGAACTTGCAACGCCCAAACCCTCTCTCTACGACTGTCGAAGGGTCTACGTCTGGCGGTTCACCTAACTCAAGATCAGTCACTCCCAAGTCGGGACCTCCCAAGCCGGTCTCGGCGTTGACTGAGGCTGGGACAGCCCGACCGCCTCTCCCGCCCCAGGAACCTTCACTTTCCTTGCGACCACCTGCGACCCGAGAGATCAGGAGGTCACCCAGCCCTGTCACTGCTCAAGCACATCCAAATCCCAACATGAGGACTGGAACAGCTGCTGCTGAGATCCCTGCCCAAGCCGTTGACGACCCTTGGTCCAGTGCGAGCTCGGCAAAGAATTCTGATCGACGGCAAGGTGTTCATCGGTTCGGAGACACTCGCAACGATTTCCTTATGGGTGGGAAGTCTGTCAGTCCGACCCAGCCTCACGTCCGTGAAAACGTTCAACCACATCCGTTCGCGAACGTTCACCGCAAGGATGAGCCTGGCAATTCTGAACCTCATAAACGCGTTGCGCCACATCGGAATGGTAATCCTGCGAACCTGGCTGGAGAGGGCAGCCAACATCGCACTATCCCGTTGGAGGATCTGTGGCGCCACTTGGTCAAGTTCGTCAATTCAGAGGATGGAACCTCAAGAACTGTCAACGTCTCCAACTGCACCAGCGGTTTGGCCGTTTTGGATCTTGTTCTCAAGAAGTTTGGCAAAGGAGGATCCAACTGGAATCCTGATTCCGACTCGGGGGACAGCGATCGCTTGGAATGGGATGGCTGGGGGGTGTTTACGCGTAAAGAGAACGGAGAGGAAGGTGAGAGCTTGTTACTCATTTGTTCCTCGCTTACCCGGTGCAGATCAACAGCTTTCTGAATCGGCTTTACTTGACATCTGTCATGATCAGCGCTCAGTCAAGTTGGGTGCCATAGACTCAACCGTGGTACGGGAGCGGGGTCTCCTCATCAAGCGCGTTTCTCAGCAGCCGAATCGTAAGAACATGGAGATATTCTTTGGGGAGGCTCCGCCCCCTCCTGGGTCGCCTAATTCCCCGTCTCATTACGGTGTTCCGCGCTTAGGCAGGCAAGCGGAAGACCGACGCGACAGCGGTACGAAACCCGCGGCGAATAAGCAAATGAACCGGGCCAGCACTGTGTCTATCATGTCTGGACTCGGCGTGCCAGGGGCTATCGACACCTCTCCATCTGTCAACACATCGAGGACATCCTCTTCTGGGAACGTCTCTTCCCGTACAAAGAGAATGTACAACTTCTTCGGCCATCGCCCACCCAGCGAACTCATTTCGAACCACCTCTCTGAGTACTTCCCCTCTGCTCGTAAGCGTGATTTGGAAAAGACCGTACGTCAGAGCATGCGCCTTTCTCAAGCACCAGCCGATCGACTGGCGCTGGGCGGTGCACTCGGAACGGCATCACCACTATCGGCTAGTCTCGAAAACGTAGCGAGTCCCAATCGTAAAGCACGGCCGCCGTCGACACGAACGGTGTCCTCTTCCACGACGCCAGCTGTGATTCCGGAGGAGGTTGAAACAGCTCATCCTGATGCCACTGGTCGAGCTTCTGTCGCTACCGAGCAAGACGAAAACGGCGCCCCTGTCGATAGTCATCCTCCGCTGCTCCCGCCCTTTGAGTCGACGGGCGAGAGCTTGGTTGACTCACTACAAGAGTATTCACCGGCTCCTGCTGCTGTTCGTCCAGCCCTGCGACCCGGTCGCAGAGGTTCTACAGGATCCACATTGAGTCGTATAAGTGTCATCTCGTCCGTGAGACGGAACAAAGACAAAAGCGACACGGCAAGTCTTTTGACCGTTGATGAAATCACGGCCGAGGTTGAGAATCGCCGAGCAAGTATGGCAACAGCGGACGTGTTCGACACCGACCCCTCACTGGCTTCGGCTTCGTCTTCCGTCATCTCCATACCTGACAGTGACGACGAATCAAGTGATTCGGAAGATTCGGAGGACGAGGAGGAGGATTCTGCGACAAGTGACGACGATGACAGGGATCAAGGCCGAGCTTTGACATCGACGGGCTGTAAGTGTCTTCACCGCGCCTCAGCTGACAGTAGCTCGTCGCATGATCAAATGGATCAAAGGAGCTTTGATCGGCCAGGGCTCCTTTGGCTCCGTGTTCCTAGGCATGGACGCGCAGTCGGGTCTTCTCATGGCGGTTAAGCAAGTGGAGCTCCCGTCCGGTGATGCTCGAAACGAGGAAAAGAAACGGAACATGGTTCAAGCCCTGGAGAGAGAGATAGAGCTCCTCAAAGAACTCCAGCACGAGAATATTGTGCAATACCTGGGTCGGTCATATGTGAGAAAGGATCACTGACATGCCAGACTCCGCCACGGACGGCAACCACCTGTACATTTTCCTCGAGTATGTCCCCGGTGGCTCTGTGGCTGCCCTGCTCAACAATTACGGCGCGTTCGAAGAGGCTCTTGTTCGAAACTTCGTCCGTCAGATTCTTACGGGTCTTAACTATCTGCATGAGCGAGGCATCATCCACCGAGATATCAAGGGCGCGAACATATTAGTCGACAACAAGGGCGGAATCAAGATTTCCGATTTCGGAATCTCGAAGAAGGCAGAGAATAGTAAGGACCGAGGTTGGTCGTGCGCTGATGATAGAATTTATGGCCGGCATTGCCATGCGGGCGAATCGCCCTTCACTGCAGGGCTCCGTTTTCTGGATGGCCCCGGAGGTGGTCAAACAGACCATTTACACGTCGAAGGCAGACATTTGGAGCGTCGGGTGTCTAGTGGTCGAAATGTTGACCGGCACACATCCTTGGGCGGAGCTTGATCAGATGCAGGCTTTCTTCCGGGTTCGTTTCTGTCAAGGTTCTTTTGCTAACATCAGATTGGGTCTATGGCACGCCCCGCCACCCCGAGTGACATCTCAGCCGATGCAGCTGAATTCCTTCAGCGTACGCTGGAGATTGACCATGACCTGCGACCCACGGCGTCGGCATTACTCGAGCATACATTCATCACTGCACAAGCCTCAGCGATTCCGGGAGCGGTGTCCATTGAGCAGGCTAATGCCACTATGGACGCCGTCGCTGCTGCGAGGAGAAACCCCATGCCCGGCTTACCACCCGTTGTCTAACATCTTTCTCTCTAGCTCTGCTACACTGTAACGGTAGTAATATGATTAAAACAGAGTCGTATATGCATATTGTTTAATCACTACTCGACATCCATTCCACTCTCTTTATCCGCTGCGTCCGAGGTGTCCGCCAGGAGCGCAGTCGATTGCTAACGGTCAGCTTCCTAAGCAGAGCAGACACGAACCTTAGGGAATTGACGCTTGTACAGATTCATGCAGACAGTGTCCATTTGCTGGATGGGGCCGTCGAAGTGCGCCTTGAAATAGCCGTGCGTACCCAGAGCTTCCTTGATGTGACCCGTGCGACCGTACTTGGTATGAAGCTCCACCGACTGGAAGTAGGCGACATCCTCACGGTTGAAGAACATGTACCTGATAGTCGCAGTCTTCTTGTGCACCTTGTACGGGTGGCCGGTGAGAACGATGCGCTTGGCAATGATGCGTGTAGGATCAGAGGACATGAACGAGCCGGTGGCAACAAGGTCCGGTACAGATGAGGCTGGAGTTAGCTGAACCAGAACGATTATCACTCACCATCGCCTTGACGAAGAAGAAGACACGGCGCCTTGCCAAAGCACACAGGACCGAACGTTGTCACGACCGTGGCAGCTCCGTGACGCAGGAATCGCTCCGACTTGTGGACGTTGTTCACACCTTTGCCACCGCCCCGCACATGCTGGGAGAAGAGCGGGTTGATCTGGTATCGCCGAGGTCCTGCACACAGTACCAGAGGGTCCTTCATTGTAAGCCCTCGAAGGTCGCGAAGCAAACTCACCTTGGCCCGAACCGGCTCCGAGTATTCAGTGTTTCGTTGCACGACGAAATGGAGGACTGTCTGCTTATGCTCATGACGGAGGAGACCGTGGACAATCATAGGTGCTGAGGGTGCACGCAGTGTTGTGATAGTCTTGGGAACGTTCCGTATGACAAGAGTCACGCGAGTTCCAATCTGTGGTTAGAACCGTAAGAGCGAACAGACTCACTTCCACGCCGTCGTCCACGGCTTCCGCCTCCACACGCCGCCGAGTTGCCTTGAAATTCTCAAACTGGAAGATCTCGCCATATTCCAGCGGAAGGTTCTCGTAAGGATCCCACGGGCTTGTTCTGAAGCTTCGGAGCCCACGGTAGCGCTGGAAACGTGTTCGCGCAGCGATGTGACGGGGCGTGTCGATCTCATCCGGAAATGCCATGTCGTCCTTTTGGGCTCGCTCCCGCTCGCGAAGATACGCCTCATATCTGACTGTTCAGTTTCGTCCAAATGTGCACGTCACTGCAAGACTCACTGCTCCTCCTCCTCTTCTGGGGCCATGTCATCATGCTGCTGTTCGCGGGTATCCAGCTCGATCTCTTCCATTTCCTCCTCATCGGAGACTGCGATTAACAAGGCTTGCCCCAACGACGTACAATGGTGTGGCGAGTCTCCGTTCTCTCCCGCATCAGTCTCCATGTCGCTGCCCAGGTCATCATCATCATCGTCATCCGCTTCATCATCATCAACGATCCAAGCGGCCTGGTAGGCGCTGGTACCCTTAGGTACACGCTTCACCCGCGGCTTAGAGACGGTGGAGCTCTCGGCCTGCACTGCTGGCGCCGAGTTCATTTCCTCCTCGGTCGGCCACGTTTGCTCATTGGCAAGCAAATCCGGTACATTGTTAGCCGTGAGATCGTCCGCAGAATCAGTCGGTGCCGACAACGCTTCAGAGGCGGACGATGTGGGGCCACGACTTTGCAGAGGGGCAGAAACAATCTACTGTCAGACAAACCAAACGACGGCCTCACCTTGTCAACTTGGAAGTCGCCATAGCCGGGAATGTGAACAAGGCGGTCCGCACTCATTCTTCCACCTCGGACAGTTCCGGTAACAAACAGTGTGCCCAGGCCGCCTGCGTCCGGGCTGAGATCGCTTGGAGTCCAAGTTACGCAACCTTCACCCTCACCAACAAGCCACGACCTGCCCTCCGCGTGTTGAATAGCGGAAGGTTGAACCTCGCACACGGCACGAGCCAGCAATGAGGCGTCGTTGGCGTTGTCGTTCGAATAGACTTTGTGTGTGCTGGGGAAAAAGTAGCGAGTGAAAGACAGAAGCGATTTCTGAACAGCGGAGCGTCCAGCTGCATCCAGCGTCTGAGACTCAGAATACTGATATCAGCATGGTGACAATGCCCCAGTAGCATACCTGAACACAGGGCAGAACGGTCACGTTACCTGCCTGCCCCTGCAGAGAGCGAAGGATTGCCTCCCCTTCCAGCTGGACCTCGTCTGTGCTGCTCATCAGAAGCAAGACGGCGTCGCTAACGAGGGCGACATCAAGACCGGCATAAAGGTCCAACGAAGGTACAATATTCACCACCAGGTTTGACTTGAATCGAGGAGCGGGGACGAAAACAGAGCAGTGCGGTTGGTATCGAGCTGACAGTGTCTCAATCTCCTCAGAAGACAGATCTAAGGAGTGAAGCAACTGGATAAAGAACTTCTCCGTCGATATAGAGGGAATTAGTGGGATAATGGAGATGATACGCGGCACCTTGCCTAGTAAATCAGCGTCGCTCAGGTTCTCTGAACTCACCTCCGCTCGAGCTTGTGGAAAAGAGCTTGGCACTCTCGCGGGCAGATCTTTGCTTAGTTTCACGCTTCTGGGCCTGCTGATGGAGCCTCTCCCTTTTAGATCCGGCTTCTACGCTTCGAGAGTGGGAGGAAACGCCCAGCGAGGCCGTTTTGCCTAGTGATACTCAGCTTCAGCCTCAATCACAATGCGCACCTTTCGCTGCAGCCTTCAGAGAGCCTTTCGTAGCATGCTTGGACTTGAACGACTTGTTTTTCTAACGTCAGTCTTCCAGTTCACTACCGATCACACCTACCTGCTTGAGCGTTGATCTGTGATGGTGCGCCTGAGGTGCCATGATCGATTAGCGAAGGAACAGGTAGAACTAGGCAACTCGACGAACATGGATAGAGAGTCAACTTTTTGGAGAGTGGAGGTGGCGAGTCACGTGATTGGCGCCACCACGTCCCGCACGTCAACGGTGCTAAAGGTGATCTCTCTCATCTTCCTTCAACCTTTGCGCGAAATGCGACTGCAAAAATGGCGATAGAGAGGGGGTTTCTGATCTTCGTGTTTGGCACGGCGCTCTTCTGGTGGGTGAAGTCCGGCTTGCACAACTGACGCTAACGTGAAGCCTGTTGGCGGTCATCTACTGCTTCCTGTCGACCTGTCTTGGACAGGAGATACGCCGGACAGGGCTTCTCGAGGCCATTCGCTCAAGTTATCGCACTCCTGCGGACATAAGCAGTCACAGGTATACCCGCCTTCACAGAGACCATGCTATTCCGGAGACTTCACCCTGGATGGACATTGGCACTTCCAACTCCAGTGAGGCGATCGAGCTGGTCCCTACCTCGAGTACAGCAGGAAGATACTAGCCCCCTAGCGCTCTTGTCAACTATGAAAGTAGGCAACACACATCCTCGATGACCAAAGGATATCATAGGAACAATACCGGTACGATTGTATATTGCATAGCATGGTACACCTTGATAAAGTAGGACGGATCCGGCCCTCTAGGCGACAAATGTCGCCAGCCTCCTAATGAGAGGTACATTGAGCCAGGCTGGCACATCTGTGACGCGTCAGCTTAGTCAGGGGTCCACAACGTACAGGTCTCGAGACCAGCGATGTCTCGTGGCGGCGGGATCTGGTAGGGGCCGACCTCATCCTGCTCCGTCTGCAGCAGAAGTTGGTCGTTCTTATCCTCGGGCCTCACACGTGCAGCCACAGCCTTAAGGATGTCAGGTGAAATAGGTGCTTCGTAGTCGGCATTGTGATATTGTGAGATGAGCTTTTGGATCTGAGAAGGCGAGAGGATCCAACAGACGTCGAACAAGATCTCAATGTCGCCCATTGAGGCCTGTGACAGTTAGCCTGGGTCCGCGTCGGAGCATACCTTTTTGAGCTGCAGCAATTTGGTGGCCTGCATGAGGTGTTCGAGCTGAAGCAGGCCCTCGGGCATGTCATGTGCCTTGCACCATTCTACGATTAGCTGCTGCGGTACCATGGTCTCTTACCTTCGATACGAGTAATGTTGTACTGAATTTGCATAGCTGAGCGTCAGATACACCCGGGGAAAAAGCTCACCTCTTTTCCAAGAGCAGAAGTTGCGGCGCATGATGAGGTCGTTGAAAGCGATGGTGCCGATCAGTTTCAGCAGCTCGGTGACGACCTGCTGCATGACACTCTCCTCCATGTAGTAGCTCTTCAAACACTTCCAGACCTTGTTCAGGAGGTTCAAGATGTCGTCCATGCTGGCCGTCGGTTGATTGTTGCCACCACCCATCCCGATCATGCGTTGGAACATTCGACCACTGCCGTCGGAGGTGATGAAACCAGGAAGAGACTGCGACTCGATAAGGGCAGGAATAACCATCTTTCCAAGCTTTTTCTTCACCTCCAGCATCCAGGTATGGTAGATGTTGTACTCCAGGCTGTCGAGATCATGCTTAACGATGCCTACGAGGCGCTCGTACGCCTCCCAGTCAAGCTCACGACCCCCTGGCTCATCCATTCCTGGTGCGATACCTTGTTGCGCGTCAGACTCGGCAACGCAGATAAAAGAGAGGATCTCTTGCACGTTGGACAGCCAAAAGATCCCAGGAACGATGACCTCCTCGCCCTTGAATTGCTGTCATGTGTTAGCGGCGTTGATGACAGCCATCAAACTTACCATCACGTAACTTTGGATACTCTGCATGACGTTTGCCAGGAAGCGCTCACTCTCTGGAATCATGCCCAACTTCCACATCTCGTTCGAGACCAAGCTGATAAGATGAGCTGGGAAGATCACCTCCTTGGCAAGAGGAGGATTGTGAAGGCTAGCCGCAGGAATCTTCAGGCTCGCGATGAGACCATGCAGGACGTCATCGTCCAAGCCTTCTTCGTCCTCCAGAAGCCGGGCAACCTCATCTGCAGACGAGTCGTTCAAGGTCGGCAGGCCATTTGAGTCCCTGGCACGTAGGAGATTGTTCTGAGGGAACATGACGGAGACGGACCGAGGGGCATTGAGTGCAGGTTTTCGCAGATCGACAGCGTCCTCCTCAGAATGAGGGGTAACAGCACCATGGCCGGTAGTGCTGTGTCGGCGGATACGCCTCCGAGCGGGGGGATGGTTGCGCGCCTCTCCACCGTGCAAGCCGTTTGCAAAATCGCGCAGACCTCGATCCATTGTGGGGGACGGTGGTGCGTCGCGTGCTCCCTTGGTCAACGCCTGCAGAGCGCTAGCACGGCTGATCTGCTCCTTCAGCGATGTGATCTCATGCCGCAAGGACTGAATGGTGGATTCGTCCTCGCCGTGCTTGGCAACAGCAGAGTCAATCGAAGCTTGTCGTTCGCTTGCGTCAACGGTTGCACGTTCAAGCTGCGTTGACAGTCGAATGATCTCCTCGTCGAGCTCGGTCATACGCTTCGTGGCTGAACGAAGCCGCTCTTCGTGCTCATTCCTGGAGGCCATGACCTCTTCAAACTTGTCTCGGGGAACAGTCGGCTCAGCAAGCTTGGCCTCGAGGGAAGCCGAACGCGTCTGCGCGTCTTCGTGGCGCGACTGCCAAATGGCGAGCTCCTTCTCCAGATCAGAAATGCGAGCCTTGAGAGTTTTGTTCTCTCCTGTGCGTTTCTGAAGAGTCTTGGTGAGCTCCACCACCTTGTTCTCCAACTGGTAAGAGATCTCCTTGAGCTTGTCCGCCGACTTCGCCTCAGCCTTGAGGGACTTGAGCTCCCGAACCGCAAGCTTCCGCCTCCACTGCGACTGCAGAACAATAATCCGGCGGATCTCCCCGCGGTACCGCAGCCGAGTAGCACTGACGTCAGGCCTGAGGTGTATGCTCAACTCACTGTCCACGGAAGAGACTCTGCAGCTGAAGTGCTGCAGACTCTGTTCGTTCCTCCCTGAATCGCTGGCGCGCCTGATAACCACGAATGCCTGCACCGTAAGCTCCCTCCTGAAATGCCAAACTCACCCGCCTGGATAGTGACAACAGCTTGTCGGGTGTTAGAGTACGCGCGGCGTTGAAGAACACCCCGAGCTGCCCGTTGCAGCAAGGTGGCAGCCGCATCCCTTCTCATTTGTTCAACAAGACGACGAGCCTGGATGCCTCTCCACCACGCCTGAATAGTGATAGTTCGGCGGCGCAGGTCTTGGTAGTGCTTATACGCAATGCGGCGCCTGACGTTCTTTTGGACCAACGTCACGAGCGCGTTTAGGCGAGCTGTCCTGAGAGACTCCAAGAGGGCGACCATTCCGGCGCGGAAGAAGATCTTTGACAGTCCGATCTGGTACTTGTTCTCATCCTTCAATGTACGCTGCAGAAGGAGTTGGCAGAATGCCTTTACGTCCGAATTGCCCTCCCATTCCTTGGAATTGACGAGGACGTAGTAGCTTATGTCAGGTAAAAACATAGGCGTGAACTCACCGACTTGCGAACTCTGCGAAGGTCCAGCGACTCGGATAGCCAGCACAACTGATCCTGATCGTCTCCAACACGCCGCAGGCACGCAGTTGAGATAAGACCTGCTGCGGCTCGAACGTCCAAGCCTTCTTTGCTTCATTGGGCTTGATGCAACGGATATAGTGGACGTTCGTGTGGTTGATTGTGTCCATCAAGCTGATAAGCGAATGCTTGAAGATTGAGCCGAGCGTCGGTTTCCGAGCCGCGCCTCCTCTCTTCGGGCCGGGCTTAGTCTCGACAACCGGAGCCGCAGAAGAGCTGGCGGCTTGGTCCAGGGAGCGGGTGATCGCTTCGCGGAGGAAGTCGTTGCTGGAGTTCTGCAGAAGGGCAAGATGTTCGTCAGGAACAGTGTCACGGTTCTTCTCCAGGAAGCCGTCAGCGTCGTAGGTGACATCATGCGCATAGTGGGCGATTGTGAAGGCGTTCTGATTGAACCGTGGCTTCTTGAAGACATCCTTGTACTCCGGCTTGGGTCCAAGTTGCTGATGGAGTTTGTTGGCGAACGAAGCGTCTGCCCCGGAGGGCAAGCGAGACTCTTCATCGAGCAAAGTCAGCACACCCATTTTGCCTTCGATGACATCGATGCACGCTTGGTTGTCCGTGAAATCGATGAAAGTCCAGTTTATTTCTTCCCTCATGTACTCCTCCTGCTCAAGCTGCCCGGGTTAGCTCTGTAGCACCGCATTGCATACCTTGAAAACGTGCGCGTTAAACTGACAGTTAGCCCAGTCGCCCGACAACCACTTACTTCCTGCTGCAGCTTTTCATTCGCCCAGTTAATACAGAACTGTTCAAACGAGTTCTTCTTGAAGTGTTCAAAGCCGTACTGAGCATATTAGAATCGAGTACTAATGTTAAACACACGATATCCAGGACACCGATGAACCTGTTAGACTTGCTCGCGTTCTCGCCGGAGAGGCTGTCGTTGACGGCCCCTACAAGCCACTGACACGTTAGCGCTGCACTTCTCTGTAGGTGACTTACGTCGAACAAGCAAGAGTAAATAAACTTGGCAACCGAATCGCGAACGACAGTAGCCTGAGCCGAGCCGAGGTTCGTGACAATCTTCTCACTCCGGGTCGTCAACTGCTTCTTGATCGTCCACTTCTTGAACTCGGCGAGGGGTAGACCAAGAAGAGAAGTTGCCAGGGCAAGAGCCGGGTCATCGTCGGCGAGGACCGCGTCCGTGCGAGACTGCGTGATCTTGACATTGCCGAGATGCAGGAGGGCCGCCAGCACCTTGAAGATATGCCACTGGCGCTCAACGGAGATGCCCACGGTACTGAGGGCCTCCTGCGTGTCCCGGAACTCCTTCGCGTCGTCTACACCGGCGATATAGGACGAGGATGGGCCACCACCGGCCAGGTAGGCGAATTGCTGAGGATCAGCAGGAAGGGATAGATCCTTGCGCTCCTTTGCTGGGGCTCCGGCCAGGAGCTGGTAAAAGATATGATAGTTACGCTCCGTGTCAGGCTGGTAAACGAGGCGGGATCGCTCCAGGAGATAGGTACGGATTCGGGCACCAACGATCTCATTTTCATTGTCAAAGAGAACCTGCTGGTCAGCCTGAGCTATGACAAGACACAAACCTCGATGTACTTGCCGAAGCGCGAACTATTATCATTACGCGTTGTCTTTGCGTTACCGAACGCCTCCATGATTGGGTTACTGGCAAGGATTTGGCGCTCGATTTCGCTCATGCCTTCGTCGTCGCCGCCCGGATCCAAGCGTCGGCGCTCCGTCGGCGTCTCCTTGGATGAATTGATGACCGATGCAAAGTATCGAAGGATGTACTTGGCGGAGACAGTCTTCCCCGCGCCACTGTGCTGGTCAGCTGCGAGTATCGATGAGTGGACTCACCTCTCTCCACTGACGACAATAGTTTGATCGCCAGCACCCGTCGGATCCACTCCCCCGTTACCGCTACCCCTTCGCATGAGATCCAGTGCTTCCTCCGCGATCGCAAACAAATGCGGCTCCATGTCGCCCTTCCGCTTCCCAGCGTAAGCCTGTAGAATGTCGTTGCCGTCTTGCCAGTCAGTCAAGATCAGGGGTGATACTCTTACAGAGAGGAACGGGACTAAAAGGGTTGAGTGCGACCTGCTCGTCAGTCTGATGTGGACAACTTGACGACGTACCAGTACGATGCCAGAATAGGTGTAAGGCTGATGCGTCGCATAACGTGTCGCAATCGCATGTAGAACTGAGCGTCAGATGACTTCCGAGTGAAAGAGCGACGTACCACTAGGCTCGTTCAGGTTGCTCAGGCTCGCCAAGTCCTCCGAACTCTCCAGGAGCGGCGGGTTTCTCAGAGGTGGAAGAACGTCCTGGCTTGAGCCTAAGGACAAGTTGTTGCCGTTTGACTCAGATACGGACTGCAGCGTAGCAAATGAGCACTTGAATTCCTTCGAGCCCCCATCCTCTGGGGTTTTGCCATCGATCAGCACTGTAATGACTACTTCAGAGTCTGGGTTCGGGGCAGCAGGTAAGGCTACCGAGGTTACAGTTCCGGGTACCCATCCTGCCTCCTTGTCGGGGAGCCAGACACGCGTCCCCTTGGTGTACACCGAGGCCATGGTACCAAGGGGGTCGGAGGACGATGTCGAACGTGTGGTGGGACAAGCAGATACTCGAGATCCGTTGAACAGGAGGTGGCAGGTATGAGGTGGCGAAGCGGTCGTCTGAAAGCTTGGGAGCCGTGGAAGAAGGGGACCGTGAGACGACGCGTGCGCAAGGCCGAAGAAGGTGACGGCCTGACCGGGAGGGGGAACGGACGTCGAAAGAGAACAAAGAGAGGCGCAGGACTAAGAAAAGAAGGGGTGTGGTAGGAAGGAGAGATGAGAGAGAAAAGGGTAGGGATAGGAGATGCTTGGAGAAGGACGAAAGGAGCGCGGTTGAGAGCAGTGAATGGCAGCGGCCAGCGGTGCAGCTGCAGCAGAACGCTGTGCGCTGTGCGGTGGCCCAGGTGCGCAGTAGTGTGATACGGGCGAAACGTGTCGTGCCCTGTGATGTGCCCGGATCACTCGCTCCTCTTTTAGGCCGGTCAGTGCCCTGGCGCACTCGCGATTTGCGCGCTCCTCAGCTCGCCAGCCCAGCCCGCGCCGCCCAGCCGCTCTGCCGGTCTGCCGCCATGCCGCCAGCCGGCCCAGCCCGGTCAGGCCCATCCGCCCATCCATCGAACCCCTAAGCCAATTGCGCCTGACTGTAATTTCCTTCCCAGACGCGCCCGCGCGTGCGTGCGTGCTTGCCTGTGAGCGCGTGCGCGCGCGCGCCCGGCGCGGCGCGTCGGTCGCCAAGTACCACTATCCCGCACCCACCCCGCCATGCCCGCCAGAGCTGGCATCAGGCATCGAGTTGCACTACAACAGTATACCGCGCGTTATCCACCCATGCATCAAGCTCACCAGGCTTTTGCGCAGCTGAACACACAGCAGGTAGTAGGCCCCCAGGTGTCATCACACTATCGGAGCGCCCGATTCTACTTCCATGGCCGATGCACGCCGCCCAGTAACATTTCACTGCAACCGACCTGCCAAAGCGTATTGCAGCTCAGTCGAATTCCAGTGCGCCCTTCCTTGCGCAAAGGAACCAAGCAAGGTGCTTTAATTGCGCTCCCGATATCCAGCTCATCAGGAGCTTTGTCGAGCCTGGGTCGCTTTGAGCATGTGACACCTACATGTGAACTTGTACGAGCCCGTTAGTGATGTGCATGCCAGATGTTCGCTGGGAGATAGCAACGGTATGGTCAGCATCGGGAGGCGGTATGCCATCCTTGCGCGTGCGCAACGGCTCACAATCAAGAGCACGCGGACAGCATGACGCCGCCGATATCTCGATCTTGCAATTGAGTTCGGACCACCGCTCCCTCCCTCATGGACGTGAAAGCTTCGCGCGTGCAGCAAGGACCTCCTGAGTATGGTAGTGGGGTTCAGTTCGAAGGCACTCAAGCGGTTTCCTTCAGACGTCGAAGGCTGCAAACATGCACGAGCCCGAATTCTGACAAGAGACGAAGGTGAGAGTGGGAGTTTGGCATAACCTATACAACAGGCACTATCTTCTACATATGAAGCCCACAAATGTCATCGGCCTTCCGCAAAGTTTCTCACGGCACCAAGGCTGTCGGCTGTATGCTCCTGTGCTTTGACGATACAATCCATATGTCCCATCAGCTCTTTCAGGATTCCTTCCTGCAAGAGCTGTGTCTTGTGCCGAAGTTCTTTGAAGCTGATAAACATATTAGCACTGTGAGCAAAAGGGCATGTCCACTCACGCAATCCTCGTGCTTTCTAGCGTTGACTGCGTAGTCAATACACCCTGCTGCGTCCTGGAGGAAACGGCTGTCACCTCTCCCTCCAAGCGCGAGACAGTCTGCGATACAGTCGCCACCGCGGTTTGGAGTTGCTGCACTGTCAGGTTTGTTCGTGCGAGGATGTCATGACCTACGGTTTTGGCCTCCTCGGTTTGATCGTGAATGAGCTTCAATCGCACCTCGCGAGTCGCAGCGTCCGCTCGTTGCTGCTCCACTTCCTGGACGATTCGGTCCTGCATGTCCTCCAAGGCAATCGACTCGTCCTGCAGCGTCCTAGCCTCCCTGTGGAAGTCTGCCCCATACTCCTGCAGTGCTGGGCGAATGGTTTGATTCCAAGATTGGCCTACGAGGCTCATCTTCGTCAAGTCACCAGAACCAAGCTCCACATCCAGCGAACAATCGATGCCGCCTTCAGATGGCAGAAATCGTGACTTGCAGGATGGCCCGAGGCACCCAATTTGGTGGCCGAGGGACGCGTAGCTTTGCTGCAGGTCGCTCAAGCGGTCCATGGTGTCGGTAACCTCCATCTCTTGGTGGTGACACTGCTTTCGCGCCAGCTGCAGTTTCCCGCGTAACTCGTCTAGATTACGCGACAGGGTTTCGCGCTCATGATTCATGCGATTGACCTCGTCGGCGCTTAGATTCTGTGCAGCCACGGCGGCCTCGATGTCTTTCAGATCGCTCTCAGCGATCGTAATGCTCTGGGCTACGGTATTAGTGCAGCCTCCGATGGTGGTGAACTCACAGTGCTCGACGATAGCTGCCCGCATGGCCGAAATCCCGTGTCTCATCTTTTCGGCTTTGCCGCGTTGAATGTTGATGAAGTCGATGAACTTTCCGCGATCACCAAGCAGTTGATTGTACTCCTCGTCGACTTGTTTCAAGGGTGGCTTGAGGTCAGCAAAGAACATTCAGGACTACGAACCTCCTGAGCTTGCAGTTGCCGTAGCTCCTCGTCCTTTTGTTTTGCTTCCACTTCCAGCCGTTCGCATTCCGCAACTGTAGCAGCAGATATCCGTTCTGTCGTCAGCCAGACTCCAGAAGCAAACTCACCGTAACCTTCTTCCAGCTCACGCTCAGCCTCTGGGAAGTGCCCAGTGCCGTTATGGAACCAGTCATAATACATGTCGGAGGTGAAGTGCCACAGCAGCCTCTCCTCTATTTGAGGGTGATTGACAGGCAAGGCGTTAGGAGCGCAGAGAAGAGGATCCGAAACGATGTCGTTGTTTTTCCAGTTATCCTGAGCCTTTTGGTCAGAGACTGGCGCCCCCTCAATGACCACTTACCTTACAGAGCTCGACCAGCCAGTTCAACATCGCCAGCACATGGGGCCAATTCGAGCCTCCAGGTGCTGTTAGAGCTGTCTTGCCGATCCCGTCCATGGCTGGATACTTCAGATCTCGGAGAATTGCAATAAAGTCATCCTCCACCTTCTTGCTCCACGGGTAACCGGTGCCGATCAACTCTTCCGCCAAGTACCGGAACAGTGTTTGAAAGTCACGTTGAGTGGGAGAGACAAGCCATTTGGAGCTCAGAGCTAGCTGAACGCCTCGCTGGGCGAGATAGTCCTCGATGTTGCGTTGACAATCATTCTGAAATGCTCGATCTCGGACAGGTCGAGTGTCCTTCGATGAGCTGCTGTAGCCAGGCATGATTGATGAGCGACCTGATGACTGAGCGGCGGAAGGTCGCCTGGAGCTGAGGTTAGCCGTGGGCGTCAAGTGGTTCTTACCTCAAACTTCGCACTGTTTGCGGAGTGCGTCCATACGGTCCTCCATCCGCTCGGCTCCCGCTGAGTGACTCAGCTGGAGGGCGGCCATGAAGCAGGCTCCGTCGTTTTTGCATGCCCCTGTCCGCACCCGATCCGAACCCCGCCGCTGATGAGGGTAGCGTTGGTCCATTACCCGCCAACGACATTCGATGCCCACTCGGTGCTCCCATGGCGATTGAAGCACGCGACCCTAGGGTCCGAGACGCCGGGCGTTTCATTGCAGAGGACGGAGCTGTCATTGTCGATGCTGAGAAAGCCGAGTTTCCTGCTGGGCCGTCGACTGCCAAAGGCCGGTGGCGAGAATCCATTGCTCGTAAAGGGGTGGGTGTGGGCCTGGCTAGACCAGTCGTGGGTTTGTTTACGTCGGGAACGCACGAAGGAGCCTGTTTGGACGCGGAACCTATTGCTCGCGGCAAGTCACGTGGCCCCCAAAATGCACGTGACTCGGCTGAAACACTATCATCCCGCCTCCCATTTGCCTCACTACTGATGAGATCGATACCGCACGCAGCGCGATCTGCATAACAATGTAAACAGCCATATTACAGTACAGTATATCACAAGGTGACTCGAGCCGGCCCTTAGACTCAAAAATCATCATCACCACTGCCTTCCTCCCAGTCAACACTATCCAGAGCGGCCTCGGCTTCTGCATATAGCTTGTCCAAACCGGTGACACTCTCCAGATATCCTGGCTCATTGAAAGCACGAAGAAGGAATCTCATGCCCTGATCGGTATAGGCCCTCAAGATCTTTTGTCAGTGTGTGCCGCTCTGCTAACTCACGGTATCACTGCACGCTGTGCACCTGTCATAAGCAGCTCCCTCGATCAAACTGTTGTTCCATTGGGTTAGAGATCCGCGGAGTTGATGAGGAACAGGCCCCAGAGGAGAGCCAGCGCTTGAAGTGTCACCATTAGCGGTGGGGCGTTCGGCAGGAGCGTTGGAACTGATCCTGTCAGGCAGACAAAGCTATTCCACCTACCCTAAGGGATGCTGCAAGATGGATACAAACATCTCGACAGCGGATGCAGCGGCGATGGGAGCAACACCTGGTCGAGTCACTGTGCACATTTGGTCGAGAGTTCTATCCGTCAAAGACTGGCGTCAGGGTGAGTACTCGTAAAACCTCACGTCTGTAGGTGCAACGATATCGTTACAGAAGTAGCAGCCTAAACGTGCCGCAGAAGGTGTCGACGGCGACCCGTGGCGCATCACCAGAAAGCTGTCAAAGCCGAGGGCAGCGTTGATAACCATTTTACCCCGTGCCGCTCCGATCAGCGTTGGTAGCCACCTCGATTCTCGCGAATCCATCAAGAGAAAGATGGCGTCATGTTCGTCGATAAGGCGTTCAAGATGAGCTACAGTCTCTTGTGTTGCCTGTTCAGCCCCACTTCCAATGGGGTGGCCGGGCATGGGAATCAAAAGATCGTGTCCATTAGCGGTCTGTCGTGGTCAGTGAGACGATCCCCCACGTACCTACAACAGACGGCAAGATCTCCTTCAACCTCGCCGCTGCAGTCGCTGCTTTCGCTTTGCCGCCCTGTAAACAATCTTCGAATTGGAACAGAGGCTGCCTTACGGGGTTCGAGTACGATACTCGAGAGGAATCGACGAACGTGATAGTCCTGACTCCCCAGCCCTGCGTCGTCAGATGAGCACATAAACGCTGACCAACCATCAGTGAGCGAGCCACATAGCAGCCAAGAGTGCCCGCTCCAAGTAGCAAACACTTAGAGACTGCAATCTTTTCTAGATCGAGTTCGGGCATGATGCGCCAGCGCATCAACTTCAAGTTGAGATCGACAGCTTGGTCAGCGAGCCTGCACATGAGCATGGGGAGCCGCAGTGTCACGAACCGATTGGGGTCCATCATCGGGCCGAGGTTGGCCACTCTGCTTGCGAGTTTACCAGTCCCATCCCGTTCCCATCCAACAGCCTGCGGACGCTGGCCGACGGTCACCGCCGAGGGACCGGTGGATATCTGGGCGACGCGGCAATCAGAGCCCTGTCTCAGACAAACCAGTCTGATGCTCTGGATATCGTGACGATTATGCAGATAGAAGAGAACATTTCTGGCCGCCCAACCGGGGTTCTCAGGAAGTGTCGAGGCATCATGGAACGCCACGACTCTCTGGTTCTGTGAGCATATCGACTACCTCGGGCTGACTTACCTCTGATGGCGGCACGCCTTCGAAGAATGAGCGCGCAGCGGTAACTGGCCCTACTGACCGCTGGCCGACAGGACCTTTAACAAGGAACGCAACTTGAGCACTCTTGCCAGAGAGCGCTTTGCTTAGACCGCGAATCTCTTCCGCTTCCTGGGCGTTAGGACATGACGTTCCGGCGGACTTACGAAGTCGGGGAGTCCATCAAAAGCACCCTCTACTTGCCAGCCTGGCTTCGAGACGAGAGCCGGGAAAGCAAACCAGTAATGAAAAGTGTATTTCTTCAGATCCGCGTAAGTCAAGAGTAGAAAGTCGTCAAAGACGGGGTCGCCCTCAAAGGAAGCGACGATCTAAACCGTCAGCATGTTCATAGCACAGCCGGTGACACTTGCGTCTCCTGCTACTTTATCGAAGACAGCTTTCTTCGCCTCGGGGGACCTGAACTCTTCTATGGTGTTGAAGTTCTTGAACGTGCCCTGCAGCTGGAAGCCATTGGAAGAAGGTCTGGTGTCAACTCTGTCCCTCTGCCCGCCCGTCTTAGGAAAGAACACTCACCGTTCGCTGGAAGTGTCAAAAGCCGTGGCAGACAGGACAACACTTCCATCGACACCGACACTCTTTCCCTCTGCCGCTCCAGTGAGCTTGTTGATGTTGGGAATGCTTCGGCCCTCCTCTACCCAAGCGTGAATTGCCAGCGGCGAATCATCCAGTTTGAGTTTGTCAAGCTTCAGAGATGTCAATGCGGACCAGAACTCCGGTGTCGGCTGTGAGACGTAGGGCTGGAACTGTAGAGGCGCCATTGTGTCTGTCGATGATTGCCGCCTCACCTGACACAGAGGAGGAGTTGCGAATGGGGAATAACACGCGCTTACAAACGACTGTTTGCAGTGGCAACAGATATAGATACCGGATGCAGCACGACAGTCGATCGACGTGACGTATGGGGATCGATCCGCCGGTAATGATGCACGGAAGCAAATTCGCCTGGCCTTTGGCCCGTTCATGATCGCTGGTCACTCTGTGCATGCTGCGCACATGGAACGTGTCCGCATGATCCTCCGGCCTGCAAGCTGAGCGGACCAAGAGCTCATAAAGGAAGAAGAATAGAATAGCATACTCTCCCACTGCTTCTTGTCCAGCATAGCCTTAACGCATTTGGATAGCCTTCGTGTCACAACTGCATACTGCCAACTGTCTACCGCCTACTACGACAAACTCGTTGCCTTGTGGTCAGCACTCGCACTACCATGAGCCACTTACCTTGTCATACAGAGCCTGAATCACGCCTCCCATCTGCTTCATTGTGTCCAAGGCTCCGGACAACAGACCCTGGAGGGGATTAGCGACATCACGGGCAGCACCAACCTCCTCGGGGAGACCATCGAAGACCTCAAGTGTACCCTCCTTCTCGTTCAGTACACCAAAGAAAACCTGATCCAAGATCATTTGACTCAGCCTGGATGTTAGAAGCCTACCGTCTCAATAAACATACTTTTCCTCCACTACATCACGGCCTTGGCCCACCTCGTGAGAGATCCAAGACAGTTCGACCGCCGAGTACGGCTCGATCACGCGGAGCAGGTTCTGTTCCAGGAGGGTATCGTAAAGTGCTGAGAGATGGGTTCGGATGAGCGGATCCTTTTGCAGTTCTGGCATGTTAACAACGTCAAAGACCTCGCACTAACGATCTTGATACTCTTTCAGAGTGCTCTTGAACAACTCGAGACTGCGCTCCTTCTGAGCCTCGGCGGTAGCCTTCATGGCTTCCAAATCCTTGCCAGAGTATCGCGAAGCAGACTTCATCGACAGCAAGGCGTTGACGTCATCGGGCTGTCCAGTGTCAGTGAGGAGACAGACGCAATCACTCCACTCACAGATCCCATCATGATCTTGCAGAGAAGCATATACTTCAGGGAGCTCAAAGCCCTAGGATCGCTCTCGTCAACCTGGGTAAAGCCTTCAAAAGCCTCAAAGAAATAAGAATAAGCAGTCTTGTAGTCCTTGTCGTCTGCATTCAAAGCACCAGCTTGGAGATCAAGCTGCGCCTGCAGGATTGGCGGACAGTAGATCGAATTCGCCGTGGTGCGGGCCGAGGTGAGAGCCGCCTGGACGTTAGGAACAACTTGCACGCCGACGTACCTTTGCGCGAGGCAAATTCTGGATGGCATGGGCAGCCCGCGACTCCAGCAAGAACACCTCCGTCAGGATAATCTTGTCGTCGAGCTGCTTCAGCTCTCGAAGGAGGTCCTCCGTCATGCTCAAAGCCTCTCGGTAATTCTGCGCATCGATGTGGCTTGCAAGTAAGCGCGTCTTCGAGCACCTACCCGACTCACAGTGCAATCAGCTTGATCTCCAGACTCTGACGGAGGAAAACTCGCTTCTCACTTCGAGCCCAGTCGATGTTCTCTTTGGTTACCTTCATCTGCAGGTCACGCGCGGAGGAAGGGAAGTAATCGATCAGAGATCTGACTGCGAATCGTTTAGCCAGGTGCATTAACTTGCGTCTTTGAACGAAACTCACTCAGCTTCGCCGTCTTGGCTTTGGCGATCGACGACATGAACGCGCGCGACTCCTTCACGAGGGTGGCTAGCTCTTCGGTTTTGCTGACGACGGTCAACTCAGATATCACCAGAAACTCACCCAATGTCCCGGTACAATGCTCCGAGCTTCAGCAAAGCAGTCTCTTGGCACTTGAGCTCCGACTCATTCGCTGGACGATCAGCTCAGGCTCCTCCGTGCAGTACTCACCAGCCTTGCGACTCAACACCGCCCGATAGCCGGCCTCCGCTTGGGAGACATCCTTCTTCTGAAGCATTTCAGCACGCTCCAGTTCTGCCTCTATTGAGCTGTCGGGGCTTGCAAGTACGGTGGCCATGTTGACGTTGCTGGTTGGTGGAACTGCGTGCTGATATGGAATCGTCGTCAATGATGATGCATGACGGTGGACGCGCGGCGTAGTCACGTGTGAACCGGAGCTTTATGCCACGTGGGTGTTGCCCTAGCGGAGCTAAATCTATCAAAGGCTGCTGTTTCGCGTGTCAAACCGTGGAATCCGGATAATTGTCGGCGACTTATATCTACGTGCCAGATTCTGCCAAGTCGATTAGCCCGATCCGTATGGCTTACCGGATAATTTCAGTAAACATAACAATGATATGACTTTCGGCTCTACGAGCTACGACCAGGCCCAGACCTTAACTTTACTAAAAGAGGTCTCTTGTGTTTTGATACAGCCGTGTTGGCGTCTTGGCGCACAAACCCTGCGATCCTGCGAACCAAGACTTGTTTCCCAATATGGGGAGACTGCAGTACCGCGGCGAACGATGGCAGGCTGTATGATGTGTAGCGATGCAGGTTGCCTAAATCAGATTCCACTATCTGTAATCCGTAACGGCGTGATGCGGGGGGTTGCGCTCATCCCACTGGCATGCCAGACTGTTGGTTGCACCTCTGTGCGGAACGACAAGATGTGGTGGGTGCATTGAAATGTAGGCTCTGCACGGATTGGAACCCAGAGAGCGTCCAGTACACGCCAGCTACGTGACGTTTGGGTTCACATGTCCGCGACAGCCACGCTCCCTAGCTCTCCAGCTCTCTGTAGTAGTTCTTTAGCCACGCCACTGGCGGGCAATGATTGAACGCATAGGAAAGCGAACCATACCCGCAGCGGTACACCCAGATAGCCCAGATCCTGCTCGTGAATGCACACCCGCCGTGAACCCAAGATCGCTTGGTTGTCCTGCCAGCCTCGCCACTAGCTTGCTGCAGGTGTTGACCGCACGGACTGCGAACATGCAGCGCGACACATGTCGAAACTTTGCCTTGCAGAAGTGCAGGCGCGCAGGCGCGTCGCGTCGATAACGCAGGTACGGGGTATGTTGGGGCGACCAGGATTGCGTACGCACCACGATGCAACTATGTCGTCATGTCGTACGTGTTGTGCGCCTAAGACGACTGCGGTCTGCAGCGTCGCAGTGTTGTGCTGGCCGTGCTGGTGCGCCGGTGCGCCGGTGCGCTGGTGCGCTGGGCTCGCTGGGGGTGGCCCAAGTGCCGAGGCCGCCGAAGGAGGGACGGATTTACAAATAGCTCCCATGCAAAAAGCTGTACGCTTGGTGCTGGGAGTTTTGTTCCTGGTACCCTGGGAAACCCTGATGTCCAGGGTCTTGCGCGAGGGAGAAGGAAGGACTAGCGCTCGCGCGCTCGGGCGAACGACCGTACCCTGCGCCGTCGGCCCTGGATAATGCAAACAGGCCAGGCACGGCATCGGAGCCCGATGCTCACTAGCTCGATAGCTCACTGCTGACCGCTCTGCACCGGTGCTGGCCCCACCGGCCAGTAGCCAGTAGCATCATGCGCCTCAAGGTTACTGGACACTGGCTGACCGAAGGACGCCAAAGCACAGGAAAACACAAGGCAGTACAAGGATCCCAGCTATCCAGGGCCAGGATCCAGCGACCCAGGACGAGGACGCAAGGATGAAAGTGGGGACGCTCTGTATGGAGGTACGCAGGACTGTGCACTGTTCCTCCTTTCGACCCTCAGCTTCTCGGATCCTGGGCCATTCCGCCTCGTGACAGGGCCTACACTCAGTCTAGTGGCTTGAGTCCGTTGGCCGTCCACACCAGGCCGCAGGCGATCAGTTCCTCAGCTGGCGCACCTCGTCGCCTCACGGGCGTGATTCCCGTCATACCAGAAGTGCACACTGTCCGCGCCCTGCTGCACCGCTGTCCTCGCCCCCGCGCCCCGCCCTCTCTTTGGCTCCTTTGCGCACACCGGCATCACAGTGCGTTGTTGTGCGCGTATCCTAGACGTTGTTGTTGCGCAATTCAATCACCAACCCTGTCTTCACTCTCTATCTCTCTCCTCGCTCCCATCCTGCAGCCGCTGCCGCCGCCGACTACGACGAAACGCTTTTCCTCTCAACCCCGCCTGAGTCAACCACACACAACACACCTGCATACGCCCAGCTATCCGTGACCTATACGCAGCTCTAACAACCTCACTGTACTTGTATTCTCTTTCTCATCGTCGACACAGTCATTACGCGCTGCCCACCTTTGGCCAGGCGACCTCACCCTGCTTGTAACGCGCGCGCCGTTGGCCTTACAAACAACAACAACAACAGGACTCACCATCGGCCGCACCGCGCTTCGCCCAGCTGTTGATCCTGCGCTCGGCCTACTCGCCCAGTGGTTGCCCCAGAGCATTGCTTTGTCGCAGCCGTCGACCGCGTAGTACCCATCGCTGTCCTCGGCACCTATCTGCCGTCTAGACTGCACACTCCCACCCTCAGGCTACCTGCTCTCTCAGGCCACAACATGTCGGTCCCGACTCCTCCGCAGTCGCCCCGGCAGCCTGTGGACTACTCACAGGTACGTCACCATCGCTCTCTGCTCTGCACAACACCTTCCACGATCTGACTCACCAGCAATCCCTTCAGCAGCGGTACGGCCCTACCGCATCCGCGAACCAAGTTCCTTCGACAGCTTCACTTCTTGGCGACGACCTTCACGAACCCCGATCGCTGTACAGGCTGTCGGCTCAGTCATCAGGGTCGCGAATGTCTGGTATGACTGCCGGCACGCGCCTCTCCACCATGACAGCTGGAACTCGTCTGTCTGTGCCCTATTCACTGGCGAGCTATGACAGTCGGCCCATGTCTGCCATTTCCGGGGCGGGCTGGGGTTGGAACGATCCAGAAGCAGATGACTATCTGCACAACCCGGACCCCAAGCGCGATCGCAAGGTTTGTATCCCTTCACTCTGTCGGCTGACTCTCAGGCTGGATCAATCTTCACCGTTCGCGGCATCACCAACATTGGATGTCTCTTCGTTCTGCTACTCTGCCTGATCACGTTGTTCGCCGGATACCCTATCATCACTGCGTTCACCGACAAACAGCAAGCGAAGAATGGCGCTTTCAACCTCGGAGGCGTTAATGCCTCGGGCCAGGTTCCTCTCATCGAAAACTTCCCCAAGATGATCGACGACGACACCCCCGAAGACGTGAAGAACGACATCAGAATAGGCTATGATGGACATGAGTACACTCTGGTATTCTCGGACGAGTTTGAGAAGCCTGGAAGGACGTTTTACCATGGCGACGACCCCTTCTGGGAAGCTGTGTAAGTTTTAGGAGATTCGAATTTCCAGATGCTGACAGCGTAGCGACTTCCACTACTGGCCCACTGGGTAAGCCTACCCTTACGGTGCCTCGCCAAGCTAACGACACAGCGACCTTGAGTGGTATGACCCCGAAATGATCACTACCGAGAACGGGCACCTCAAGATTACCTTGCTGCAGGAGAGGACTCACGATCTGAACTTCCGGTCAGGCATGCTCCAGTCCTGGAACAAACTGTGCTTCCAGTGGAGTTACTACATGGAGGTAGCTGTTGTTTTGCCAGGAACTTCAAAGGTTGGAGGCTTCTGGCCCGGAGTATGGACCATGGGCAATCTGGGACGACCAGGTTATGGCGGGACTACGGACGGTCTCTGGCCGTACACCTATGACAGCTGCGATGTCGGGACGTTGTGGGCCCAGGTGTGGCCCAATGGCACCGATCCTCAGGCCGCTACGTACACTGGTGGCGGTGAAAATGGGCAACTCTCCACGTAAGTAGCGACCTTGAAAGCATTCTGACAAGTACAGCCTACCGGGACAGCGCCTGTCAAGCTGCACTTGCAAGGGCGAGGACCATCCTGGACCCTCGCATGATGTCGGTCGCGGTGCTCCTGAGGTTGATCTCATTGAGGTAGGTTGACGGGCTGACAAGTCATGCTGAGCGTATCAGGCGCAGATCTGGACGGACTCTGGCACTGGTACGATGTCGCAGTCATTCCAGGTAGCCCCCTTCGACGACTATTATCAGTTCAAGAACCACACCTCCGATGAAGATGTGCCTTCGAACGATGTTTACGTGGAGAACCTTATTCGAAACAATGATGAGGCGAACTTCCGACCCGATCGCCCCAGTGAGACCGCTTGGAACCCCTACCTTGGCGGCCCGTTGCAACAGGCTGTTTCGGGCTTGACTTCCGTGCCCAGTGATGTTTATTACGAACATGATGAGCCCCGTTTCAACACCTACGGTACGTCGCTCTCTGTAGGTTACGTTTCTCGTGGGCTGACTGAACAGGTGTTGAAGTGTTCGCCGACCCCAATGACCGAGAGAATGGCGGTCACATTACGTGGATGGCAAACGGCAAAAAGTCGTGGACTGTAAGACCCTCTGCGGTTCGCAAGAACGATCAGACCCAGATTGGTCAGCGCCTGATCCCCGAAGAGCCGATGACAATGGTACGCTTTGACTTTTCGCGCTGTGCTCACCTAGATCTTCAATTTGGGCATGTCCGATGGCTTCCAGGCAGTCGACGTGGCGCACATGAACTTCCCGAACTACATGCTTGTCGACTACGTTCGAGTTTGGCAGCGCAAAGAGGGCAAGATCGGCTGTGACCCCGCGGACCACCCTACCGCCAAGTACATCGCGGACCACCCGGACATCTACAACAATGCCAACATCACGACCTGGAAGCAAGCGGGCTACAAGCCAGTTGTGAGTCCGCCAACCCCATCCAAACGCTGACCCTTCACAGAAGAACCGATTGATTGATAAGTGTTAGTATGTTAGACGACTGTTTATGTATGCAAGGACATTAGTATCTGAGACATGGAACACTGACGCTTATGCACACAATGCATATGCAAGGATCACTTGAGTACACATTACACACGGAAAGACGTCACGGTCAGTTCTGGCATGCAGTTCTATCATGAGGAAGGAGCCTGCTCCGACGTTGTAGACTGAGTAGCAGCCTTGGGGCCGATATCAGCTGGGGTCGAAGGGCCAGGGGACGTTGAGGCAAGTCTTGCGTCAAGTGCTCGAAGAGCAACAGCTCTAAGAATGCGTCAGTCAAAGTCGTCTTATGGTCATTCTTACCGTCGGCGCTCAGCCTCCGCTCGGGCTCCCCCTGGTCCTGGCAATGCAGCGTAAGCGCTGAGCTGCGAGTCGTCCCAGGGCTGAACCAGTCTGAACCGAACCGCAATGGAGAAGATATGGTTGAACGCCACTGAGGCGTACGGCCTACAGCATCAGCAATAACAGCGAAGCGAACGTACCGGACGGGGGGCGGAAGCCAGTACTGGAACGCGAACGTTTCACTCCGGTCACCCCGGTACTCTCCGTTCTCTGACAACTTGTAGAACCGGAGATAAACCCAAGCCACGAAGAAGCCGAACTGGATCAGGATGTACGGCGAAGGGCCGAGGACGAGGACGAGGACGTTCGAGATCAACAGAAAAATGCCAGGTGTTGTCTGGATCCTGTCAGCATGTACAATGTAGGACCTTGCTCACTTTGACGCGTGCTTTGATGACGCCGAACAACTGTATCTGGTGCTCGGGGATGATCTGGGTGAAAGCGACAAGAATTCCGGACTGCAGCCCTGTGAGTCCATGGTAAGGCACGCCGTAACTATTGTCAGTTCAGCATACGCTTTCACCTACATTGCCGCTTCAGAGCGAGTGAGGAAGTAGACGATCCAGGAGAACCCAAACGCGATAACGTTAGAGCCAACAATAACGATTGAGGTAAATCGAAGAAGTTCGGCTAGACCCCAGAGGCGCTCCAGATACCGACATGCGAGCGGCACAGTTGCGAGCGAGACGATTAACTAATTGTTGTTAGTCTTGGCCTCGCCAGAATCTCACCTCAATCCATGTTATTTCAACGAATCCAGCAGTCAAGAGAGTCCAAGGATACTTCCAGCTCACGCCGGGGGTCAGAACCACCCAAGGCAGCACGTCACTGAGGTTTGGCGGGACAGCGGCATCTCTTGCCACGTAGCGGGCGACGGCGTAATATGACAAGCTGCTGATGATAACTACCACGGTCAGACATCGAGTTCCCCATGGAACCGTCTGCAGGAACGGCAAGAACGACACCGAGGGCATGATTACTGGGCGCCACTCGATCGAACGTGTCGTGACGGTGGTGTTGAAGCATGGTGCACGAGAGGCTACGCGAGGAGCTATGACTCCCACTACGCGCTGCCACCCCTCGGCGATTCGCCGTATGTGGCATCCAGCGATCGGCCTCCACCTTGTTGACGCCTGTCACGACAGACCATGTTGTCACTGATTCTCTGTTCACAACCGTCGGCATCCATCCCGGAACAACATCTTCGACATCATCTTGCTTCAAGAGACCCGGGGCTGTGTATTCTGTTCACAATGCAAGGGGACGCCCCGCCTCTAGGTGAAGGGATTGAGACCTCGCAGGTTCGCCTTTCAAGCGAAGAGATCAACATCCTCATCTACCTGGTGAGCAGAGTCGGCCATCTCAACTAACGATCCAGTACCTGCTAGAATCGAACTTCAATCACACTGCTTTTACGCTGCTGTCGGAGTCCTCGCTTCCTTCCAGCTCCATCTTTCAATCTTTCAACCCTTCCTTTCCCACGCCATCCACATCCGAATCCCGATCCGGGGGAGCTCCTACCCGTGCGAATGGGTCTGGGAAGAATGCCGGTAGCCACGCCACTACTTTCGGATCTCCCGACGGTAAAATTGCACGAGGGGAACTGATCAGAAAGCTGTGGAAAGCCCTTAGATGGGAAGAAATCGAGCGACACGCAAACAATGATGGAGTGAGTTCAACTCAGCTCGATCGTCCACTAACGATCGAAGGACCAGCTGTCTTCGCCTTGCAGATCGCCTTTCCACCTTCTTCTCCCCCATGTCTGCTCATCTGATGGAGGCGATTCATCGGAGCGTGTGACTGCGTCTCCCCCGCCCAAACGGCCCGAAACTTTTCCCCCACCTCCGAAGACTGTCGAAGAGCATCCCCTGTCTGGTAAGGGGAAACGGAAAGCTCGAGAATCAGGGATCGGGGTGTCTGCCGAACAAAACCTGGCTGTTGCTGGAGTTCACGAAACAGGGCCAGGTGCCCCTCAGAGCTCCGAACATATGGAGCGTTCGAGTGCAGGGGGAGGAGAAGATGACATCTTTCCACCAAGTGGGACCGCCCCTAAGCGATTCAAGGAAGAGAAGATTAGAGAAGGAAAGAAGGGATCTCGTGCACCTGCGGCAGCGTCGGGCATCAAGCTCCGGTCCCTGAGCGGTGGATCAACCCAGTATTCGTCTGGAAGTTGGAGTGAGCATCGCGATGCAGTGAGTAGTTGGATATCGCATGTCTGACATTTTTCAGGTAACTTGCCTCGCTTGGAATCCGAAAGACCGCGACGTGCTAGTAACTGGAAGTAGTGACGGGACGGCGAAGCTTTGGGACTTTGAGGAGCCCCCCGCGGGTGCGGCAGATCAGGCCCTGCAGTTGGGGAGGAAGCCGGCATCCATTGCGCACAAGTCCATCGACAGCGGGAAGAAGGCTATCACGGCGCTTGTGTGGCACCCTGATGGAACGGTCTTTGCTACTGGTACGTCTGCCTCTCAGGATATCACGGGACACTGACGTCAGCCTCTGACGGAGTCGGTCGCTTGTTCACTCCATCCGGGCAACTGCAAGGTATATTGACCTACGGTAGGGGTGCCATCAACGCCCTCAAGTTCAATCCGTCCGGCACATCCCTTCTCGCAGCCAAGGACGACTTCACCGTCTGTCTCTTCGTTCTAGACTTCGATCTCAAGTCGCCAAAGCAATTGAGCTTCGAAGCGCACACGAAGGAAGTCAATGACGTTGATTGGCTCGATGACGATGTGTTCGCGTCCGGTGGTAATGATCACACGATATTCATTTACCGTGCTAATGACCGCCGGCCTCGCTTCACATTGAAGGGTCACACCGACGACGTTACGCGCGTTAAGTGGTCTCCTCCTGCGGCCGCAGACAAGAAAGGCGGCAGTCGCCTCCTCGCTTCGGTAGCTGACGATGGCTGCGTCATGATCTGGAAGTTGCCACAGTACCCTGTTGACAGGGGGACTGTCAGTCGCTCTCAATCTCCCAATAAGCAATCTAAGGAGAGGGAAATGCCGGACGACATCTTCCAACTCACGGTAGCACCCGGATCTGAGTACTGCGTGAACCGCCTGCATGTGGTAGAAAGCGCCATCGACAACAAACGAATGAACACTTTGGAGTGGAGCCCGACTTGTCGTGATGGGCGCATGGTTGTCGCTGCGTAAGTCCCCAGCCTTGGGTAACCCTAGTCTCGGTAACGATCGCTGACGCTGCAGAGGGGGTCAGGACTCCACGGTCAAACTCTTTGATGCTCTGAGCGGAGAGTGTTTGCATGTCCTTGGTGGACTGGAGTCGGGCACTGGCTCCATTGCCTTCTCTCCGCTGACACCGTTACGGCCACAAGGGATCATCGCCGGGGGCGGCTGGAACGGTAAACTGGTGCTCTGGGATGTCGCGGTATGTCAAATTGCCGAATGTTAACTGATTCACAGACGGGAAAGGTTTTGCAAGACTTCGATGTCCATGAGGAGCTCGATCGGCAGAGCGCGAGGGATAAACCCATGATGGTACGTTGCACTCGCGGTTGTATGCAGGTGCGTCACAGCGGCAAACTGACAAGCGCAGATGGCCATGGCATGGCGAAACGATGGCCAGCAACTGGCCCTGGGGCTGCATAACAAGTCTCTCCTCACCCTGCATGTCGGGGAACTGCTCTGATATATGTGGCCCTCGTGATCCGGGTTGTGCATTCACGCAGATATGTAATTAAATGTACATGGAAGCAGCCCCTTGCTATACTCTCTGGAGTGTCCACGCCCAAGTGCCAGTTTCGGGTCTGTGGACTACATCCTCCCCCTCAGACCCAGCGAGGCGAACTGGCGTCTTACTTTGCACTCTCCATCCGTGCCTCTCCTCAGCACCGGTAAGGAAGTCGAACCTGCTTGTAGAGTATGATACACACAGCCATGTTGCGTCTGCACTCGTAGCCTGACGCAGGTTTTCGCAGAGCACCTCGAGAGGTTCTCGAGTTGTGTGGCCTGGGCCATCGTGTGGGGTCGCTATGAGTGGTTCGCCGCAAGCTATTGCGTCTGCGGTCGATTTGTCGACCAAAATGTCCCAACCCCCGGGAGGGGTGCATTCGAGCAGAGCGTGCAGGCTCAACGCATCGAAATGCAGAACCTGAGGACCTAGATCGCCTGAGTCCGAACGATGATCAAGGAACTTTCGCCCCGTCTCACGGATAGCGTAATCGGCGTCATAGACATGCACGAGCTTACCGAATTGCCGCTGCATGTCTGCTCCCAAGGTTGAGGACCCACATCCAAGGTGGAGGACTCGGGCGGGTTGACCACGCCGGCGGTCAAGAAGCGAGGCAACGTGTGGAAGGATCTTGTCGGACGAGACGAGCCATTCGAAACCCTTCGTATCTTCGCCAAGCAGTCTCTGTTTCCAATACTGCTGTGAAGAGTAGTCGGGCATTTTTCGTGGTCGCGGTGGACAGTATCGGCCGAAGCGAACGAACCTTACGGAGAGGTGGAGGACTCGGCCATCCTTAACATTCAGAGAGTACGACTAAGCCGTGCGCCACAACGCGGTGATTGCGAAAATGCCGGATACGGATGGAGCCGCCTTATCTGATAAAGGCTTGGCGATAGCGTAATCGGCGTCATAGACATGCACGAGCTTACCGAATTGCCGCTGCATGTCTGCTCCCAAGGTTGAGGACCCACATCCAAGGTGGAGGACTCGGGCGGGTTGACCACGCCGGCGGTCAAGAAGCGAGGCAACGTGTGGAAGGATCTTGTCGGACGAGACGAGCCATTCGAAACCCTTCGTATCTTCGCCAAGCAGTCTCTGTTTCCAATACTGCTGTGAAGAGTAGTCGGGCATTTTTCGTGGTCGCGGTGGACAGTATCGGCCGAAGCGAACGAACCTTACGGAGAGGTGGAGGACTCGGCCATCCTTAACATTCAGAGAGTACGACTAAGCCGTGCGCCACAACGCGGTGATTGCGAAAATGCCGGATACGGATGGAGCCGCCTTATCTGATAAAGGCTTGGCCCCGTCTGCCTTGCCACCCACAACCGCCATGATCGTTGACACCAGAGCCAACGCGCCCTCGACCCAAACGCCCCTCTTGGAAAAGCATGAACAGCCAACGCTGAAGCCACCCAAATACCACTGGTATGCGAGCCGATATCTTTGTCTGATCACTGTTTTTGTTGTACTGTGCTTCAGCGCTAAGCACTTAGCCAACAAGACGCGGTATTACTTGTCTCGCCGCAACCGTAAGGCACATCGTCCCAGCAAACATGGTTTCCGCCGTTTATCGTCTCTGCAAACGGTTGTTGAGCAAATGGTACAGAAATGGACGGTACTTTCCACGCTGCCGAGATGGCTCTACGGACCAGATACTCTACTTGACGCGGCATTCACAGCTGTGTATTGTGCATTGCTCTTCTTCTTTTCGTTGAATCACTCCCGGTGTGAGTCTCTCAGCCTCTCAAGCTTATATTGATTGACCATTGAACAGGGTTTGGTGGCACGCAAAACGGGGCGAATCAGATGGGGGTTATGGTAGGACCCTCCTGCATGGTTCTGCGCTTACACCACCAGGCTTTCAGCCAGATGCCTCTCATTTTCATCTTGGTATCCAAGAACAACCCCATTACGTCTCTCACTGGTATCTCGCATCGTCGCCTTAACTACCTCCACCGCGCAGCTTCTCGGGCGTGCATTACCTGTGCTTGGATTCATGCGGTGGCATGGACGCCACCGATGTGGAGGAAAGGCGAACTATTTGACGCCTACATCCAATGGGTACGGTCAGCAGTTGCAACTACTGATGCCAGGGAGCTGTGGCCTTGCTCAGTTTTACGATGTTGTGGGTGACGAGCGTGCGATACATACGCCGAGTTGCATGGGAGTTATTCCTGGCCTTGCATGTCCTATTCACCTTGTAAGTGGCATACTTCATGCGATGCTAATCCGCAGTATGTTCCTGGTTGCAGCGCTGCTGCACTGGCAAAAGCTGTCCTATTGGATATGGGTACGTTACTCCCACTGCCTACTTGTCTGACCCCTCCAAGCCTGCCATTGGCATATGGATGGCTGATCGCCTCCTTAGGTGGTGCCGCACCTCCAATGTCAGCGGTCACTGTGATCAGGTCAAAGCCGTGGTGGAGCTCGTGGACTCAGATGTTCTACGGGTGACCTTACCACCCACGGGACGGTTGTGGTGCGGTGGTCAATACGCGTGAGTG
Organism: Trichosporon sp. PB005A; assembly: GCA_023630055.1. Lineage (NCBI taxonomy): Eukaryota > Fungi > Basidiomycota > Tremellomycetes > Trichosporonales > Trichosporonaceae > Trichosporon > Trichosporon sp. PB005A. Next base: position 130,593 of record JAMALZ010000007.1, read on the forward strand.
CAGCCACACACGCACTTCGTTGCTGAATCTTTGAAGCTATCTTTTGATGCCGACTGTGACGCGTCTGCCGCTCGAGGCACACCCCTTTTCATACGCGAACGTGCCGTCTCAGCTGAACGGATCGCCCACCTTCTTAATTCGGGTTCACAACGATGCTACCAAGCTTTTGAGGGACTCCTTAGGCAGCGATGAGTGCGCCCTATTACCCATTCGAATGGAAGGCCCATATGGCACTGTTCCACAGCTCGACCAATTCTCAACGGTAGTGTTATTTGCAGGTGCGTGTTCACGATGTCTCATTGCTCACCGCAGGTGGGACCGGGATCGCATATTCTTTGGCAGTCCTGCTTTCCCTCCTCGACCTCACGGAACGACAAAGGAGAACTCGACTGGTGCACTTGGTCTGGCATACGAAGAGCGCGCAGACTATCGAATGGATCAGGCCGTTACTCGGCAGCATCTCCGAGTCTCTGAAAGACCAGGGGGGTACCGTGGTGGAGATAGATATTTACGTCACAAGGCAGTGTGACTGGCGACGTGAAGGTAACATCTCAGAGTTCGCCACGGACGCCGCGCAGCTTCATGGGCTTCCTGTCTACACCACAGCACCGGTGGCGTGCCCTAATCCAAACGTTGAGAACCGGCTCTCCAGCTTCATGCGATGGAACAAAGGAAGAGCTGATCTACAACGAATCGTGATCGAGGACAGGGAGCGCTCGGAAGGCCCAATACACGTCTCTGGTAAGACTGGCCTTAGGACATAGGACAAGAACTAACGAATCAGTTTGTGGACCATCCTCGCTTATTCTTGGTGTTCGATCGGCCATCAGTGACTCAACATCAGTGAAGCAATTGATTCGAGGACAGCCCCCTATCGCATACGAGGAAGAGGCACTAGTTCCCTGAAATGCACGATGGTCATCAAACACTTACGTAACTATGGATGTCTGTTTGGATTGTCTGCCACGAATATAACGCCGGTGTTCTCCGAACAAACTAAAGCCTCTTTAACTATTGTCGCCACCTGAGATTTTCGATACTCACTTTACCTACGTTTTGCAGAATCAACTGTAGACATGGTATGTTCCACCCGTCGCTCCGGGCGTACAAGCACTGACATGTACCTCGTTACAGCCTAAGGCCACCTCCTCCAAGACTGCGGGCAAGCCCCTGCACAAGTTCTACGTCGACTACTCTGTCCCTGCCAACGACAACGTTTTCGACCCCGCTGCGTTCGAGAAGTTCCTTCACGACCGCATCAAGGTTGACGGCAAGCCCGGCCAGCTTGGTGACTCTATTCAGCTGTCGAAGGAGGGCAACAAGCTCGTCCTGACCTCGAACATCCCCTTCTCGAAGCGCTACCTCAAGGTGGATATTGTGGCACATGGCAAGCGCTGACCCGCAGTACCTCACCAAGAAGCACCTCAAGAAGAACTCGTTCGAGAACTTCCTCCGGTGAGAATTTAGGACCTTCCTCCCCTGAAGCGTTTACTGATGACAGTGTTGTTGCTACTTCGAAGGACACCTACTCGCTGCGCTACTTCAAGGTCGACCAGGACGACGTCGACGAGGAGGAGTAAAAGTATCTTTGATACGCTATACCTGCCCGATGCGATGTATATCCAGGCCTAATTCTCCGGTGCACTGCCGAATGTGCAGCTCAATCCTGCGCCCGCTTTCTGCGGACAGACAGTGGTTACATCCTCTGGCCAGCTGTCTGAATCACCCAGCTGTCTGAATCACCGTTCAACCAAATATGCCTTGGACCAGTGATACGGAACTCCCAGGACCGTGCATACCTCTGTACTATCTAAATCTCCGCCGTGCAGCTCACGACCGTCCAGGTGGTGGTCCGACCCGTGGAGAGCCTGTATCTGCGTAGCAAAGTTCATCTCCTACGGCTGTGCTGTCTAAAAACGCGTTTCTGATTGACACGTGACATCAAAGGAATCATAGTAGGTCCCTCGCAACACGCAACACAGTTTCAGAACGGCCGAATATCCTATTGTTCTCTACTTTGTGCAGCCTTGTTGTAGTCGCTTCCAGAGTATATTAACTGTGGAACCAAACCCCTTCTGATCACACTTACCCATCCGTTCTCCCCTCGCGGTTTCCCGATAACTCATCGCTTCTCCCCATGACGCACCCCAACGCCCATATCTTTGGGCACGGCCGTGCCTACGCTGCCGTTAGTGTTAACTCGCCTCCGATGTCGACATGCGTCGTGGTGGACCCCGACCTGATGGACGCTGCTCTACGGGCTATAGACGCCATTTTAGAGGAAGAGGACTCTGACAACTCCGATCGTAAGGACACGCTTGACTTGGAGTTAACCTTAGGCTCGACCGTGCAGTCGCGCGTGCGGGAATCAAAGACATTGAACGAGCTTCCAGCTTGTCGAGATGCAGGTACCGATTACTTGCGAGCGTGGTTCCTCTCCAATTTGGCTCACCCTTTTCCCTCACGCATAGAACGACAGAAGATGGCTGCCACCCTCAACACAAGTCCCCGGAACGTGGAGTCTAGCTTCACAAATTGGAGGCGCAGGTCAGGCTGGTCTACCATCAGGAGTAGGTGGGGTGGCCAAAGCAGGACCGGAATGCGATCTCTCATTCACCGATACGAAGCTGGAACGTTGGATCGTGAAGTTTCCGACGCGATCTTCAACATGCGGTCATATTTCGCGAGCGCCACCGCGAGATCGTGTATCGAAGAAGTGAGTTGGTTTCCACTCAGACGGCTGACCATCTGGTGATCTCTCGTACGACAACAGCTATCAAAGAGCCCCGAAAGAGGTCATTGGCAAGCTCGACAAACAATGCCACGTGTCGCGCATCTTCGTCAAGTTCGGTGGAATCTGTCCTTTCGCAGCTGAATGGGTGCCAAACTGGCGTTCGAAAGAGGGATAAGGGAGGACAGATGCCAACCACGGCAGCTAAGAGGCGGAGACACAACTCGGAGCGGTCAGACAGGGCTCTTGTTAGTCTGGACTCGGTGCAGTCGGAAGCTCTCATCCCAGAGACTACATCACCGGAGAACGTAGAATTCATGTTGCCATAGACGGGACCACCTCTGGTGTTGATGATGCTGTATCATCTCCTCGCGGGCTACATTGTACATTGTATTGACTATGTATGTCTTCACGCAAGTCACTGGGCACCAATCCTTCCTCCTCTCAGTGCAAGGAAACTGAGAGTGGATTCAGTTTGCGCTAAACCCCTCTCCGCCTTGGACGTGCGGGCCGGCACAATGGAGCCGAACACGAATGAAGAGCGATAATCAACATCGAAGATCTTCAATGGGGTATCTCGCATTTCCCAAACCGAGGCGACTCGCTTGGGCCCGACGCGAATAGGCTGCGAATAGTCTGCACCGTGGTGTAAATACCCACGATCACCCCGAAGGCGATTAGGATGTAATCCAGTGCTTTCTGGGTACGCGTCCTAGCACAAGCCTTCAGGTGAAGCATAGGTGGATAGATGAAGCAGAGAGGAATGCTGCGGAGGCGCGTCAGTCCAGAAACGTCGTGCAAGGCAGGGCGACGGGCGCTACTCACCAGGCGAACGAGCCGATCAGGGAGACGAATTTGTCGAGTTCGGACGAGCCGGCCCAAGACAGCATGGAGCAGAAGAGCACGGTGCCAGCTCTGAAGATATTCTTCTGCCATTTGACGCGCGGGTTATGTTTGCCGCTGCGCGAGAACAGGCCCGTCTCCATGATACGCACCGCCGGGAAGAGCTGGAGGGGGATCGAGAGCAGAATCGCAATCGAATCTATTGTGTCAGCGCACAATGGAGCTGTGGGGTACGCGGCGCAGTCGGCGGGGCGCGGATTGCGCCACCCGTTTCGCACGGTAAGGACAGGCACTCACAAAGGAACTGGGAGACCTGCACAAACTTCTGGTCCTGGGGCAGATTCGTGAGCACGACCGTCTGCACGTCGCTGCCGTATGCCGCATAGCCGAGCACGCCGAAACCAGCAAACAAAACGGCGACGACAAACATAACTGCGGAGAGGGCGCGCGGAAACTTCTGCGGTTCTTTCATTGACTCGGTGATGGGGATCACACTCGCTGTCAGTATGCTTCTCCCGCTCGCGCTCACAGTCCGATGCCTTCGAACGCGAAGACCGATGTTCCAATCAGCAGAGGAAAGTTGTCACGGTTGAACAGCACGACATCAGCGACACCCTTGGTCACGATGGTGTCGATTTCGCAGGACGCGATGTAGACGACTGGGGCTGTCAGCGCACACCCAACGAAGCAGCTCACGTCCGACCAGGATGAAGGCATCGGCAACAAGGGCAGTTCCCGACAGCTTCGCCAGGTTGCGAATCATAGCCAGGGGTAGGAAGAGTAGAAGCTGGCCGAAGATCAGAGTGCCAATAGGCACGCTCCACTTGCAGTCGCTGATAGCGAGAAGGAGCGCCTGCAGGTTCTCCGCGATGAAGATCGTGTAGGCAGCGACGAAGCCGATCTGTGAGACGGTGATCGAAAAAAGAATGGTGGTACGCATGTAGTTTCCGTAAAGGGCTCCGCCGATATCTGGAGTCAGCCTCAGACCAACGGTAGAGCACTCACCTCCGAATGAGCCGGGCACCTTCATCCAGGCCTTCACCAGCAGGAGGAACGACCAAAGAGAAATTGCGGCGATTGACAGCATCACGACCGTGGAAAACAGGATGCCTGCAGTCAGTACAACCCTTCCGCGTGTCAACTCACCTCCGTTATAGAAAGCTTTACCCATGAACAGGACGCCGGTGCCGACGAAGCCTTTCAACAACTGCAGCGTCAGAGCGATCGGCCTAAGTAAGTACTGACCATTAGAACGGCCTGCGTCAAGCTTGCAGTGCCTTGGCCCGGCCTGGTCGGACGCCGCGTCGAGCTTCGAGACCTAAGCAGGGGCGTTCTCTCGGTTGCGTCTCGACTGCTACCGGCAGCCCTAGACACTCCGCGCCCTTCTTCGGCGATTGCCTGATCGTCCTCGTCATCGATATCCTCGTCTTCGTCGAGATCCTCGCCTGCCTATTCCTATCAGCGACGTGTTTGTGCAGGGTAAGACTCACAAAATGTCCATAGAGGAACAGGAAGTCGACAAAGTTGCGGATCATTGGTGGCTCCTCGACGCCGCGCTCCTGTGCGCGCGCCACGACGAAGTTGCGACGGAATCCTCCCGGCTCCTTCATCTGCGCGAGCTGCGGGTCGATAATCGCGGAGCGGTCAGCATGCGAGAATGACTGCGCGCGACTGCTCCGACGCGTCCGTTGGTGGTCTTGTTGCCACTTGTAGACCTCGTGACTGGTCGTTATCAGCAGGGCACCCTATCGGATAACGCTAGGTACGACTCACGTCACGTCGCCACCTGGCGCGTCGTACGGGATCGGGAACGGGTCGTCTCCGTCATCACTGCGTCGCGTGAGCGAGCTCTCGCCTGGATCTCCGTTGCGGCTGCTGGGTCCGGGGCTCGCCGCAGGGCTGAGCTTCATCGCCGGGGTGGGCGCGTTGGAGGTACGTTCCTCGGCGGACACAAGGTGTCGGCGGAGCACCTTTGCCTTCTCTTCGTCGGGCACCCCAGCAACGGCAGAGAATGCTGACTCGTCGGGTTGGGGAGTCAACGTCCCGTCCGCGTCGGGGGTGCCGGTGCGGTCGATCGGGTCCTTGAGATCTTTCTGATCCTTGTCGAGCGTAAGGGAGGCGGTCAGGGCAGAAGAAGTCGGTTGCGTTGGAAGCTCCGCCTTGCTGCCGAGACCAGAGAGCGAAGAGCCGCTCGATGCGGGAGGTTCGTCGCTCTTAGCGCTCGAACGCTCTGCGATGGTGCGGGCTTGGAAAGAACCGGAAACGTCTCGGCGCGGGATCTGAGGAAGTGGAGGGGTACCGACGGTGAGCGAGCCGCTCGCCTGCGCCCGGGCGACTGAGGACGACAGCGCCTGTTCCGAGTCATTTGACGGTCGCGGGGAAGTGGATATGTTGCGTGGGGAGGCCATGGCTGGTGCTGGTGATGAGGTGAGCAACGATGACATGGACGAGTCTCAAACTCGACCAAGGTGGGGCCAGACTGAGGGCTGAGCACCGATTAAAGGGACGGGTAGTAATTCACGTGGGTTGGTTCGGCTTCAGCCGGTTCGCGTCAGAGGCGTCTCCGCGCCCTGCCCTGCAAGGTGCGCCGCATTGCGCTGCATGTGCTGACTGGCGCTCGGTCCACGCAGCCGTGCAATCCCAGTAAGCGATGCATGCAATAGACATAGCCTGGTGTGAAAAGGAGTGATCGTCGTGTGGTGGTCGCAGCCCCAGTGCGCAGGGCCTGGCACTGGGGCTGCTTTGGCGGACGCGCACATACCAACTGCGATCGTGCTTCAAAGCGGCGTGGGCCCCGTTACGAGCCCTCCCCATCACCTCGTCGGCTTGTTTCATGAGAACGCATCGGCCACCATGGCCGTCCTCAGTTGTTCGCTTAGCAAGAACGTGGACGATACCATGACGGACGCAGCAATAAGTCATCAATTATGTACGCATGCCGTGTGCGCTATTCCGCTGCATGCTCCAGAACACCAGTGTCCAGTGTGCTTACAATGGGCGTCGCGTCCACGGAGCCTGGATTTGTCCACCGAAAAGGGCGCATGGCTACGATGACCGTTCAGTCACTCTTCGAGGTAGCGCTCGGACGCCTTAATAGCCTCTGCAGCGCTCACCACGTCCGATTGGGTCCAGGGGGCCGCTGCGCCGTTGCAATCGGGGCTGTTCCTTCAGGCGAGCGTCGCAGGCAGGTTAATCCACGGACAGCGCAGTGCTGGGGCCGTGCTTCAGTTTCACGCCCGCTTGCTAAGGCCCCCAGTAGGCGCACGAAGCCTAGTACTTGCGCGGTGCTGAGGTTCACCCTTCCTAATACCCCGTCAGTTCCTCGCAGAGCCATGATTATCGTCTCGGGTATGCGCGAAGCTAGTCGGTTGAGGGAAGCACCAGCGGCGCAGAGCTTCAAGACGGACCGTCGTCATCTACCCGAGAGGCACAGACTCGTGCGGAGAGAGACCGCCACGGGTCCTGCGATGCGTGCTTGAAGGCTCTTCGACGGACTGACGATGTAAGTCGGCCGGAGGAAGGCGAGGAAGAACGTGGCGCACGCCACTGCGGGGACTGCTCGATCACGACGCCCAAATAAACCATCCTTTGTCGCAATTCCACGCAATAACCGGGACTAGGACGTTCTCCGATACTCGTATGATGCACGGTAAGCTAGACCCGCCAGAGGGAAGACAGGCTGCCGGAAGCGGGGCCAGGTTGGTGGCAGACGAATCAGGACTCGTGCCACCTGTGGCGAAACCCGCGTGTGGCTTTCCACCCCTTCAACTCGTGACGACGACTTCCCTCTTGCTCATAGATCATACGCAGGGACATAGCGATGCGCTCTGCACTGCAGAAGATGCCAGACGCCGTATACGTGATTCCGAGTTCCACAATTGACAGTCACATGGCGCCAAAGGCACTCAATCGTCAGTCACCTGACCCTCTGTCCTGGGCCTCCTTGCGTCCTCTGCGGCTGGACAACACTGCACCAACGATCGGCGGCAACTCGGCAGACATGAGGTGCCTGTGCAGAACAGCTGCTACCATGCAAGTCCATACGCTGGCAGGTCCAGCGCACATTGTGTGCACGTGATGCTCCGAGCGAATTCTAGGTCGTGCGTGCTCGCCCGTGGAGTTCTGGTGGAGGTCACGAGCGGAGGTCATCTGACCTCGACCTTGCTCCGGGGCTCGGCCCAAGACGTCACCAAGGTCCTCCCGCGGCTGGGCCTGAACCTGCAACGCTACCATATGCATCCCCGCGGGAGATAATGCGGTCAGGTTCCGCCGCCCGGTGGGCACCGCCTGGAGCTATGGCCGCTGGGCTGGCGCTTCCATCATCGCTTACCAGCGATGATCCATGGGGTTTGTGCGGGAACGCCGCCGGATTCCGCTCTGGCCGCCGTAACAGAGTGAAGTAGGTGGACCTTTGCCACCCACCGGTGCTCAGTTGGAGCCGCCAGGCGCCCAGGTGCAACGGCACAACCGTTACTCGTCACGGGCGTCCGTCTAACCAGTGCCCGATTGCCGAACAAACACTCAGAAAGCTGTGTACGGCCGGCCGGATCGCGGTGCGGTGGCTGACACCGTCGCACCCTAAGCTAGCTGCGAAGCTGCTAGGTGCTAGAGGCTGAGTTGGTTGTAGGTGGCCGACGTGCATTGTACGCTGGTGGCTCAAGTGCGCCAGTTCGAAACGCAGCCCGATGGCGAATATCACACCAGGTGAGACGGGTTCAGTACGGTGCCTCCGGCGGCAACGTCGTCACTATCATTGTCCTCTGGTTGGCTACTCGGCTAGTAACACTGAACAGGGGCTGAGCTATGCGGCAGGTGCGATAAGGGGGCAAGAATGGGGGAATTTGCCACCCGGTGGCAAAAGCGTCTCTGGCTGCAGCGCTGCATAGGATGGAAGATTTACGCGCGAGGGATGCCAAGCAGACCCGCGATGACGATGATCCGAAGATCCGCACCCGTCGAATGAGCAGGGCGTGATGGGCCCGCGCATCCTTGAGCCGGTCATGTAGATACGGGCTCGGCCGGGGATTTGCTGGGTGCGTATGCCCGTAGCACAGCTGAGACTGGCGATGCATTGCGATGCGACGGTTATGCTGCATATGCTGGGCGGCATGCTGAATCGGACGGAAGGCGTCATCACATACCCCACGGCAAGACCCACGGCGGTGGATGCCCCCCGCCCCCTGGGACCCCAGGCAGACGGCGGGGAATCCTGGCGCGGCCTGGCGACTGCCACGCATGGCCATCGCAGTAACCCCGTTGCTCCGGGGGAGGGTTAAGGTTGTGGTATCAGAGGAGAGCCAGGAGAGCTGGCCGGCTGGCCGGCTGGGCGGGGTGTGCCAGGCCCAGGAGCGACTCGGGCTCTGGCGCAGCGCTGTGGGCGGGTGGCCGGGTGCGCTGGTGCGTCGAACGGTACGCGGGTGAAGTGAAGGGCAAGGGGCTGACGGGACCCTGAAACGGGTGGGAGGTGGCAGTCTCTGCCTGGCGCTCGCCCGCTCGCCTTCCCTGCCGACGTTCGCCGTCGAGCCCGGTGAACTGATGACCTATCCTATGAATGAAATTTTTGCTCCCGCTAGCCCAGCACGTTAGGGGTAGTCTTTCTTAAAATCTGTCGCTCCAACGAACCCCTTCTGCTTTCTTTCTACCAATCCTCTCCCCCCCTCCTCTCCTCTCCTCTCCTCCATCCTCTCTCCCCTCCGAGGCTTCGTGCATTGCCCTCCGGCTTGCTAGTAAACTCTCTCTCCCGTACTCTCTCTAATCCGCTTAGAAAAATCGAAAAATCGGTTCTGTTCGACTCCATCGCGACCGACCAGAAAATCTCACTGCAAAAAAATCCATCGAAACAATAGACTCTTAGAATCAGGTATGTCGAGAATGGAAGCTTCAGCGGCCTCGAGAAGCACAGGAGACTGACGTTCTAGTTCAATGATGGCTCCCGCTGCTACTGCTGCTGCCTCCGGTGCGAAGGCCGGCGCTATCGACGCCGCCTCGCTCTTCGCTGCCGACAAGGCCGCTGCCACCGAGGCCCAGGTCGCCCTTGCCGCTACCGCCAAGAAGGATGGTGTCGCCTCTCTTGCCGGCCTTTCCGACGCTGTCGTGAAGGTGAGTATCCGCATGGTGTCGGTGCATCGCACGCTTGGGCGATGGCTCGTTTTTTTAGATTGAATTGTGGCTGATCAATTTCAGGCTCTCGGCGACAAGAAGAACGCTGCCGTTCGTGAGGCCGCTGCTTCGTGCATCTCCACCCTTTGCGAGAACGGCGCTGGAATCTACCTCGAGCCCTACGTTATCACGTCTGCCCCCGGCACCGTCTTCCCGGCCCTCACCGAGGCCTTTGCCGACAAGGACAAGACTGTTCAGAAGGCTGCCATTGACGCTGTCAAGGCTATTGTTCAGACCATGAACCCTTGGGGTACTGCCGTTATCCTTCCCACTCTCCTCAAGAACATCACTGAGCACGGCAAGTGGCAGGTCAAGCTCGGCTGCCTGGAGGTCCTCCAGCAGCTCGTCGTCTCGGCCCCTGTCCAGATGGCCAACGCCACCCCCGAGCTCATCCCCGTTCTTTCCGCTGCCGTCTGGGACACCAAGTCCGACGTTAAGAAGGCCGCCAAGGCCACTCTTACCAAGTCGACCCAGCTTGTCGAGAACAAGGATATCGAGAAGCTCATTCCTGAGGTGAGTATCGCACGTGCCGAATTTCTCCGATAGGGTGGAGCTGCAATTACGTCAGCATCTACCCTTGTGGCGTTTGGCGTGTTTCTGCGACGAGTTCAGTACTGACAGTGCCAGATTGTCAAGACTCTGATTGAGCCCGAGCTTGTCCCCAAGACCCTCACTCTCCTTTCTGCCACTACTTTCGTTGCTGAGGTCACTTCCCCTACCATCTCCCTCATCGCTCCCCTCCTTACCCGTGGTCTTGACGAGCGTCTTACCGCCACCAAGCGTCGTGTTGCCGTCATTACCGACAACATGTCCAAGCTCGTCAACTCCGAGTACACCGTCCGCCCCTTCCTCCCCCAGCTCCTGCCCCGTCTGATCAAGACCCAGGAGACCATTGGTGACCCCGAGGCTCGTTCGGTCTGTGCCCGTGCCATTGCCACCCTCCGTCGCATTGGTAAGGTTCCCGCCGAGTCTGACGGTACCGACCTCCCCCCTCTCCGCATCGCCGAGGGTCCCGCTCTTGCCAAGGACCTCGCCGACGCCATCGTTGCCGCCAAGGGTCCCAAGGTCGACACCGCCAACCCCGCTGTCCTCTACGCTGGTGTCCTCGCCGCTGGTCTTACCAACGCCCACACCTACGACCAGTCTACCTGGGAGGCCGCTGTCCCCAAGTACCTCGAGCTTGCCGTCAAGAGCGACGCCATCGCTCCTGCCGTCCGCGAGGTCCTGCAGAAGAAGGCCGACGAGGAGACCACCGACGACATCAAGTTCGACGACGAGGAGGAGGGTGAGGACCTGTGTAACATTGACCAGTTCAACCTTGCCTACGGTGCCAAGATCCTGCTCCACCACGCCAACCTGCGTCTCAAGCGTGGCCACCGCTACGGTCTCCTTGGCCGCAACGGTACCGGCAAGTCGACGCTCATGAACGCCATCGTCAACAACCAGGTCGAGGGCTTCCCCGACCCCTCGCAGGTCCGTACCTTCTACGTCCAGCACGACATCGACGGCTCCGAGGAGACCATCTCCATCTTCGACTGGGTTGTCTCCGACAAGCGTCTCCTCCCCGGTGTCGGCGACGCCGAGCGTGAGGCCGAGATCAAGACCACTCTCGAGTCGGTCGGCTTCGACGCTGAGAAGCAGAAGGACTCGATCGGTTCGCTCTCCGGTGGCTGGAAGATGAAGCTCGCCCTTGCCCGTGCCATGCTCTTCAAGGCCGACATTCTCCTCCTCGACGAGCCCACCAACCACCTTGACGTCGTCAACATCACCTGGCTCATCGACTACCTCACGTCGCTCACCACCTGCACGTCGATCATGGTCTCGCACGACTCGGACTTCCTTAACCGCACCATCACCGACGTCCTCCACCTCAACAACTTCAAGCTCAAGCGTTACCCCGGTAACCTCACCAAGTTCGTTGACATGGTCCCTGAGGCTCGCTCGTACTTTGCCCTCGACACTGCCGAGGACTACAAGTTCAAGCTCCCCGACCCTCCCCTTCTTGACGGTGTCAAGACCAAGGAGAAGTCGCTCCTCAAGATGCGTGACGTCTCGTTCCAGTACCCCGGCTCCGCCAAGCAGCAGCTGTACAACGTCAACCTGCAGGTCTCGCTCTCGTCGCGTGTTGCCATTCTCGGTCCCAACGGATCGGGTAAGTCGACTCTCGTCAAGCTCCTCACCGGCGAGACCGAGCCCAACGTCGGCGGCACCGTCTGGAAGCACCCCAACCTCGTCATCGGTTACGTCGCCCAGCACGCGTTCCACCACATCGACCAGCACCTCGACTCCACCCCTCTCGAGTACATGCTCTGGCGTTACCAGACCGGAGAGGACCTCGAGGAGCTCAACAAGGCTACCCGCGTCATGACTGAGGAGGAGAAGGCCAAGATGGCCCAGGGCGCCACCGTCGTCAAGGAGGGCGTCAAGCGCACCATCGACGAGCTCGTCGCCCGTAAGAAGCTCAAGCAGTCTTACGAGTACGAGGTCTCCTTCAAGGGTCTCTCGTCCGCCGAGAACATGTGGATGTCCCGTGACGAGCTCATCTCCCGCGGCTTCGAGAAGAAGGTCCTCGAGATCGACACCAAGGAGGCCCAGCGTCTCGGTCTCATGCGCCCCCTCGTCCGTCGCGAGATCGAGAAGCACTTTGCCGACTTTGGTCTCGAGCCCGAGTTCGTCTCCCACAACTCCATGCGTGGTCTCTCCGGAGGCCAGAAGGTCAAGATTGTGCTCGGTGCCGCCACCTGGCGCCGTCCCCACGTTATCTGTCTCGACGAGCCTACCAACTACCTTGGTGAGTAGTCAGGGCGTACATTGAGGGCGCAGATGTGCCTGCGCCCTCCACCTCCACCGCCACTCTCACCACACCCTACCTCAGAACATCGCTGACATCCCCAGACCGCGAGTCCCTCGCCGCTCTCATCGCTGCCCTCAAGGACTTCGAGGGTGGTGTGCTTGTGATCACGCATGTGCGTATTACGTAAGCACCTTCAGGACACGCGCTGACATCCCAGAACCGCGAGTTCTCCGAGAACGTTTGTTCCGAGGTCTGGGCCATCGCCGACGGCCGTCTCTCCGCCTCTGGCCACAACTGGGTGTAAGTCTATTCAATCTGCGTGGGAACGACCGCTAACGGACCAGCGAGGGCCAGGGTAACGGCGAGCGCATCGACAAGAAGGACACCCTCGGCGAGGAGGAGGTCCAGTACGATGCTCTTGGCAACCCCATTGCCGCAGCCAAGAAGGTCAAGAAGCAGAGCGCTGCTGACAAGCGCAAGGCGAAGAAGGACAGGATGGCGCGCCGAAAGCGGGGTGAAGAGGTGTTCACGGACGAGGACGAGTTCTAAGCAGTTCCAGAAGCTTAGAAATCGTGTAGACCATCCATACCCCCCTCTTAGACTCTCCTTCCATGTCATTAGTGATCTCAGCTGTTTTCGTGGCATTTAACAGCATATTCACGCTCACCGGTGGTTTTACTAATTTTATGCGGAGTTTGAAAGCGATAGCACGTCTCTGGACGGCGCGGCGGGTGTTGGAGCAAATTAATCGATCTCGTGAGGAGGTCAGTGGTGTGGTGGCATAGCAACGCCGTGCCACCGTGCCTGGACCGGGTATCACGTGACCTAGCGACCTCCTCCAGGGCCGCCCCACCGTAGGTCAGAAGGAGCCGCTTGTATCCACTCTTATGCATCACCCAGAGACTGACATTCGAGCTGGTCACTTATATATGCATGGGAGAGATCAGATACCGAGCGAGACGTTACCTTCGTACGGACCACAGCTGGGTGTCATTTCCTTGCTTAGTGACGCACAAAGCCGTGGAGATTACTTCCGCGCGCGGACTGAGCCTGGTTCTCATCCCCAGCGCTTTCGCAACCTTCCTTTCCGTCCTCTTCACGTTTTCATTGCAACAAGGCTAACTGCCCTCATCTCGAATGTCCTCAACCTCTGTGCAGCCCTTCGCCCATTCAACGTCCACTCACCCACATCTTCGCTTTCTTTATCAACACACACGCGAATCCTGACATTTGCCGTGACTTTATCAGATCTGGACACCGCAGTCGCCCGCCCCCAAGCGATCGCGCGCGGCAACTTACACTACGCCTCAACAATGAACAGTGCTCTGTCGTCATCTGTGCAATGGCCAACGATCGCAGCAGAGGGCGTGTCGCATGGTCGCTGAAAGGTGACAGAGTTCCGAGCTTCCCATCGTCTTCCCCCGACGATGGTCGATATCCCTGGGCTTTTGATTTTCGCCTAGAATCCTGGAGTGGCTTCTGAGCATCTGAGATCCCCTTATGTCGGATGCTAACAGCGCTGCAGGCGTATTCCGCGTATTCTATGTTCGACTTTCAGAATCCCACCGAGCTGGTCATTCCAATCTGCGTACGATACCGAGACCCTCGCCGTCCTCGACTCTCTCATGTTCTCGGCGCAGGACCGCTACCGTGGGTCGGTTCTCCGGAAGCAGAGGTCGTTGTGGACGGGACCCGCTCCCCCTTGCCGGCTGGTGTGCGGCCAGGGTTCTTCGATAGCCCTCGCCATCGACACTTCGAGATTCGACTTCTCCGACGACGGGCTAGTCCATCTGCACGTCCACGGCGGGCCGCTCAACCTCGACGGCACCCACGACGTCGGCCGCATTCTCCAGGAGGACCTCAAGCTCGTCCAGATCAACGGATGCGCGTACCCCGGGGGCTGCACGTACGCGCCTGACGAGCCATGGTGGCCTGAGGATGGAGTGGTTTCGCCGTGTCGAGCAGCAGACGGGTCGCGCCGCGTGCTATGCCGGGCGCACGGCCAGGTGGAGTTGTTCGCGCACCGACGCCTCAACGTTCCCTTTCCCACTCTCGAGAAGATCGCCGACTCTGGTGGTTACGGGGTTCTGGGCACCCGCGTGGAGCGACTGGCGACAGCGAGCCAACACTGCCAGGATCAGGGCTGCTTTGGGTACAACCACGCTCTCTTCCCCTCCGAGGCGCGCGCGAACTGTGGCGGCTGAGTTTACGTCAAACAATTACTAACAACAGATCTCGTGGCGCGTGCTTCCCTCCAGGGACGGCAGGGCAAGACCCTCGCAAGGGCTGAGCGTCTGCAAATCGATGTACCTTCCCTCCCAGTCGCCGACAGGACGAATCGGACTCCAAGTTCTGATCCGCAACCCCGACTGGCACAATGCGAGGTCAAGGCCTCCCCCTTCTTGTCTCAGAGTTGCCAGCAGCCATTGTGGTGATGGGCTGTGACTTCTCAACAGGGATGGCAACGAGGTGCGACGTCCTTGCAAGGAGAAGGATGTCGCTCAACACTTGCGCCACGCTCCTCACAGCATTTACTCATGCGCCATCTTGAGACCCAAACTGGACGTTGCCGTGACATGTCCAGAACTGGGTCTCGCAGTAGCTCGCGCGCAAGCTTTGGCACCTGTCTGCTGCGCACCTGCACGACGTCGATAGCGTGAATGTACACAGGGGTGTCACGACGAGTCGATCACCACCGTACAGCATAATCTTCCAGCCCGCGCTGCTCCCACGGGACCTATGCATGACGCATGCTGGTCTCTGCCTGTCTCTGAACCCCATTCTCTGTCCGTTCTTGGGTGTACATCCGGCATTTATGCACGACGGCGCTCAGAGGAGTGCAGTGAAATCTGATCGACCTCAGGTCAACAGCCTCTACGGTGGACAGGTGTGATCGAGTCGGGCTGACACCCGTGTGTAGATACAACGGCTCTTCCCCCTTTCCTAACTACAGTACCTGATAACGGATGCAGTACGTCGAGTACAGCGCTTCGAAGCGCTGCAAACTCATCCCGCAACGCGAGTCGGCGGCGCCCGCATGCCGGCTGGATGGCTCCTCTCAACCGATCAGCCGTGCCCTGTTTGAAGGTTCTTCCGATCGTGAACTGGGAACCAAACATCACCTGCTGCGGCCCGACGTCTACAGCTCGACTACCATGCCTGAGCTCTAACACCCACCCGCTTTTATCCTCTGGGGCATAAGCAGCGCCCAAAGGCGATGTCGGAAGCTAAGTGTGCTGGCAATGTTAGCACTGCACGCAAACGATGATGGTTCTACACTTGTCACCCATGTCATCTTCGAGCAACGGCGTGCATTACATAAACCTTCTCTCGGCTCGAGTCCGTCCCGAGCGGAACAGCACTGCCAACGACAGCAAACAAGATTGGGTCCCATACGACAAGCGTCCGAACGAGTGGCTCAATGTGTTCTTCGACCTGCCCATTGTTTCGTCGCTGTCGGCGTTCAACGCCTCGAACCAGATCGGTGAGGAGGCTTGCAAGATCTCCGCATCTGACAACAGTAACCACCTCGTTGCATCAATGTGGGGTGCGTACATTCAGTATGACGCGCGATACGAGATGAACGATCTCTGGCACCGCCGTAAAGCAGCTCCGTTCTCGTTATGCCGGCGAGCTCACGCATCTGAAGCGCTTTTCTCGGCCCACGGGTGCAAACCTTCGCAATCACACCAGTGCATCATCACGGCTCGTCGACCTCCTGGGTTGTTGGCAAACGTCGCCCACAAGGTGCCCACCTCGTCGCTCCCGAACAGGACAGCCAGCGTAGCTTGCGCTTCCTGTGCAGCTAGCATCTGCCAATGGAGGGAGCGGTGTCGAGACATGGCTTCGGCGATCACATTGAGTGTAACGATTTTGCCATTGTTCAGGAAGTGCTTGCTGACATGACACAGCCTGTCGATCATTTGGTCCGAGTCGGTGTTGGCGAAAGGAGTCATGAGCTTCACGGCCTCGAGCGCTGCGATGGCGAGCTTCTTCACGGACCCGTTATGCACTTCTGCCCTGAGCTTGGGCAGCGTGTTGATCAACTCGGCGTAACGGTCCTCGCAATTTCGACAGATCGGGTCCCCCTTGGGGTTCCGCGGCTGGTGCTGCCCTTGCAACATCGAGCTACTCGTCAGCAAACCCGTCATGCGACGACGTCTTACTAGGCGTTGCCGAGACAGTCCAGTCCTGTCTGGTCGGCCCAAGGCGCGGCACGCGATGACAGGCGTTCTTGAGGGGGCAGGATGAAGAGCGGCTCGCTAGGCGGGACGATGGACAGCTCGAGCTGCCTGCGGAACGTGCGGGTGTGCTGGGCTGCACAGGTATGGCAGAGGGAAATGTCCATTCTGTTCGTCAGCGTGGTCATTCAGGCCCACTTACGCTCCGCATGCAAGGCTCAGCGACACTCGGAAGAATGGGGGCGCCTCGTTGGCGCATTTGGGGCCGGTACACGGCTTGGTGATGAACACAAACTCGAGCAGCTTGTAATACCGACGGTACGCGGCCTCGTCGAGCTGGCACAGTGCTTCGCTGCCCAGGCAAGCTGCAAATGCCAGCCACACAGAATCCTGACCTCGCCACGCTGTGCTGCGTACGGGCAGCGGAAGCCCAGCGACGGGCGAACGTTCGGCTCCTCGTCAATTCCCTTGTCGTACCGGCAGTCAGGGAAGCTGCAACCAGCTTCGACGATAGCCTGGATGGCGTCGGCGAGGAACTGCTTGCCCCGGTCGCGGACCCCCGCTCTTTGTGACGCCGGGAGAGAGTCGTATGCGATGGCTTGCTGCACCAACCCGGGATCGTTCCGCACAACGAAGCTCCAGAGGCTCGGGGACCCCCACTGGTTCCAGTGGGATGCCCAGAGAGCCACCCCGGGGGCGAACACGTGCGCTTCACGCTGCCGGCGACCAGAACGGCTTTGTGTCGGTGCGGAACGCCATCAGCAGACGCTTCCACTTCACGTGCTTGATCAAGCCAGTGGTGAGCTGGATCAGGGCCGCGCCGTTCACGGAAGCGGGAGGGACGGAGGACGGCGGCAGCGAGGTCACGTCCGAGAACAGCTTCTGGAGGAAGCGAGCGTCCGTGACGGAGGTGAGGACTCCGAATCGCTCGAACATTTTCCTCGCTCATGCGTCCCAGCGTCGACCAACAGATGTCTTCACAATAGTGAAATATTGTCAGGAACGCAGTCAGGAGACGCTCGTCGAAGTCCGGACGCCATGATCCGGAAACAGCGGGGGGGAGGCCGACGAGCGGGTTTCCGAACGCCGCGACGATGTTCGGGCCGACGGCAATGTTGACGCCGACCGGCATGTCGGGCGTCGGGGGTGAGACGGGGCGGGCTGCTCGGGAGAGGAGTGTCCGCCGTACAAGATCTAGAGTCAGATAGGTCTCGCATCGACAACTTACGGGCTTGCTCGGGAAGAAGCCCTTGTACGGCTCCCTCTCGCCGGTCTTGACGTTCTTCTTCCCCGTCCACTTCTGCGCGGTACCACCCGACCAGATGGGCGTGCCGGACGAGCATTGGACCATGATCGGAAACCCTTGCACTTCAATCGACTGTTCGTCGAGCCAGTCAGTCATGAGGTCGTCGGCGTCCGCGTTCTTCAGAGACCGCGCCTCGTCGACGACCCGCTTGTTGCGGGGAAGCTGGATCAAGCGATAAATCTCCTGCTGCACGATGTCGCGCTGACGTTAGCAAAGTTGGAGAGTTGTACAGCAGATGCTCACTAGGCCTTCCTAGGGCTTGTACACGACGTCCGCCACCCCGTCGTCCTCCTCACGGGGGCGCTTCCTGCTGGTGCTCGCCTTAGGTGTCGACGAGCTCGGAGCCACCTTCGGTGGCGCCTTTCCCTTCTGAAGAGAGGGCAAACCGAGCTTGTTGGGCGTGTCGTCCGTGGCTGCAAGTTGGATCTGGCCGCCGACGGCTCGTGCGTGATCCACGGTGAGTCGCCATTCGTTGGTTTCCTGGAGAACGCTCCGGAGGACGTTGGATCGGCCGTTTTTGCGCTCTTGGGACACCATGAGCTCGCGCGGTGCGAAGAACCAGAGCAGTGAGTTGATTTCGGTCGAGTCGGAGAACGACGCGAGTGGCTGGCTGATGTCATACTCCTCTGCGACGGGAGGAAGGCTCTGAAGAACGTCTTCTGCTCGTTCCGAGAACCGGTAAAGAGCTTCAGGCCCGCAAAAGATGCGATACCCTCCCCCCATCGCGGGGCACGGACAGTCAGCGGGAGATCTGGACGTGCGGAGAGTCTGATGAAGTCAGAGGACGGGAGCTTGGCGACAAGGAGACTGGACAGGCCGGAGACGGGGAGTTGATGGAGGCGACACAACGGAGTGCGACGCTGAGAGGATGAGAGAAAGAGAGAGAGGAAGGAGTGTAAGGGGAAAAGACGTCAAGACCAAGACGCGCCCCACGGCGCCCCACGTCACCCGTCGCACGGACCCACCCTGTCGCACGGACCCACCCTGTCGCTCTCGCGTGCGCACCATCATGTCGCGCTAGCGCGCTGTCGCAGCGTCCCAGTCGCGCGCGATCGCGCGTGCACCACTGCATCTCTAGTCCTACTAGGTCTACTAGCGCACTGCCAGGAAACGTGTGCGGATGAGCTTGTGTTCCATTGATGGGGCGGCGACAGACGCCCAAGCCACACCGCGCGTCACCTTCCCCACGTTCTCAATCTCATCACGTTCTCTACTTCCTCATTCGACGACCCTCGCTTCCGTTCTCCTCATAACGCAGTTGCTCCAGTGTTCTTCACTTCGTGCCCGCCATGACTACAGACACCGCAGCCGCTGGTCTCCCGGAGGACGCTCTCAAAGCTCTCCGGTTTGGGTTCCTCGACGCGCCCGAGGCTGCTGAAGAGGCCCCGCCACCGGGAGCGACCTCTCACGGCTTCGTCAGACAGAAGAAGGATCCGCCATCGCTCGTCTGTGCCATCTCCGGGCCGCACGCGGCTCTGCATCTCGACCAGACGTCACTGAAGGATGGCACCTGACGCCTTATCAGGAGCGCCGCCTGGAAGCGACCCCTTCCCCATCCCGTCTTGGCCGAGCAGCCGACCGGGAGCAGTGTCAACTCGCGGGTGCTCTCGTCGCCGCTATGTCCGCCATGGTCGCGTCGGGGCAGTACGCTCTGACCCCCGGCTACGGTCCCGCCCTGAACATTACCGAGCGCGCGGTCGCGCGCGTCTCCTCGCTTGCCGAAGCAGCCGAGGTCGCAATTAAGCAAGTCGAGGACGGCGGCGACTACGTGATCATCACCCCCTCCACCCGGCGCCGACCGTACCTCCACCAGCTGGGTATTGGCTTCCTCCTTGCTGCCGTCCAGGGGACGGGACACGCTCTCATCGTAACTACCACCCTCGGGGTCGGACCAGGCGTAGCCGCTGTCTTCGTTGACGACGAAAAACACGTTCCCCAGGCGCTGCGTCGGGCTGAAGCTGCTCTAAGCTCAACGTGGAACTACTACACCCCGGCCGACCTGTATGACGCACACCGACGCGTCAAGCCAACGCTGTCCAGCGACGCTGCGCGTGCTCTTCTTCAGCATTGCAAGATGGTTGCTGGCGAGGTTGAGCTGGGTGGATCCAGCGCAAAGATCGGCACCGGCAGCGCCACCTCGCGCCAACCAGTGACTGCGTCCGTCCTTTTCCAAGAAGGGCGGGCCGTCCACATGGCGCTGTTGGATGCACCCGTCGACACCACAGTGACCAGCTCATTCAACGCCATGTACGGAGGAGAGCATGCGGTGTGCGAGATCAAGATGAGGTCGCACGGCAACATCGAGGACCAGGCGACGACGCGGGCAGAGTGGACCGGGCAATCAGGCGGAGCGGTCGAGCTGAACCCGCCGTGGTCGTGATACCTCAGTGTCAATTCGGCACTCGCATCGGTTCGCCCCAGGAACTGGGGAACCCTCGCGGACATGCTGTTGCTCGGCTCGAACGCGTTCGCTTTGTTAACGAGCGTCACCGTCCACCGCCAGGGCAGAGCCCCAATCGCCTTGCACTACAGGGTCGCGTTTCGAGGAGCCTCCGTTCCGGCGACCGTTCTGTCTGCGGTCACTGAAGCTCTGGCTCCGGGGAATGCCTTGCGCTTCGGCCTGACCCGTACCCACGCGACAAGCTCGTCGGCGCCCTCGCCCACCTTCCCCGGGTGGAATATTACCCCCCCCCCCCCCCCCCCCGACGTCACGTCCCCAACCCAGCACCGAGTACCCGTGGCAGAGGGACGCGCTGGCGGGCTATCCAGAGCTCTGGAGTTCTCCTACGGCCCGCACAGCGTGCGCTTCCGTGTTCGCCCGGTCCACTGGGATCTTCAGGGACAGCGCTGCAGCTGCCGAGAAGTTCCTCCTTGCGGTCGCGCTGGAGAGCGCCTCCTGAGCGGCTTCGCATCGGCAGGAGCTGAGGCAGGCAGCCACCTCTCAGGCTGCTGCTGTCTTCAAGCCTCTCGAGAAGGGAGCCGGCCATCTGGCCTCGGCGAAGAAGAAGGGCAAGCGTCAGACCGCTCTGGACGAAGACATGCTTTCAGAGGTGAAGCGCTTTAGAAAAAGACCGTCTGCTACCCTCCCGAAGTAGCGCCGTTGTAGATGAGCTCGCCGTATGCACGCACTTCAGTACACGGTCTCAGAGGTCGACTGTCTCGTACCGCGCATCGCACTGGATGTGCCCACCCCACATCGACGCATCAGCGCAACGCTGTCCAGCGACGCCGGTCGTGCTCTTCAGCAGCACTGCAACATGGTCGCTGGTGAGGTGGAGATCAGTGTTTGCAGAAGCTTGCTATTGCAGCACTTGAGACATTGAAGCTCATGCAACCTTACACCACACCGTTCGTGACCAGGAAGTCACACGCGCGGCATGGACGGGTCAGGAGGCGCAGAGGGTGGAGTTGAACCCACAGAGGTCGCGCTACCTCGACGCCAACGTCCGTCTGATCAGATTCGGGCTCCGCCGAAGTGGGACGCCTTCCTCCGCAAAACCATTCGCGGCCTGGACTATGTCCACCATTGCGGCTCGTCCACCAAAGCCTGTGTCGGAGTACCCTTGGCTGGAGAGCCTGCTTCTCTCGTTCGCCCACATGTGGACAACACCTCAGATGAGGTCAAGCGCCGCGAACAAGTTTGCCCAGGCTGAGGGGGTCTTCAGGAATGACCGCAAGGGCGCCAAGCGGTGCACGAGCAGCGCGTCTACTCCGAGCCCCTGCAGCTCTTTCAGAAGTATAGAAGGCCATCATGCACTGTAGTATAACCAGACTCAAAACAATCGGCCGTCATCCCATGCTCGGTGTTCCGAGCTGTTTATGTTGTGTCTCAGGTGGCCGAGGCGTCGCCGGAAACCACGTGCTGCGAAACGTTCACCTTCAAGTGGTAAGGAGAGGCTGTGCGGTCTCATCCGGGCGCTCTGCAGGGCGCACTCGCGTTCGAAAGGTTTCGAAGCGCGCCCTCAGCGAGGCTACGACGAGGGTGCTCGCTGGCGTCAACGCTGTTACGGAGACTAGATGGCGTTGTACATGTCACTCCATGTCCGGCACAACCAAGGACGTCCATTACATCGACCTTCTCCCCATCCGAGTCCGGCCCCCGGGGCGCTCCAGGGCTGATGACAACGGCCAAGACTGGGTCCCTTGCGACAAGCGCCCGAACGAGTGGCTCAATGTGTTCTTCGACCTGGCCATTGTTTCGTCGCTGTCGGCGTTCAACGCTTCGAACCAGATGACGACGCCGGGCGAAGTCACAAGCTTCCTTGGGTGAGGAAGCTTGATCTCCGCATCTGATAACAGTTACTACCTCGTCGTTGCATCAATGTGGGGTGCGCACATTCAGTATGACGCGCGATACGAGACGAACGACCTCTGGCACCGCCTGCTGAAGTTCGTCCATATCGGGGTATTCATCTACATCGGCGCGGCCTCGGGTGGGTGGCAGCTGTACGAGTTCCTGCACCCTGATTCTGAAGCCGACCGGGCCGCTGTTGCTCCAGCCAAGCGAGTTGAAAGGCACCAGGCCATGACATCTTTTCTTACTACGGCTGCCGCGTGTCTCGCGCACCGCGTCGTGCTGATGGGGCAACACATGCACGGTGAGTCTGGGCCTCGGGCGCACTGACAG
Source organism: Trichosporon sp. PB005A (assembly GCA_023630055.1). NCBI lineage: Eukaryota > Fungi > Basidiomycota > Tremellomycetes > Trichosporonales > Trichosporonaceae > Trichosporon > Trichosporon sp. PB005A. The sequence goes on from JAMALZ010000007.1 coordinate 153,234, forward strand.
CAGTATGGTGGCTGGGCTGGCGTGCCCGGCGCCGGGCGACACAGCGGTTTCTCGGGCGCGTGGTGGCGGTGCAGCTCATCCAGACAGGCCTCTTGACAACTTGTGTCATTATGGGCGTATGGAATGGCGGAGCCCCATTTCGAACTGTGCAGCTTGTGCTTCTGTTTGGGAACGTCCTGATGGAATTTCTGTCCTGGGGGTTGGAGGCGTTCGGAAGTGCACCTCTCGCCCGACGCGGCGTCATCAACCAGAAGTATGGCAACCTGTCAATCATGATTCTCGGCGAAGGCTTCATCGGCATTGCGCTCGAGCTGCAGCGCACGATTCTCGGCGTTGGGCTCGTTAACAAGTCGGTCTACGTTCTCGTTGGAATGACTATTGTTGTTTACTGCAACATTTACGGGTTTGTATTCTCGCACTTTCATCGCAAGACGGTTATTGATGGTGGGCGCGAGCTTTTGTGGAAGTGGTCCCAACTCGCCCTCCACTTCGTCCTTCTGTTGTTCCTGCAGGCGCTTCTGAACGTCATTGTGCTGTTGTCGTTCCGTGATGGTGTCCTCGAGACTGCTCACATCGTGAATAGTGCGGTGACTATCCGTCCCGACACCGCCACCCTTGCTGTATTTGCCGACTATATCGACCGTGTTGGAGTTGAACCTGACTTCTCCAACTTCACAACGAACGTGTGGAGCATGCTCGACGAGCACAACAGCTCCAGGGCAGCAGTCGAGTCTCGCAACGCCACCGTGTTTGTCTATTTGGCTGAGACAGCCGTCAAGGTTGCCGAGGTGAGAGGGGCAACGAGGAGCGCTAACAGTAGGCCCTGGAACTCGGCGTCCCGACGTACAAACAGCACGGCCTATCACAGGGGTTGAACACGAGCCCTCCAGTCGCCAAAGGCGTTCTAGCCGAGGCAGCTCATCTGTGGGCGCAGGTAGTCATTGGAATCCTTCTTGACGCCTACAGCGGTGTCATGTGGCTGTATCCGGCTGCTGTGAGTGCTTGACATGGCACCGCTAAACGCAGGGTGGAGTGCTCATTTTTGCCGTTGTTTGTTCCATGCTGCGAGGACCCATCAACGGCGTGGCTTCTCAAGTCTTGCACGGATTCCAGCTCACCACTGGCTTGATGCTCTGCAGTCTAGCGGCGCTCATGAAAGGGCCCTCCATTTCAAGAGCTGCGGCGTCGGCAGACGTGATCCCGAATGTTACTTGGCCTGATGCCCGATCCGAGCTCCGCATCGACAACATCCCCGACACCATCCGTGGGTTCACAGACGGCGCCCGCCTCTTGAACCGCCTCATCGATGGAAACCGCGCCATACCCGTTCTCGTCGCTGTTTATACCGGCCTTACCGTTGTCACCTGGGTGAGTCAGCAACAGACTTTGCTGACTTTAGGCGGCCCTCCACTGGATTCAATGGTCGCGCGGCACCGTGAACGACCCTAGCTGCAATTAGCCGGAAGTAACCGAGATTAACGTAACCAGACCTTATCTTATGACACTTCAGAACATGCAACTGTGATTGAGTTCTGAACCCCATGCCAGCGAGGTGCAGAGAGCTTGCGAGAAAGCTGAGCGGGCGGGGGCACGAGCGTGTAGTCACTACTCTATGCGTTCAGACGAACCGCCGTCAATACCTCCACCCTGTGGAAAGCTTCCGTCACATGCGGAGATCTGGTGCAACGATGTCATGGCGAACCTGGGAGGTGCGCCGCGGCGCCCCGCTCAGTCAAACCAGCTCGACCTCTGCCCGATCGCGGTCGGGCCCACCCGGAATTATTTTCTGCTTACACGCGCTCCCACAATCACTACTCACCATCATCTTCTCCTTCCCTGCTCGCCATCACAACAACACCATCCACCCTGTTTCAGCACGCTTGAACCCCATGTCTGATTGCAAGTATGCTGAGGTCCAGCGCAGGGATTGCAGACGTGGTTCTTCTTGACGGTAAGACACGAAGGAGGTGAATCGACTGACACCTGCTGCAGACCCTTCCGCAGCCTCCAGCTCCTCGGCCCCGGGAGGTGCACTTAGCGCAGCAGCTGCCTGATCGCGAGGCCTGTCGAGTCTGCCGCCGACGTTGACGATGCGTCTGGCTCAGACTTTCAGCCGGTCCAGGGCGGCTCGGATTCGGCATCCCACGGCGACACGGACGATGACGGCGAGGATTCGATCTCGTCCGAGTACTTTGATGGTGACGAGGAGTCGGAGGAAGGCGATGCCTCGAAGGATGCTGAGGACAAAGTCGTCCGCGTGCCTTAGGAAGGACTCGTTAGTGCCAATTGACGAACAGTAGCTTACTTCAGAGAGATATCGTCCAGGCCGAGATCGAGAGGCGCTTCAAGGCCAACAAGAGCCTCGTCCAGCGCGCTCAAAGGTCGAAGAACGCCGAAGGTGACGACCTCGTTTAGGCGTGGCTGAGCAAGCAGCCAATCGAAGTCCAAGGCGTGCCGGTCTCGGTGCACTATGCGAAGACCGCCGTGCCGGTGTGGTCTGGAGGTACCGCCAACAAGTTTGCGTCCAAGAAGAACAGGGACGGTAGCCGTTGCCCGTACGGGGGGTTCTTTCCCCTCAAACCCGTACGTCATGAGTGCTACAGCAAGTGCTCACCTCAGTTCATGTTCGGTGTGCACACCCGCCCGGCCTACCCGGCCTTTACGACGCGTCCGGACCTCGGTCTGCGCGTCGGCGAGCAGGTCGCCGTCGGTCCCAACATGTCGCGGCCCTTGGAAACAGTGCCCTGGGCCTGCCCCCGAGTGTCCGCGGTGTGTGGCCCGCCGACTACCACGAACGAGTCGTCGAGACGTTCTTGTCCCTCTTCTCTCACCGGTACGACCTCGGTCTCTCTACGCTGGGTCGTTTGTCGGAGTAAGGTTTGGGAGATGGTCGACGGCCGTGCGGAGCTCCAGGTCACGGCCCCCGCTGCCCTGTCCGACACCACTCCCACGGATCCTTCCCCCGCCATCACCGCCTCTGTGGTGTTGGCCGAAGGGCGGGCTGCGTGGGCTCGTCTGCTGAGGGCGGACGCACAGACGGATGTCTGCTCGCTGTTCACAGCCACCCACGACGGCCTCCTCGTGCGTTGCGAGATACGCCTGCGCGTGCACTCCACCGCCGAGGACCAGAAGGCCACGCGGGCTGCGTGGACAGGGCAGACGGGCTCGCCTGTCGAGCTGAATCCGCCCCGCTCCCGCTACCTTAGCGTTAACTCTGCGCTGGTGTCGCCACGACCCCGGAACTAGGGCACGCTCGCCGATATGCTGCTGCTCGGTTCGGAGCAGCACGCCCTTTTATCGGCAATCTTCGTGCACCGCACCGGCTCCCCGGCCCTATGCCTCCATTACGGGGTATCGTTCAAGGGCCCCCCGGTGTCGGCCGGCGTGCTGGAAGCGGTTACCAAAGCCCGCCCCGGAGCTGGTCATTCTCTCACTCTCTCTCCCCTTGGCTGAAACAGCTTCTCCTCGGCCTCCCGGCGTTGTGGTCGAGCAGGCCGATCCTGGCCTCGGAGGCGTTCAGCGTCCACACCGGGTTGGTTCCCCAAGAACAACGAGGCGTGCAGCTCGCCGCTTCTTGGAAGAACTGTATGCGATATGCCAATGGCCTTGAATATGATAATGCATAGAGAGAAGGAAAGGAAGAAAGCAATCACGTAGAGCTATGTGATGTGTGATACTAGCAGGGCCACGGGATTATGGCGCTACAGTAGTGGGACTTGTCACGAGTGGAGGTGGCAACTTCTCACACTGTATGCCAAGCACGGCAAGGTCGCGGAGACGTACAACGAGCGCCTGAAGCGTGAGGTCGACTCCCGAGTCGAAACCTTTTACAAGCCATTGAAGAAGGGTGTTGGGGCGCGGGCTGGGGCTAAACCCAAGCCCAAACGTTCCCACTTGGTGGAGGACGTCATTGTGGCGACTGTGCGGTCACCCATGAACTGCTCGCCGACACCGAGCAGAGCCTACGCAGCTCATCGCGTCCTGTTGCGGCCTTGAAGTCGACGTCTTCCAGTGACTTGGCCGCTGCATCTGCAAGCTTCCTGAGTGCAGCGTGTTTGACAGCTGTTGCGGGGTTGATACTGCCCCTGGAACAAGGAGCCAAGGCTAGCAAAGTGCAAGAATCCAAATAGCGCGACTGACAAGGCAATCCCGAGGCAATCCAAGCCCGATTTGTCGGCGCAAGGTTGAGCCCTTGCCGACAGGTGTGGGCGAGGCTCGGTGACCACCAGAGCTTGGTTGGGCGGTTGCCCCTGTACGTCTTCAAGTGTTTTGCGCATTGTGCGGTCGTGCTGCGCCGCGCACGTGTGGCAGAGGGAAGATGTCCACCCTGCATGTCAGCCTGCAAACCGCGGCTCAGACTTACCCGCCACAAACGAAGCTCAAGCTGTGCTTGTTAAATGGCGGAGCCTCGTTCGTGCATGATGGACCAGTGCACGGCTTTGTCATGAGGACAAAGCCGAGTAGCCGGTGGAAGTAATGGCGATATTCGCCCTCTGTCAATCCACAAAGGTGCTTTGCCGTCCAGGCCAGTTGGAAGTGCGAGCCGCAAACGGACTCAGCTTCCCCTCGTTCGGTGGTGAAAGACCTGAGCCCACATCAGCATGTTCCGGCGTAGCGCGACAGCGAGCGAGGGGCAACGGACTGGGACAGGACGCGAGGATGGCAGTGACGAGAATGACGCGAGGAAGGCAGGTGACGAGAAGCGCGAATGTTGGACTCACCGAAGGCTGGGTCATGGTGGACGAGTGGTGGAGTGAGAAGAACAGGCTTTTGGCCTGCGCCTGCATCACCTCGTTGTATGTGAGGTTCCCTCCAATGTAGGGAGCCTCGCAGGCGTGCTCGCGGTACCCTGCCCTACCGCAGTTGTGGCAGGCCGCCGATGGCCAAGGCTGATACTTGCGCGTGCAGTTGCGCACCTTGTGCGCGCGGCCGCACGCCAAGCAGAAGTCTGCGCCCTTCACGGGGCGGGGCGCAGACGGGTGCATCCGGGTGGGGCGGTGCGACCAGGTGTGGGCAGGGCCCTGGGGCCAGCCCTTGCTGCCGGCGTTGGGGTCGCCGGCCATGTACCCCGTGAGGTTGGGGTAACCCTCCACCCAGCCTGGTGCAACCGAGGGGGCGGGCGCAGCGGGCAGCGCGGAGGGGGAGGCCACCGGGGCAGGCGCAGGGGTTGCCGACGAGAGGCCCGGGGCGAGCGCGGACATTGAGGGGGGGGGCGTCGATCTCCTTCGCCTTGCCCTTGTCGATGCCGCCGGTGCGGCCAGAAAGGAAAGCTTGGTGGGGACAGACGAGGGCACCGCGGCGCTCCTCATCCAGGAGGGGCGGGTAACCAGCTTGATGCCGATCACCTTCCCATCGGCGTCCTTGACGTCGACGGCGACCTTGTCCTCGGGGTCGCCCTCGAACGCAGAGGGGTGTGAGTCGGCGGCGCTCACCGAATCGCACTCCTCGTCGTCGGAGTCCCAGTGCTCCAGCTCGGTTGCCAGGGCCGTCATTGAAGGAGCCGTGATGACGGCCGGGCCGGGAGGTTCAGAAATTGCAGCCAGGACCGCTTTCGTGGTCGTGCTGGTGCGGGGGCGGGGGGCAGATGGACACAAACGACGATTGCAGCCCACGCATCTCGTTGGGCGAAGCCCAGGCGAGTTCAATGCCCTGCTGGGCAATGATCTCGCCGCAGAGCCACAGTTTGGGCCTCTAGGTCGAAGTGCGCCCATTTGAGCAACCCAACACTAAATATTAGATAATGGCCAGGGGGGCAGGACAGTGGCGCTCGAACTTTAGCATGGTCCTGAGATTCTACTACACCACCGCGAGGGGCTGAGGGCAATGGCGCTGCACGTGCCCATGCCCCCCGCAGTTCCAGCAACGCCCATTGACCCGGTTGCACGGGCTTGCAGCGGTTGCCGCGTGGCCAAGGCGGCGGCAGCGGGGGCAGTTGCTGACATTGGCCGTGAGCAGGGCCAGTGGCACCCCCGCCGAGGTGAAGTGGAACGCGGGCAAGTCATGAGAGCAAGGGGGACCCCCGCCCCGTTGAAGTGAAAGCCCGGGAGTTGCACGAGAGGGGTGGTGAAGTCCGTCGACGCCGGGAAAGCGGCGTGGGCGGCGTGGGCGGCGTGGGCGGCGTGGGCGGGGGCACCAGTGGCCGCAGCGGGCGGGCCGTGGGCGGCGTCGTCCACGGGGGTGATGGCGGCGGGCGCCGTGGACGAGCCAGGACCGGGGCCCTCCAAAGCCAGAAGATTCGAAAGGGGCTTGACGCGGTCAGCACCCTGATGTGAGACAAACGGAGAAACTCACGGGCAACGAGCCCCAGGAGTAGACGACCCCATTCTGGGGGTCAGCGGCGGTGGCGATGGCGGCAATTGATGCGAGCTCGTCAGTACTGACCTCGACCTCGGTCATCGTCGTGCGGTCTTCCTCTGTGATGGTGGTCTTGTATTTCATGATGTTGTTGCAGACGAAGGAGAGAGTGGGGGGGGGAGAAGTCGAGAAGTCGGTGTGGTGTGTTGGTGTGAAGAAGAGGTGAAAGTGCTAGATGAGATATATGCGTATGCCATGCCCGATACGAGGGTGGGTAGGACAAAGAGGGCAGAAACTTTGGGGAGGAAAAAGCACAGCAGTCGAAGGCGGCGGAAGCGACCAAGGCATGCTGCGAGAAACCTGTAACGTCTTGGCGCGCTGAGGATCAGGGGTGCACAGCCATCTGACCTCGAAATAGATGATTGAAAGCTGAAGGCAGACGACCGATCGCACTGTTGGTTCTGGAGCCCGCAGTCGAGAACCCCGAGGCCTCGGGATGCAGCACTCAGGCGTGGTTAGAGCTGAGGGAGGACAAAAGAGGAAGAGCGGGCCGTGCGGGCTTGAGTCCTTTGGGTACTAAGCGGGTTCACACGGGCGCTGATCATTTGTTCCGCAGCCCGGGAAAGCTGTTACCGGCCTCGATTGCTGAGCCGTGGTGTGCACATGTGCATAACAGGTGAGCATGAGTTATCTTGGCTTGCTGGGCAGTGCGATGGTGGGGTACCAGTCGCAGTGGACTGAAGCATACTGCGGACAAACTGGCTTCGGATGGCCGGGTGGCCGGGTGGGCTGCAGGTGGACGACGCGGACGAGCTGCTGTGGTCGCATGTGGGCGAACGCTGCGCTTGTGGGAATTGATACAGATCGCAGACTTGCCTCCATGCCGCCTGCCGCCTGGCTGTTGTGGGCTAACCAGCACAGCGGCAGAGACGAATCCGGCCCTTTCTCTGGATCAAATTGGATCGGCACGTCTGCACAGCGCCTCCCATGACGCAGGAACGAAAGCGAGCGTCAGCTTGGTAGTCGCTCCACGCGCTCCACGCCCTCCGCCGGATACTAAACTCGTTGCTGGAACCGGTAATTCACGCAGAGATACAGAAGTCTGAGCGATCTGATCGACTCACAAAGATCCTTTGCATCACTCGGGCAGCCGGCAGGCCGCGGCCTTGCGCAGCCTGCGCGATATTCTTTCAGCGCGTCAGCGCGATTTCCAACTCGGGTTGCGCGTTTTTTATCATGCGCCCCAGTGTGCCCGTGTAGCTCTAGCTAATGCAGCTCACTGCACGACAGCCCAACTTGCGCCTGAAACATTGAAGTCTCGCCACGACGCTCGGCTCCGGGCGCTCCGGTTGACGTCCGCGCGTCACGCGTCGTGCAGGCTGCACAAGGTCACATTACCGAGCCGTCAGACGATCGGCGGACGAAGAAACCCGGTACCACGTTCGGAGGCCTTTGGAAACTTCGCCTGCTCGCCTACTGGGTAAGTGAAATGTCACACTGGAAGGTGCCAGGTGTCGTCGCCGAGGGACCGCCACACACCTCCACTCTCCCCATGCGCTTGCGTCACGTGCTGCTTGCTGCGTGCTGGTGTGCCAGCGATGCGGTTATCTGGGTGAATCGGATAGAGAGACCTCCGGAGGATCCACTTTCCGATCCTCTTTGAAGATCGTTCGTGCATGTCGTGACACAAATCCTCTCAGATCTCAGAAGCAGGGGAGAGCTGCGCGTGTGCCCGCACAGCATGCCGACTGCGCCCTTCTCTGCGGCGTAGCGCAGCAAGAGACTTGTAAGAAGCCCCCGATGCAAACCTTCTCTTCCAGTCTCTCGTTCAATCGTGTCTTCGTCTACTTCTTTCCCCTCTCGGCACCTTCAAGCTCAACAATGCCGTCATTGCTGGTCATGACCTTCCTGCCTGAAGAGACCGCCCAGGTCCTTTCCCACGCCCAAGCCTTTTTTATGCGCAACACGAACGCCGTAGTGAGTATCTGACTTCGCTTCCCCGTCTCATACGTTAGGGTGCTCCGACGTCCCCGCCCCTCAACATACACGAAGGTTGGGCCGAAGACATGTCGACTGCCGAAGAACACTCTCACCCCGCTGCTTCCCCCCCGCCTGCCGGAGCCGCCGCCACTGCCCCCATGGCCGCCGCCAGCGTCCTCCCGCCTGCCGGAGCCGCCG
>JAMALZ010000008.1:600000-873863 GCA_023630055.1 Trichosporon sp. PB005A
ATGAGCAGGTCGTCGGCGAGGATCTTGGCGCGCTGGATCTGCTCGTCCGTCGGCGCCACAATCGAGATGTGCATCGCCTCGTCGCTCTCACGCCCCGTGTCGTTCTCGATGAAGCCCGAGCCGCGGCCCTTGATCTGCACGCGCGCACCCGTTTCCGCCTGGATGTACTTCACGAACATACCCTGGTTGTCAGCGGAAGATAATTGCGCAGCTGGGCGGAGCTCGATTCACAGGACAGGCGGCTGGCTCGCGCAGCCCATCCTCAGCTCGCTCCGCTCGCCCTACTCACTCCAGGTCCGACAACCTTCGCCCTGATGTTGAAGTTGCGGATCGGGTCGAGGCCGATGAAGAGCTTCTCCTCGGGCCACTTCTGCCTCTGGCCGACGCCGGGCGGCAGCGGCTGACCGGTGGCACGCGCACGCGCAATAAGCGTTCGCTCCTCAATCAGCGGGCCGAGCTCCTGGTCGATCAACTCGTTCACCTTGGCCACCGCCGCGTCCAGAATCACCTGCGACTTGGCCACGATGTGCAGGTACAGCGGCATCTCGCCTGGCGGCATGCGCGAGCGGTCCGGCACCCACACACCCTTCGTCTCGATGCTCGCGCCGGTCTCGTCTTGGATCTGTTGGTCAGCTAACACTAAACCAGATCGCCAGCTACAGGCTAGGCAGCGCAGCACTTGGATAGGGGATGTATTGGCTGGACAAGCCCCACCCACGGCCAGGCAGGCCGCGGCGCACTCACGTTCTTCTGCGTCGACGATCGCGTAAGCACGTAACGGTTCCGCAGGTCGTTGATCTCGATGTCCTTGACAAAGTCTCCCTCGGGCGCACCGGCGCGCCGCGCGACCTCGAAGCCAGTTGATCCTGGCGGTCGGAGCGAGGCCGCGATCTTGGCGGCGATGGCGGCGGCCTTCTGCGCCGCCTCATTGTCGGCAGCGGACGGGGGCTTGTCACCACCGGCCGAGGCAGGGGCGGGCGGCGCAGCGTCGCCGGCGGCACTTCCGGATGCAGGGGCGTCCCACCTGCTTTTGCGCTCCGTGGTCTCGGACATGGTACGGCGTGGATGGAGTGTGTAGAGCAACGGGGCGGTCGCCGAGGGCCTTCGTTGATGTAAACTCGAGCGAGCGCTCATGAAAGTGGAAAAACGCGAGCGCCACGTGGGAGTCACGGGCGTTGCCACAAGCCTTCCTGCCAAATATCGCCGGCACTGAAATCAGTCACTCACTGTGGATGCTACGGTGAGGGCACTGTAACAGCGTCATTGCGATCCAGAACCATCCGCATCAACACCTCTCCGGCACCGACCATGGCGTTCTCCTTCGGTGCGTACAGATGGTCTGATGCAGCTCAGCTAACCATCAGGGCCGTCCGCGGGACAGACCCAGCCGCAGCCTGCGGCCTCCGGGTCGTTGTTTGGAAGTACGTCGCCGTTCCATTGTTTACCACGACTGACCACAGACACCGCCAACGCTAGCACGTCCAACACGAGCGGGACGGGCACGGGATTCGGCGGATTTGGCACTGCCAACAACAACACGGCGCAGCAGCCGGCGGGCGGTGGCCTGTTTGGCTCGACGACCAGCAACACCGCCAACACCACCGGCGGCACCGGGCTGTTTGGCCAGCAGCAGCAGGCCAAGCCCGCCGGCGGCCTGTTCGGATCAACATCGACCCCGGCCTCCAACACCGGTGGCGGCTTGTTCGGATCGACGTCGCAGCCCGCCCAGCAGACCGGCACGACTGGAGGCGGACTGTTCGGCTCCACCAGCACGCCGGCTGCTAACACCAATACCGGAGGCGGACTGTTCGGATCCACATCCCAGCCGGCTCAGCAGTCGGGAGGCACTGGACTGTTCGGCTCGCAGCAAGCGTCTGGATCGACAACGGGCGGTCTCTTCGGCCAGGCGAACAACAACGCGGCTCAGCCGGCCTCTGGCGGTCTGTTTGGTTCGACAGCGGCGAAGCCAGCGACTGGAGGTCTCTTCGGATCGACGACGCAGCAGCCGGCTGCTTCCGGTGGCCTCTTCGGATCGACGACCCAGCAGCAGCCTCCACAGGGCGGTCTCTTTGGCTCAACAGCCAACACGGCGCAGCAGGGTCAGCAGCAGAGCAGCCTCTTCGGCGCTCCCAAGCCGGCTGGTGGTCTCTTCGGCTCGACGACGCAGCAGCCCAACGCTCTCGGCGCATCGACACAGCAGTCTGGTCTTTTCGGAAGCACGAACCAGCAGCCCCAGCAGCCGGCTGTTGCGCCCGAGCCGACGATCGAAGAGCGCATGATGGCGATCAAGAATGCGTGGGACCCGGCGAGCCCGGACTGCAAGTTCAAGTACTACTTTTACAATGTCGTGGAGCCGGGGACGACAGGAGCGTATGGGCGGCCACAGGGTGCGACGGACGATGCCAAGTGGGCGCGTGCCGTGCGAGACAACCCCGACCCTTCCTGGTGAGTTTTGGATGCGTCGACTCAACTGACAGAGCAGCATGGTCCCGGTGCTGGCGACGAGCTTTTCAGACGTGAAGAAGCGAGTGCAGGCGCAGGAGCAGCTCGCGAGTGTGCACCAGCAGCGTGTGAAGGAGCTGAACGCCGCGCTGCAGAAGCTGAGCCAGCAGACAGCGCTCTCGTCGAGTGTGCGGCTACAGGCGCTGCAGCAGCACTTGTCGCAGCTCATGCAGCGTCTGCTGCACCTGGCAGCGCAGGCGCCCAACTTCGCGCCGATCCAGTCCTCGGCGTTCCGACCAGAGGAGGGTGAAATGAAGCAAACGCTCGAGGAGGTCAAGGACACTCTGGACGGTCGCCAGCGCCCGGTCACCAAGAACAGCGTCGGGCTCACCGCCGCGCCGCGCGCCCCGAGCAAGGGACGCATGATCGGCCAGGTGAACGAGCTCTGGGGCCAGATCGAGGAGGTCCGCCGCCTCCGCCGAAGAGGCGACCAGGACTGGACCGGCGACGAGAAGCTCCTCGCCGAAATTGCAGTTGTGCTCGAGCAGCAGCAGCTTGCGCTTAGCAAGCTGAGCCAGCTGTCCAGCAAGGGTGTGTTCGATGCGGACGTCATGCAGAAGGGCATTGTCGGACTTGAGGGGAGGTAGATAGATTCGTAGTGGCCTAATGTAACATTGCTATACCTTGTCCATCGCGTAGAAACATGTGCGGGCGATGTCCTGGAGCTCAACAAAGACTGGTTCATCAACAAGAGATACGAAACTACGAGAGGAGTGTGCAACGTGCACTGAGGCGTGCCGGCGTCAAAAGTGACCAGCCCGTTTCAAACCTTGAGATCTGTCAATACAACGTCACGACCCGAAGGTACCATTGCTATTGCACCCGTTTTCTTCACTACTGCCCGTAGAGTGACCCCGAAGAGTCCCGGACTGCAGTGTACACACGCGATGCGTTAAAGGAGGAGAGGAGGAAGGGGGAGAGGAAGGAGCAGTAGGAGGTCGTCAGTAGGGTCGTTTAGTATCGAAGCGAGCTGCGAAGCCGTCTGCAGTGCAGCGGGGTGTTGAAGAAGCGGCGGACACGTCGTTTGTAGAGATGAAGAGAAGGTCAACGACAGAAAAGTCAGCCTGCATCTCGCAACTGACTTTTGGGTTCGAGGCTGATAGCATGAGCGAAGGAATGACACGTAACGTGATCTCCCACGTGGTGAAGTCAGGCGACCTCCACCGGCTGCTTGCTGAAGTTTCTGTGAGGTCAGAAATTTGTTGACGACATTCGCAACTGCCGAGCACCGACAGACCGCGATTCAGACCCGTTCCGGAGAGCACCGACGCCGAGCTCTCAGAAATGAGTCAAGGGACTGCTTTGGAGCAGTCACCGCCCGCCTCTCCGGAGGTCGGGTCATCATCGTGAGCCTGAACAGCCGCGCCGCAGCTGACCTTCCTAGACCAAGTTCGAATCCCGCAACTTCCCTTCCCCAGCCCGCGCCCATGAGCCCGCTCGAGATTGACCTCGAGCAGCGCGCAACATCTCTCGGAGAGGATCTCGGCATTCAGATCCCCCAGCGTGGCGCCGAGCTTCTCTCATCCCTCTCCAGCATCGCGTCTCGACCTGGCGGCATCGCGCCCGTCGCCCGCAGGTTCGCGCCGGTGCTTCTCGACATCGTCGCGCGATGGCTCGACGGCGCAGACGAAGTTGGTGACAGGCTAGCTGCACTCTCAGATCTGGCAGAGCCGCGTTCTGATCTCTGGCCGTAAGTTTTAAGGCTGCTCGTAGCTGGTCACATCACTAACTGCAGTGTCATTACCTCGTACCTGGAGGCTTACGTTTCTGCCTCGCCTCTCTCTCTCGTCACACCCGAGACCTCAGAACACCAGCTCCAACGGATTCTTCTCGCCTACTACCGTCTGCTCATCGCCGACCCTGCGCTCGCGAAGCGGTTAGACTGGCCGACTGCCCCTCTGCACGCGCTCCGCAGCCATGGCGACATTGCCGTTCGCTTCCTCGCGATCGAGGTTCTCAGCAAGTTGCGCGGCTGGAGCGAGACGAAGCGCTCTGAGATGCTCGCTTCCTGTGTCGGCGACGCGAGCACCGAAGCTAAGGTCTTGTTCGGATACCGAGTGCAGAACGGCAACGTTGAGGCGGACCTCGTGGACGCCTGGATGCTTCCCGTTCTGGAGGAGCGGAGAGTCAAGGAGTTCAGCCAGGACGCTCAGCAGGAGTCGGAGGAGTCGTCTTTGACTGAGGCAGACCTCTCGCCGCGGACCGCCCTCGTCGGCAACAAATTGTTCCTCCGGCAGCCGTCCCCGAAGTCGGCTTCGCAGCAGCAAGTCGGCCAGATCCATGTCCCGACCATGGCCATGAACGGAGCTATGGACGCTATCGCGCCGCATCTCTCCAGGTGCGTTCCAGTGCTTATTACTGCACCGCCGTCGGCCGGTAAGACGCACATCGTCCAGCATCTGAGCAACACTCTCTACCCGGGTCAGCTCCCCACCAGCCGCATTCTCACGATCCCTCTCGCCGACACGACAATCGACGTCAAGTCTCTCATCGGCACATACGTTTCGAGTCCGACGAAGCCGGGAACGTTCGAGTGGATGGAGGGTGCTCTCGCGAAGGCCGTTCGCGCGGGCCGCTGGGTCGTGTTCGAAGATATCGACAAGGCGTCTCTCGAGATGCTCGTGACTATTTCCGGCATCACGAAATCGCTTCACCTTGGCCGCATTGGACGCCGCGCTGCACTGCAAGTCCCGGGCCGTGAGGACATTGAGGCTGGTGATGGCTTTGCCGTCTTTGCCACGCGCACCATCCGGTCGGATGCGCACACTCCACCGACCTTCTTCGGCCACCAGGACTTCGCTGAGGTACACCTCGCTCCGCCGACCGACGAGGACATTCTCGCTATCTTGTCAGCCCAGTTCCCGCGCCTCCCCGCCAATGTCACGCCCGCCCTTGTTGGTGTGTGGCACGACCTGCGTCCTTTGGCGAAGACGAGCGGTCAGGTCAAGGCGCGCGACATTGGCCTGCGCGACCTGGAGAAGTGGTGTGCGCGTGTTGAACGTGCGCTCCCCCCGGCTGCGTCCCTCGCGGCGCTCGAGGTTTCCGGTGCTGGTGCCTTCGGCAACGCCGTTTTCCAGGACGAGGTTTTCCTCGAGGCTGCCGACATCTTCCTCGCCTCTTTGGATAACCGCGCGGGATCGGCAGAGAAGCGCGCGAAGATGGTTGCCGCCATCGCGGACGGCATCGGGATGGAGCTCGATCGCGCTGTCTCCCTCATCGACACGAGGAAGCCGCGGCTTGAAGCAGAGAAGGGAGCCTCGCAGATCCACGTCGGCCGCTACCACCTTGACGCGGCTTCAATGAAGAAGCGCAAGTCAGACGACGACCGACCTTACGCTCTCACTCGCCCGTCGCTCGTGACCCTTGAGCGCATCGCCGCGGCCGTGGCGCTCGCCGAGCCGACCCTCCTCGTCGGTGAGACGGGTACCGGAAAGACGACGAGCGTGCAGCATCTCGCGAACATGGTCGGCAAGCCGCTGACGGCGCTCAACCTGTCGACGCAGACCGAGACGTCTGACCTGGTCGGTGGCTTCAAGCCAATCGACGCGACGGCGGCAGCGCGCACGCTTCACGCCCGGTGGCAGAAGTTGTTCACCGAGACGTTCAGCGTCAGCAAGGCCCAGAACGGCACCTACCTCGAGATGGCCGCCAAGGCGCTGTCTGCGCGCAAGTGGCAGCGTTGCGCGGAGCTTTGGGCGAACTCGGCGCGCCGTGCGGTCGACAAGCTGAACAAGTCCAAGGAGGAGCCGAAGGACGACGACCCGCGGAAGCGCCGCAAGGTTGCAAACAAGACGGCCCGTGCTGCTGTTCTGTGGCAGAGCCTGCTCGTCGACATCGCCGAGTTTGACCTGCACCATGTCAAGATGAAGAGCAAGCTCGTCTTCTCCTTCGTCGAGGGCCCGCTCGTGAAGGCGCTCCGTAATGGAGAGTGGATTCTCCTTGATGAGGTCAACCTCGCTTCGCAGGAGACGCTCGAAGCCGTCGCCACTATCCTTGAGGCGTCCACCGCATCCCTCGTTCTGACCGAGCGTGGTGATGTCGAGCCCATTCCCCGCCACCCCGACTTCCGCCTTTTTGCGTGCATGAACCCCGCCACTGATGTCGGAAAGAAGGACCTTCCGCCTGGACTCCGCGCACGATTCACCGAGCTTTACGTTCCACCGCCTGACGACGACCGTGAGGCACTCATCGCCATTGTTGAGGGCTACCTTGGCGACGCCGCTGCTGGCGACCGCGGTGTCGTCCTGGATGTTGTCGAGCTGTACGCCACACTCAAGCGCCTCAGTGCCGCCAAGGAGATCGTCGATGGCTCCAACGCCGCGCCGCACTACAGCATGCGTACGCTCGCCCGTGCGCTGATGTTTGCGGTCCAGTCGGCGCCGATCTTCGGTCTCCGCCGCGGTCTCTGGGAGGGCTGTCTGATGGCGTTCACCATGAGCCTTGACGCCGAAAGCGCTAAGAAGGCGCACGCCGTGCTTGAGAAGCACATCCTCACCCCGATGAAGAACGCGAAGGCTGTCCTCGCCCAGATCCCCACGCTCCCCGCCAACCTTGACGCCGACGACTACGTCCGCTTCGGTCCCTTCTGGCTCGAGCGTGGACCTATGCCCCCTGCCGGTGAGAGCAGGTACATCATTACACCCTCAGTGCAGGCGAAGCTGTCGGACCTCGCCCGTGTTATCCTGACCAAGCGCTACCCCGTTCTGATCCAGGGTCCCACCTCCGCTGGTAAGACGAGTGCTGTCGAGTTCCTGGCCCGCCAGACTGGACACCGCTTTGTGCGTATCAACAACCACGAGCACACCGACATTCAGGAGTACCTCGGAACGTATGTCACGGACCCGCAAACCGGCAACCTCACGTTCCAGGAGGGTCTCCTCGTCACGGCAGT
Organism: Trichosporon sp. PB005A; assembly: GCA_023630055.1. Taxonomy (NCBI): domain Eukaryota; kingdom Fungi; phylum Basidiomycota; class Tremellomycetes; order Trichosporonales; family Trichosporonaceae; genus Trichosporon; species Trichosporon sp. PB005A. The sequence continues at coordinate 607,394 of JAMALZ010000008.1, forward strand.
CAGGCAAGGTCACTGGATTGTGCTCGACGAGCTCAACCTTGCGCCCACCGATGTGCTCGAGGCGCTCAACCGTCTGCTTGACGACAACCGTGAGCTCGTCATCCCTGAGACGCAGGAGGTCATCAAGCCTCACCCAAACTTCATCCTGTTCGCTACGCAGAACCCGCCCGGTCTCTATGCCGGTCGTAAGGTGCTGTCGCGCGCCTTCCGCAACCGTTTCCTCGAGGTGCACTTCGACGACGTGCCCAAGGACGAGCTGGAGACAATTCTGTGCCAGCGCTGCGCGATCGCGCCGACGTACGCCAAGCGCATCGTGCAAGTGTTTGAGGAGCTCCGTCATCGCCGCCAGGCGAGCCGCGTGTTCGAGTCAAAGAGCTCGTTTGCGACGCTCCGTGACCTGTTCCGCTGGGCGGAGCGTGGTGCCATCGGCTACGACCAGCTCGCGACCGACGGCTACATGCTTCTTGCGGAGCGCGCCCGCAGCGACGAGGACAAGACTGTCATCCGCGAAGTCATCGAGAAGGTCATGAAGGTCAAGGTCGATGTCGATGCGATCTACAAGATCTTCGACCCTGAGAACGCAATGTTCAAGCGCCTTCCGTTTGACAACGTTCCTGAGTCCGGCATGGTGTGGACACGCGCCATGCAGCGCCTCTTCGCACTCGTCGCAACTGCCGCCGCGCACGACGAGCCTGTCCTTCTCGTTGGTGAGACCGGATGCGGCAAGACCTCCGTGTGCGAAGTTCTCGCTGCCGCCTTTGCGCAGAAGCTCGTTGGCATCAACTGTCACCAAAACATGGAGACGGCTGATCTGCTCGGCTCTCAGCGCCCTGTGCGTAACCGCCATGAGCGCCGTGCCAAGGTGCTCGCGCGTCTTGATGAACTCGAGGTTCCCGTGGATTCTGCCGCGTCCGATGACGATCTTCTGGGTGCAGTTAATGCCGCGCTTAAGGTGGCGCCGAACGATGCCACCAAGGCTGCTCTCCGTGGTGTTCAGCGCGAGATCAAGAAGCTCTCGGCCCTTTTCGAGTGGGTCGACGGTCCGCTCATCCATGCCATGGTCGACGGCGACCTTCTGCTCCTAGATGAAGTGTCGCTGGCGGATGACTCAGTGCTTGAGCGCCTCAACTCCGTTCTCGAACCTGGACGCACGCTTGTGCTCGCCGAGAAGGGCGGTGTCGACATCGACGATGCGACCATCGTAGCCAACCCTCGCTTCCACGTTGTCGCGACCATGAACCCCGGTGGTGACTTCGGTAAGAAGGAGCTGTCACCTGCGCTCCGTAACCGTTTCACCGAGATTTGGGTTCCCGCTCTCGGAAACAGGGACGACCTGCTCCAGATCATCGGTCAGAGCTGGAAGCACAAGGAGCTCCACCCCGCTGGCCCCCTTATCCTCGACTTCATGAACTGGTTCGGAGAGCGCATCGGCGACTCGTCCGGTCTCGGTCTTCGTGATATCTTGGTGAGTATCTCGTCTGCAACCTTGTTTTCTTTAACTAACGTCAGGCCTGGGTCAACTTCTCGAACCAGATGTTCGGACAGGGCACTCTCGGTGTCGCGGCCGCGTTCCACCATGGCGGCCAAATGGTTTTCGTCGACGGCCTCGAGTCCCTCCCGCAGGTCGCTGGCTCGTCGCTCGCAAACATTGCAACGCTGCGCCAGGAGTGCATGTCGCAGCTCGACACTATGGCCGCGACTCTGGGTGACTACCACACCGCGAGCAGCAGCGAGTTCATCATTACCCCTGAGTCCATCTCAATCGGCGGCTTCAGTGTGCCCCGCGGCCCGTACGCTACCGACTCGACGGACCAGGCGTTCCGCTTCGAGGCGCCGTCGACGGCCCTGAACGCGATGCGCGTTCTCCGTGGTTGCCAGCTACCGAAGGCCATTCTGCTTGAAGGATCGCCCGGTGTTGGTAAGACCTCGCTCGTGTCCGCTCTCGCCAAGGCGGCCGGATTCAAGTTGCAGCGCATCAACTTGTCGGACCAGACCGACCTCATCGATCTTTTCGGTTCCGACTTGCCCGTTGAGGGTGGCGCGGCCGGCGAGTTCCAGTGGCGCGACGCCGCGTTCCTGGACGCGATGCAGAAGGGCGACTGGGTGCTGCTTGACGAGATGAACCTCGCCTCGCAGACTGTTCTCGAGGGTCTCAACGCTGTCCTCGACCACCGTGGAACTGTCTACATCCCCGAGCTCGGCCGCTCGTTCGACCGTCATCCCGACTTCCGCGTCTTCGCGGCACAGAATCCGCTCACGCAGGGTGGTGGCCGCAAGGGTCTGCCCAAGTCCTTCCTGAACCGTTTCACCAAGGTGTACCTGCAGGAGCATACGCCCGACGACCTGCTCTTGATCTGTCGCTCGATTCATGACGAGCCCGAGATCGTGCAGAAGATGATCGCGTTCAACGAAGAGATCCGTGAGGGCACCATGGTCACTCGCACTATTGGCCGCGAGGGCAGCCCCTGGGAGTTCAACCTGCGTGATCTTTTCCGATGGTTCGGCCTTGTTGCCAAGCGCAACGGTCTCGAGATGTCGCAGCACCCCGTTGAGCACCTCGCGACTGTCTATCTGCAGCGCTTCCGCAATGCCGCTGATCGCGCGGCCGTGGCTTCCATCTTCGAGCGTGTGTTCGGTATCAAGCCGGCCTTCTCCCGCCCCGCCGCCATGATCACGCCCAAGTGGCTCCAGATCGGTCACTCTGCTGTTCCCCGCGCCCAGTCGGCTGCAGTCGACATCGACGTCCCGCACCATCAGCTTCCTCTCGCCGAGAGCGTCCTCAAGGCCATCGAGATGGGATGGCTCGTCATCCTTGCCGGTGACAACGGACGTGGCAAGCGCGATCTGCTTCGTGCCATTGCAGCAGGCGCCGGCACAACCCTCGGCGAGTTCGCTATGCACCCGGGAGTCGACACCAGCGAGATCCTCGGTACGTTCGAGCAGCAGGACCGTTTCCGCGCTCTCGACAACGCGACCAAGGCTATCAGGGCGTCACTGGAAGCTACGGCTGACTCTCACCCCGGTGCCGCTTCGCGCATTTCCGAGATTACCGAGGCTCGTGCCCGTTGCAACGATCCTCGTGCCCTGGATGCTCCTGACGTCTTCGTCGCTACTGCCCAGGGTATCCTGGCTGACCTGAACGCTGCCGGTGCCGACACCACAGCTATCGTCACTGCCCTTTCTGATGTCGAGCGTACCCCGGGCTCGGCGACCGGATTTGCCTGGGTCGATGGCGCACTCTTGGACGCCATCCGCAATGGTGGCTGGTTCCTCGTGTCCGACGCGAACCTCTGTTCGGCATCCGTGCTGGACCGTCTCAACTCGCTCTGCGAGATTGATGGCGTTCTCGTCATGAGTGAGAAGGGCAGCGCGAGCGGTACCCCCGAGGTCATCACGCCTCACAAGGATTTCCGCCTGTTCATGACGTACGACCCCCGTATGGGCGAGCTCTCGCGTGCCATGCGCAACCGTGGTGTGGAGCTCTACGTCGACGCCCCTGATGCAGGCTCGGAGCTCGTCACCATCTCCTCGCAGCCCACGGAGACGTTTGCTCTCTCGGAGAACTCCCTGATGCGCTCGGCCGAGCGGATGAACGCCAGCTATGAGTCAGAGCTCTCGACCCCTGCGTTTGTCGCCAACCTGATCGCCTCCGAGAGCCGCAGCGGGCACGACCTCCTGCGCCACTTCGCATATGGTTCTGGCTCCCTCGACCGCGCGGTGGCCTTTATGGCGCAACCGCAGATCGCGTCCGTGCTTCAGGCATCGGCGCACTTCTTGGCTGAGCGCGGAATTGACGCCTCCCTCGTCGAGGCGTTGCCGTTCGACGCTGCGACGGACCCCAACACCGGCGCGGTTGACTTTACCATCTTCCGTGTTCTGCAGATCGTGCTCCGCAATGCGGCTCAGCGCGCCGATGTCGACGCATGGATCCTCGACCCTACTAACAGCAAGACCATCCTTGCTGCCTCTGCTGCTGCCGCTCGCCGCGGTGCGGGCCGCCGCAAGGCGACCATCGGCGACGAGATCTATCCGTTCCTGAACCTTGTGCGCGAAAGCCTGCCTGAGCTTGTGCTGCAAAACGTCGCGGATCCCGCCGCCCTGACCGCTGCTGAGGCTACTCTTTTACTCCTCCGTCTCGTCGAGGAGCACTCGAAGACCGAGACGTTCGATTACTCGTCTGTTCAGCTCCTGGCTGCCTGGCTCGGCGAACAGCTCGCGCGGCTCAATGCAGCCAAGGCACAGGAGGCCGTCGCGGGCCTCGCTAAGACTACCCAGATCACCCAGGGTCTTGGCCAGGCTGCCCTTTGGACCCTCTTCCGTTCTGGACAGCTCCCGACTGCCCAGCGCCAGCAGCTCGCCGCCCTGGCAGAGCGCCTCGACGGCGTCACGGATACCAAGCTCAAGCTTGATGCCGTCCAGGCCCTCTCCACAGCTGCGCATAACCTAACGGATGAGGTCGTCGCGGAGCTCTCGGCGCTCATCGACACGCTTCCCATGAAGCCTGTGGACCTCGAGTCTACCGCGGCCGATACCCCCTGGACTAACGCCAGCGTCGCCCGTGTTATCGAGCTCGACCTCATCAATGCCGGCCGTGCTACCTGGGACTCCCCGACGCTTGCTCTCCTCGCGAGCGCAGCTGATGCTCGTCCGAACGACCTCCTGGAGCTTCAGGGCACTACGTTTACTGCTCTCTCTGGCTGGCTGCTTCGCCTGTGGCAGCCTGGAAGCCCAGGAAAGCTGTTCCAGCCCGTCCAGCTTCCTGCTGCTCTGCGCTTTAGTCGCACCGCTGGCACACCCCTTGCGCAGATCGACGCGATGGACGATGCTCTCGCCTTCTCCACTCGCAGCCTCCTGTGGTCGGCTGGCAGGGGCGACGACCGTGCTGCCCACTCCTGGACTCTCGCGATCCGAGTTCTGACCCTCATCCTCGGTGCTTTCGGTGTCTCTGTGGTGGGCGGTCAGCTGCAGCGCCCTGAGAGCTTTGAGACGCAGGCTGATGCGGCCGCGTACGGATACCTGGAGACGTCGTTCGGCAAGCACCTCGCTAAGCCTCTGTCGCAGGACAAGACGCTCTCTACCGTCGGGAAGATCTGGTACGGTCTTGGTCGATTTGTGCTCGACATGTTTGTCACGAACGTTCCAATCGACCCTGGAGTTCGGCGTGTTCTGCTCGGCGAGTCGATCGCGGCTCAGCTCGAGCTCATCTCCGAGGAGCTCAAGGTTGTCCGCCACGCTGAGCAGGTGCAGAAGGGCGTCGCTGACTCGGCGCGCGTTGCCGACCTCGAGCTCCGTGTCGCCAACCTTGAGGCGGAGGAGGCCGGCCTCGGCCCTCGCATCGACCGCGAGGTAAACGCCGCCCGTCTTGGACACTTGTTCAACGAAGTGTTCTCGTTCTTTGACGACATCTTCAGCACCAAGGCGATCGACTCGCTTCTTTCAGCCATTGCAAGCAACCACAAGGCCGCACTTGCGCGTGAGGACGCGTTCCAGCTTGCGTCCATGGCTTTCGTCCAGCGTCTCTCGACCGGATACACCGACCTCGAGGACCTTGCACGCCCCATCGCTACCGCTGTGCTTTGTGCCAAGTTCGGTGTGCGCCTGCTGGCTCGCGACCTCGAGCTTCAGACTACCCAGTCTTCGAAGGTCGTTGAGCCCGTCGTTTGCTTCCCCAGTGTTGCTGGGTACGACGAGCTACAGAATCTGCCCGCCGGCGGCAAGGAACCTAGCGTTGCCAGCATGCGCGCTGACCTCCTTGTTGCACTCTCCCACGCCCAAGAGGCCACCACTCCTGAGCAGCGCATTGCACACATCCCCGGCATCGTCTCTGGTTTGGACCGTCTGTACGCTGCCTGGAGCGCGATCCGTCTTCGCGAGCAACAGGAGCAGCAGGAGGCGGAGAGCCTCTTCCGCATTCGCAAGACCGATATCGAGGTTCTCTCGGATGAGGAGCTCATGGAGAAGGAGTTCGCTGCTCTCTTCCCCTCGTTCGCCGACGTTATGGACGACGAGGAGCCCGAAAACGTCGTTGAGGAGGAGAAGCCCTCCGCTAACAAGGTCAAGTTCTCCCCTGCGCAGATCTCGGCGTTCCACAAGATTGTTGTCGGAGCCTTCGGCGAGAAGCCCGATACGGTTGCGTCCACGCTAAAGCAAACCGTGGACGAAATCCTGAACTCGCTGCATGCCAGCCAGTTCCGTGAGGATCTGGACGCCAAGTCGCTCGCTTTCCAGACACAGACGCTGCACCACCGGCACGCGGAGATTCGCACCTCTAGTGCTCAGAGCAACTTCTACTTCTCGCCCAACGAGTGTGAGGTGCGCAAGGCTCATGTGATCCTTGAGAAGCTGCGTGCCCGCCTCGATGTTCTGGTAGGCGAGTGGCCCGACCAGATGGTCCTGCAGCACCTGCGTGAGCGTGTTCTGCGCGTACTCAACCTCGACGTGCGCTCGCCCGTTGCCAAGGTCCTTGCTGCTCTCGAGCAGCTGCTGCTTCACACGGACGACTGGGAGCCGTACGCGAACCGCGAGAACAGCCTCAAGAGCTACCAGCATGAGATATCCAACCTCATCGTCACCTGGCGTCGCCTCGAGCTTTCTGCCTGGGTCCGCCTGCTTGATGACCAGATGGTCGAGTACGTCGCGAAGGATGACGAGTTCACGCTTCGCCTGTACGGTGCCTTCGTGCACGGTATTGTTGACTCGGACGACCCGGACAAGTACCTTGCGACTGTGCAACCCGTTCTGTCTGAGTACCTGAACATGAGCACTCTCGGCGCATTCGAGCACCGCCTGTCTGTGCTGTCGGCGTTCCAGCGTATGACGGCCGAGCTTGGCCAAAGTGAGGCGCCCGCTGCTGCGTCGCTCGCCAAGGTTGCTGCGCTCCTGCACAATGTTATCGGCAACGCGAAGCTCTTCGTGCCCCGCATTCGCACCAGTCTGGAGCAGCAGCGTAAGGTCATCGACAAGGCTGTCAAGGACTTTGTCAAGCTCGCGTCCTGGAAGGATATCAACGTGTTTGCCCTCAAGGCGAGTGCCGCCAAGAGCCACAAGCAGCTGCACAAGAACATCCGCAAGTTCCGCGAGGTGCTCATGCAGCCAGTCGCTCCCACCCTCGGGGACCCCAACGCGATCTGCCCGCAGGAGACTATTGGTGGTGAGGTGCAAGCGCACACTGGTCACTTCGAAGTATCCCCGCTCAGCGCAGGCGCGCTTGATGCGCGGAAGGCCGTCAAGGCTGCCGTTCCGGCAGTCCTCGAGGATCTCCCTACGACGCTTACTCGCTACTCGGCCGTTCAGGAGAAGGCCCGCGCTGCCACGACCCAGACCGAGTCCTCACAGATGGAGGGTCTCGCGACCGACATCATCGAGACTGCCGAGCTGCTGCGCAAGCAGACGCCCGCTTTCTTGACGAAGGAGAACACCAAGGTTGTCAACAACCTGACCAGCCGCAAACGCAAGGCGTTCTCCGATTTGCTCAAGACGCTCCGCGCTTGTGGCTTCTCTCAGTCGGTCCCTGCCGACAAGCTGCAGCGCCAGCAATCCACGACTTGGATCTCGGGCCTGCCTTCGCTCGAGGTCTCGGACCTCCCAGCTGCATTCGACACCCAGACGCTTGCCAAGGTTGAGGAGTACCATCACCGCCAGTCCGTTCTGATGACGGCCATGCGTGCTGCTTTCAATGGTCACAGTCCGGACATTGCGTCGCAGGACCTCGGTCGCGCCATGGGCTATGTTGAGTCGCTTTACGCGGCGTGTCTCGGCGAACACTCGGTGCTGGCCGTGCAGCTCCGCCAACTCTCTCGTCTCGCTGCCACGGTGCGTCGCCTGAATCACGTTGCGCACGCAGAGAGCGTCGCCGGCGGTGAGGCGCTTTTGCAAGCCCTCAGCCAGGCAGAGCTCAATGCGTGTCGCATCCGCGAAGCCCTCCGCGAGGTCGAGGTCAACGCCCGCGCCTTCCGCGAGCTCCAGCACGTGCAGCCCGGAACCCACGACCTCAGCGTTGTCCACGAGTTCCGCCAGGAGGTCAGCCTACTCGTTACAGCGCTCGAGAACGCTCTCAGCTCTGCGCGGGCCGCTGATTGGACGCTGCTCGGCCATGACGAGGCTTCGCTCGTGGACAAGACAAACAACATGCTCTCTCGTCTGCAGGCGGCGTGCGAGGCTCGCGCCCAAGCGACTCCCGAACTTGCTCATCTCTTCACTCCTGTCGCGGAGCTGGCGCAGGATATGGCCAGCACAGTCAAGGTCAAGTCCGCCAAGCTGCCCGCCGCTATCTGGAAGGAGTCCGATGAGCTGATCCAGGTCATCCTGGTTGCCGCTCAGGGTATCGACATGTCTCCTCCCACCGCTCGTGGTGAAGACGAGTATGCCAACCTTCCCAATGCCTTCGCGCGCCAAAACAAGTCTGCGGCTTCGCTCCGTGTCGGTGGTGTTGTGGAGCGCCTCGACGCTTTTTCGAAGAACCTCGCCATCAAGCTTTCTGGCAAGGAGGCTGCTGATGCCCCGGCCGTTTTCGCCCGCGTTCTGCCCTTCATCCAGGCACTCGCCGAGACTTACGCATCGACTATTGCCTCGCACCTCGTTTCCACCAAGTCCATCTACAAGCTGACTTACGTCGTCGGTCGCGTCGTTCTCGACATTGCCCAGAAGGGCTTCTGCAAGCCTCAGGAGGAGTCGAAGGACGATGGCGAAGATGGTGACGAGGGCGAGATTGAAGGCACCGGCATGGGTGCAGGAAGTGGCGACAAGAACGTTTCCTCCGAGATCAAGGAGGAGAGCCAAGTCGAGGGTTTGCAGGGTGAAGACGAGGAGGAGCAAGACCAGCAAGGCGGCGACGACGACGATGACGACGACGCTGTCTCGATGGAGAACGACTTCGACGGCAAGCTCGAGGACGGCAAGGAGAAGGAGGACGGCGACGAGAGTGGTGATGACGAGGACGAGGAGGAACTCGACGACCATGTCGGCGATGTTGACCCTCTCGACCCCGGTGCTGTCGACGAGAAGTTCTGGGACGACGAGAAGGAGGAAGGCGGCGAAGAGGAGAACGAGGGTCGCGAGGATCTCATGAACCAGAAGAACGAGGAGAGTGGCGAAGCCGAACTCAGTGCCAAGGACGGCGCGAAGGAGGACAAGAAGAAGGACAAGGACGAGAAGAAGGAGGAGCAGGAGCAGGAGGCGAACGACACCCAGCATGACGATACCCCCCAGGTGGAACAGGGCGAAGGCCAGGAGGGCGAAGACGGCGAGGAGGCCGAAGAGTTCGAGGAGCACGAGGACCCGGAGGGCGAGGCTGAGGGCCAGGACCCCGACAACGAGGGTCCCGACATGCAACAGCAGGATAACGTTGCTGCTGAGGAAGGTGATAAGCTCGACCTGCCTGAAGACCTCGAGCTCGACGGTGATGAGGAGGAAGGGAACGACGAGACGGAGGCGTTCGACGACGATGACATCGACATGGGCGAACCTGAGGGCCCCGAAGACAACGGCGTCACCTCCGACCACGGTGAAGAGGAGGAGGACGCCCCTGCTGCTACCGGTGTTACTGAGGATGACGCTGCAGAGGAGCAGGAAGAGTCCGCCAACCAGAATCTCGATATGTCTGCCTCCAACGACGCCACTGCCCAGGAGTCTGCTGCCGCCGGCCAAGGCCAAGGCGCAGCAGAGAAGGAGGAGGCGAAGGATAAGGGAGAGGATGAGGAGATGGAGGGAGCCGATGAGGAGGCTGCTGAGGCTGAGGAAGAGGCCGAGGCTGACGGTGCTACCCAGAGTGCACCCCAGGGTGCGGGTGGTGCTGACGAGCAGGAGACGACTGGCCCCACTGACTCCACTGGCGCCGCTATGCCGGACCAAGGCATGGAGAAGGAACGCTCCCTCGGTGACATCATGGAGGAGATCAAGCGCCGCCGTGACGAGATTCTCGCTCAGACTGAGCGTGAAGAGGAGACCTCGAACCAGGATGCGCAGGACCAAGCTCCTGGCCAAGTGGAGTACGTTCATGAGGGCCAAGAAGACGATGGACAGGCTCTTGGTGCTGCCCGTGAGGAGCAGCAGAAGCTTGAGGACCTTCACATTGTCGATGAAGAGGAGGGGGAGACGGACAAGCCTCCCGCCATGGAAGACGACGTCGAGCCCGAGGACGCCGACGTGGAGAACAACGCCCCGCAGACCCAGCAGCCTGAGGCTTCGGTTCAGCGCGACAAGCAGGCTGCCGACACCGACATGCCCGCCGAGAAGGCGCTAACTCAGGCTGAGATCGGTGGCAACGCCCCGATGCTGTCCGACGCGATGGACGTCGATGGTGAAGGTGGCGAGCTCGCGGAGAAGATGCCTGTGGACGAGGAGGACGAGGACGCCGCCGAGGTTGATCTCACTGTCGCTGCACCTACCGAGGACGACGGCGCGGAGGACCTCTGGCGCCAATACGCCAGCCTAACATCCGACCTGTCGTACGCGCTTTGCGAGCAGCTTCGGCTTATCCTCGAGCCCACACTTGCGACGCGCCTGCAGGGTGACTTCCGTACCGGCAAGCGGCTCAACATGCGCAAGATCATCCCTTACATTGCCTCCGAGTACACCAAGGACAAGATCTGGCTCAGGCGCACGAAGCCCTCGAGGCGAGAGTACCAGGTGCTTCTGTCTCTCGATGACTCGCGCTCCATGGCCGAGTCGCACTCGGTGCACCTCGCGTACCAAACTCTCGCACTCGTTTCGCAGGCGCTTACGAAGCTCGAGGTCGGACAAGTGTCGATCGCCCGTTTCGGTGAGGGCGTCGACATCCTGCACGACTTTGGCTCGGCCTTCAGCGACGCCGATGGTGCCAAGGTTATGCGTGCGTTCAAGTTCGACCAACACCGCACAGACGTTGCAGCCCTTGTTGAGCGTACGCTCGCCTACCTCGCGGAGAGCCGCCAGAAGCAGGCGTCGAATTCGGCGCCGGACCTCTGGCAGCTCCAGATCATCATCTCGGACGGTGTGTGCCAGGACCACGCGCGCCTTCGCACGCTCCTCCGCCGTGCACTCGAGGAACGCGTCATGATCGTCTTCCTTATCGTCGACCAGCTTGGCGCCGAGCCTGGTTCAGCCCCGGCGTCCGCCCCCACTTCTGCGCCGGCTTCCGGCGCCTCCACCCCCGCGCCACAGAGCAAGCCGAGCATCCTCTCGATGCAGACCGTCAACTACACCAACGTCAACGGCGAAATGAAGCTCGAAATGCAGCGCTACCTCGACACGTTCCCGTTCGAGTTCTACGTCGTCCTTCGTGACGTTGAAGCGCTTCCGGGCGTGCTGTCCGACACGTTGCGCCAGTGGATGGCCCGTGTCAGCCAGTCTCAGGAGTAGCGGAGGAAAGGAAGGAGTGACCCACATAGACTACAAGCATATCAAAAGTATACCCATCAAACGCATAAAGTATCTCGCAATCATCTCTGTATGTAGCATCAATGCCGTCATGCATATCTGTTCTCGTTGCCGCATGTCCAGGGATGTTTGTTTGGTTCCACAGCAAAGACGCCTCGAGGCATCCCATTACGTAACAAATTGGAGAGCAATGTCTAGAGGTGACGCGCGACGCGTCGAGGAACCAAAAGTCAACATCAGCGTCTTCCTCCGCTTCCGCATCGATCACCCTCGAACGACCGCAACCGACTACATTGCATGTCCATTTGCAATGGACAACGACTACTACTCGCTGACGGCTATTCTGGCTGAGAACCATGTACGTCCGGCGTCTTGAGGAGCCACTTTATTGCGCAGCCTTAGCTGACGACAGAAACTGCCTTGCACGTTCACACTCGACGTCCCCAAACTCGGATACCTGGAGGGCACGGAGCGAGACCTGAAGGCAGGAACGAAAGTCGAGCTGCCGCTGTGGCTCGCGCAGACGCTGAGCTTGAAGTGAGTCGCTATTTCTCTACCTTCCGCGTCTTCCTCCGTTTTCCATTGCCCTTCCTTTCCAACGCCTTCTGTTCATCAAATACTACACCGTCGAGCCGAAACAATCTGCGATTTAAGCTGACAAACAGCGAGCTTACAACATTCTCGGTGCCGCCAGCTTATGGCCCGCGAGTACGCGCCGCGCTGAATGCCTCTGCCCCTGCTGTGAAGCTCTCGTCCCTCGTCGGTGCCGGCGGTTGGTGGTACCGCTTCGGCGCGAGGATCGCTAGCATGTAAGTCCCGGAGCAGGAGTTGCAGTGTACTTTCAAATGACTTCCGACATTGACCAGATGGAGCTGACGTGACAGGTGGGACAACGGCGACTCACTGCTCGATATGCTCCTCGGCGCGTTCGTGCATCGTCTTCCGCCACTGCAGGATCTCGCTGCGCACCACGCGTCGTCAGAGGGGTCGATGGAGCACGGCGCAGGAACAGGCGAGTCTTTCCAGAGCGGCATGGAGGCCGACGAACGAGAACGTAAGTCAGAGTGCCTCTGGGTTGAAGTACTAACAAGCAGTGTTCCGAGTAGGACAGGAGAGTGGTGCGCTCGTCAAGGCCTGGTACGATTCGATGTGGGGCAAGCGCGGGCAGAAGTAGCATACGACGTTGTACAGTACATAGTTTTGCATTGCATTTTAATCAGACACGACAGGAAAGTACACTGAAAGGTATGTATGGTATCTATGATCTATGAAGCAGACTCACCCGGCTGCCTCCTCCCACCAGTTCCCTCCCGACGACGAGGCGGCGGGCGCAGGGGCAGGACCGCGCCGCTTAGGCTGGTCCTCGACCTTCTTTCCGAAACGCTTCACGACGACGCTGAGGCCGGACGAGATGCCCTTCCGTCCGCCGCCAGGGAACTGCTTCTGCTTCGCTCGTTCCTCGTCCTCATCCTCCTCGCCATCATCCGCTGCGTCTCCGCGCTTGCGCTTCTTCTTCGTGGACAGCGGCTCCATGCCTGTCTTTTGGCGATATGTGTCCATGACGTGGCGCAGCGATGCTTCCCACTCGGGCTTGTAGAGACGGTACAGAGCCATAGTTGCGCGCGCATCAGTAACCTGGCGTTAGCTCAGCGGGCGAGGGAGCCTCGAGACTCACCGAGGAATGCGACCGTCCCTGAATACGAAGACCCAGCTCGAGCTCCGTCAGCTTCTTCAGACCGGGCCGTTTTGTCTTGGCGTGTTCACGGAGCTGCTTGCACTTCTGGGTGTCACGGAGCAGCGGGTTCGGGTGGGAGAGAAGGAGAGCCTGCGACGTCAGCCAACAGAATCAACTTGCAGCGGTAGAGGGACTCACCTTCAAGTCGTTCTCAACGGCGTGACCGATCAGGATACGGTCCTTGATCATTTCGGCGACCTGCTTCTGAACATCGTCGAAGGGCGGTGCGTTCATGACGTCCGATTCGCGGACACCCGATACCCACGTACGAAAGTCAGTAACGCGCTCGCGCGGCTGCACAAAGGTGTCGAGAATGACGTGCCCGTGGTAGTTGACGATCGAGACACGCGCGAGGGCACTCTCCTCGCCGCCCTGACCCAGGCCAACCATTTCGCAATCGATCGCGAGGCTGTCGCTGTTAGTTTCGCTACGAGGAATACCAAGCTAGAGGGACCGACGATCCCTTGCAGATGCACTAACTAGTTGCCAATCCTGATGTCAGCTTGGTGCGTAGGGGCTTTCAAGCGGAGCTACTCACGACTTCTTCGACTCATTCAGCACATTGTTGCCGGCGACCATCTGGCGCAACTCGTGCATTAACGGCTTATCACTCGGCGCGGCGAGGAAGGTGACCTCGTCCGTGTTGTACTTGGACGGTCCGGCGGTGGACGGTCCAGCCTCAGCCTGGGTGCTGCTGGTTAGCTGGAAGAAGGCGAGCACAACCCACGTTGAATCCTTGCGCTCAAAGTTCTTGGTGTACGACGCGAGACCGCCGACGCCCGGCCTGCGCTTCTTCGCCTGCGTTCCGCGGCCGTCTCGAGCAGTGGACGCCGGCTTCTTCTTCGTGGGCGTCAGCGTCTTCTTCAGCTGCTCCCAGTTGGAGCCTGCCGAGGCCTGCGACGTCTGTTGTCAGCTTAGGACAGTTGTTTGGCAGCTCACCTTGCTCATCGTGAGTATGCCCCTGGTCGATGAGATGCGGCGAGATGGAAGATCTGCCTTCCTTGGCCGCTGGTGGACCTGGGATCAACAAAATCGGTAATCTTCGACCACGTGGTGCGGAGGTCGCGTGCATGCCGCTTTCGCCACCCGCACCCAGGCACGGGCGTCACTCCTCGATGGCGGATAGCGACATCGCGGCGTGATCCGCGATAGCACAGTCAACAACACATCATCTACCCAGCGACCGCGATGCCGAACCCCGCGCCCGGAGCGAGCGAGCGCACCCCCATTCTTCCGGCGAACACGCAGCGGCCGGCCCCGCGCCGCAAGCGCTGGGTCATCACGATCCTCGCCCCCGTCGTGCTCGTGTGGGCGACGATCGGCGTTCTCCTCTTCGGCAAGACGGAGCCAAAGGACCCTCTCGAGCTCGCAAAGTACTATCTGAATACGTGAGTAAACCTTAGCTGCCAAAGCTGACAGACAGAGCACCTGTCATTGATGGACACATCGATCTGCCCATCTTCGTGCGTGAGGCGTTCGGCAACGACATCAACAAGTTCGACATGAATGCGGAGCTGGTGAGCCGCCCCCTCAGTGAATTCCTGTAGCCAGCTGACACACAGCCGGCGCATGTTGACATTCCACGCATTCGGGAGGGCCAGCTTGGCGGCTTCTTCTGGAGTGTGTTCACCGAGTGCCACGACGACGGGGCCGACTTCCTGACGCCCAACTACCATGTCCGCGGTAAGCTGAATTCCCCCCATCTTCGAAGCTCACTCCAGACACGCTCGAGCAGATTGACGTTGCTCGCAACCTGATGGCGAAGTACCACGACACGTTCCAGTTCGTGACGACGGCCGCGGCTGCTGAACGCGCGATCAAGAATGGCAAGGTGGCGAGCTTTATGGGCATCGAGGGCGCGCACCAACTCGGCAACAGCCTGGCTGGTAAGCTTCATGTTTGCGTACAGCTAACTTCAGTTTTGCGACAGTACTACTCCCTCGGTGTGCGGTACGCGACGCTGACGCACGGCTGCAACAACGTGTTTGCCGACAGCGGCGGCATCTTCGAGCAACCGAAGCCGCGCTGGCACGGCCTTTCGTGAGCTCGCTCTGTTGCCTGTAGTAGCTGACAAGCAGGGGCTTTGGGCACCAGCTTATCAAGGAGATGAACCGACTCGGTATGCTGATCGACCTCTCGCACGTCTCGGACGACACAGCGCTGCAAGCGATCGCGCTGTCCAAGGCGCCCGTAATGTGGTCGCACTCGGCGGCGAGGCACTACAACAATATCTCACGCAACGTCCCGGACGAGATCCTCGCCAAGATCGGCCGCGGAAAGCACCAGCTCGACGGAGTTGTTATGGTCAAGTAGGCTCCGATGACCCATATCCAGCTGACACCAGCTTCTATCCCGTGTTCGCGAGCAAGGACCCCGACGAGGTCGACGTCAAGTACATCGCCGACGAAGTCCAGTACATCGCGAAGAAGACGAGCCGGCAGCAGTGAGTTGTCGTTTTCAGCTCATAAACTGACTCCAGCGTTGGTATTGGGTCCGACTACGACGGTATCGAGAAGGTAAGCTGCTTCGTCATCAATATCACTGATAAGAAGGTGCCGAAGGGACTCGAGGATGTGTCCAAGTACCCGCACCTGTTCGCGGAGCTGATCAAGCGCGGCTGGGGCCGGCACGACCTCGCGGGGCTGGCGGGCGGCAACCTCCTGCGCGTGATGGGCGGCGCGGAGGACGTCGCGCGCAAGCTCCGCCGCATCGGGCCCAACATGGCGACGTACGACAAGCGCCAGGACATTTAGTCTTCGCTCCTTCCTTCTCATAGAATCCCCTCCCACACCCCTCACATTCGTTTCTTACAGTAAGTTACAGCGAGCGCCGGCACTAGGCCGGCCGCTCTTTTGTCTAGCATTACATCAGGATCTACGGGAGACACACCCGTTCGGCTTGTACCTCTTTTGTTTTCGTCTAGGCCTTGGCCTTTTTCTTGATGCCGAGCAGCTTCTGCATGCCCTCACGCTTGCGTTTAACCTGTGCTGGGGCGGGGGCGGCGACAGGCTCCGCGGCCTTGCCCTTCGCAGCGAGGATGGCGGCGACGCTCGGCTCACCAGCGGCCACGACGGCGCGCTTGATCGTCGGACCCTTCGGCTTCTCCTCTGTGTCCTCCTTCTCCTCGGCGTCCTCCGGCGACTCGTCCTTGGCCTTCTCCTTCCCCTTCCCCCCGGCGCCGAGGGGCAGCGGCGGCGGGGCCATCTTGGTAAAGTACTTTGCGACCTCTGCGTCGTCCTCCTCTGCCTCGCGCCTGCGGCGCTCCTCCTCCTCGCGCGACAGGCGCTCCTCGTGCAGGCGTGCGAGGAGGGCCTCAGGGTCGTCGCCGACCTTGCTCGTGTCAACGCGCGCGTTGCGCGAGCGCAGGTCGGCAAGCTCGTCCATGACCTCCATCTCGCGGCGGCTCGCCTCCTGGCTGCGCTCGAGCTCGGCCATGGCGTCGCGCGCCTCGCGCTCGGGGTCGTCCTCGTCGTCCTCGGCCGCCGTCGGCAGCGCCCCCGCGCGCCCCTCGGGGTCCGCCTCGGCCCAGTTGTCGAACGTCCGCGTCGCCCCGTGCTCGGGCGTGAAGTCGGCGTTCTTCGGGTCCGTCTTGAACGTGATCTCCTGGCTGCACAGCGTGCACTTGATGTAGAAACGGAACACCTTCACACCCAGGTACTCCTCGCCCTCGGCCGTCTCCTTGCGCGCGTTGAACTTGCGCCCGTGGTCTGCGTGTCAGCTAGGATATGGCGTCGAAGTAGCTTCATATATCACAGGTACTCACAGATGTATTCGCCGCACTTGGTGCAGCGCATCGTGTACGGCGCCTTCAGCGTGACCGTGATCTGCGAGTTCTTCGGGCCCTGCCGTTTCCGCCGCTTGATCTTGGACGGATCAAAGTCCGGCGGGAAGTACTTGTTCAGCACCTTGCGTTCCGACATCTTGTGACGTGACCGTTAGGTCGACAAGGCGAACGATGAAGGCGAAGAGGAGGTGGTTGGTAAGACTTCTAGGTTGTTTTCGAGCACCGATAGTCAGGTGGCCATGCAGATCCACAGGCGGGTGGCAAATTTGCTCCCGCTGACCGCTGATCGGCCATGTCGAGCCTTATCATCCTCGACCGCCCGCCCTCGCTGTCGCTTCGCTCGTGCTCATCGTTTGCTTCAGATGTGAACGTGCCATGCATTGCAGTGACTAGTGTACAATAGCTTTATGTCGATATCTTGGATCCCTTTCACAACCCAAAACACCGCCACTCAGCAGTTACAAGTCTGGGGCGAGCCTCTCCAATGGACCCACCCGCGGACGGGGTATACGGCAGCCCGTTTCTCACTCTCTATTTGTCCACAGCGCAAACGCGAACGAATTGATTCGGTGGGGTGTGGACGGCCGAGGTCGGGGGAGTTGTTATTGATGTTGATTGTTGCTGTTGTTGTTTATTCTTCAGCTGCTGTCGTCTCGTCGATCGTACATTGTCAATGCTGAGATGCCGACGATAGACCGAGGGAAGAGGGATTCTACTGTCACAAACATTATGATAGAGAGAGGAATAGAGAAAGAAAAAAGAGCCGAATTTGCAAAAAACCCAGGGAGAGGGGAACGTGGTATGATTGTTGCAACACGGAGCGCAGATAGGCTCAGATGGGTTCAATGCTGGAGGTCAGCTTCGGGAATGTGGCTGCAGCTCTAGACTCACCACTTGTCTAGTGCATTTGCGTTCCAAAGTTCTCGCGCGCGCGACGGAACATCAAGAAGATCTCCTCGTCTGCGCGAACAAACGGCTGGTCCCAGAAGCCGTAGACCGGGTTCTCGAGAAGCTCGACGAAGGTGACGATGAGACCCCACGGGTGAGGGCGCGTGACGATGACACGCTCGAGGAGCACACGCGCGATGCGCTCGGGGATGCTCGAGTCGGTCGACACCTTGAACAGGTACAGCATGAGCGACGCGAAGAAGAGCGTGTGCGCAGACGGGAACCTCAGCTGGTCGGCGATCACGGACAGCATCAGGTACTGGCCCTCGGCGTCGAACGAGTGGACAAGCGACAAGAGCATGGGCACAGCAGGGTCCTTGGGGTCGAACTCGGCGACGCCCGACTGCATGTAGTGGCGCTGCACGGCCGAGGTGCCGAGGTAGAAGACGGTCGCGTGGAGCAGGGTGTGGTTCCACACGGTAGTCGTAGTGCCGTCGGGCAGCGTCTTCTGGACCGCGATGCGGTTCTTGAGCTCGTTGACGATCGCGGCGCCCGAGGGCGAGTTGGTGTGGATGTACTGGTCGATCGCCTGCTTGACGTTACCGGTGTTGAGCGCGCTGACGTGATCAGAGCGGACGCGCGGGAACGACTGCATCTCCGGAACAAGCTCGTCGAGACGCTTGTACCAGTCGGGAAGCGGAGCTTCACTGGCAGGGAAGGCCGCGAGGATGATGTTGCGGAGCTGGACGCAGTGCGCGGGGATCGCAGTCGAGAGCGTGTGGTAGTACTCGACCAGGAATCCAGGGAAGTCGTGCATGAGCACGAGCAGAATGCGGAGAGTCGCGCGGTAGAGGCTGCGCGCCGGCGCACCAAGGTCGCGGCTGTTCGAGTTGACGAACGGCGACACAAAGCGCAGCAGCCACATGAGACACCTGTGGTAGTCGGACCAGCCCTCCTGGCGTGGAGCGCCGAGGAGCTTGGCCATGAACAGGCGGTGCGACATGATGGACACCCAGCCGAACGCGAAGCGAGGCGCGTAAGTGGGCTGGATAATGCCGAGGACGTTGGCGATGCTCTTGAGGCAGCCGAGAACAGTCTCAGGAAGGCTGGCCTCGATCGCAGAGAGCTCGGCAAGCATGCTGGTGAAGAAGCGGGCCCAGGGACGCTGGTCGAAGGGTTCATCAGCGTTGAGCTGGGCGCGCACCAGGCTGTACGACATGATCGTAATGATCTTGTTGAAGTAGTAGACGGTGCGCTGGACGCTGCCAGGGCCGCTCTTGTCGCCGTAGTTCTTGACGATGAGAACAATGAGCTTGGCGAGCGAGTCGGTGCCGTACCACTGGGTGTTGTCGGACTTCATGTCGCAGTCGACAGCAGCCTTGATGGCGGTGGTGTAGAACGCGGTGGAGACGTCCTCGCCGCCGAGAATGTTGTCGCCCTGCAGCCAGGTGATGTAGGGGACAAACGAGACCTCGGGCGAGTTGGGGTTGTCGGTGAACAGACGCACCCACTCGAAGAAGTAGTGCTGCAGGCGCTCGTGGACCTTGGCATCAATGGGCATGACCTTGGTGTCGCGAGCGCCCTCGCCGCGGAGGTCCTCCAGGAGCTGGTCGGCCGTGGGAGTCGACTGGTCCTGCTCCTGGGCCTTGAGAAGCGCGGTAATGCAGAGCGTGAAGGCGTTGCGGTTGATGAATGCCTGGGGGCCGACGGAGCATTCGCGGATGAGCTGAGCCGCAAAGTCGACGACCTCGGGAGTGAGACCGCGAGCCATGACCTTGGCAAGCTGGGCATCGAGCTCGGCGACGCGGATGAAGCTGCCACGGATGAGGACCGCCGTAACAGGGACGTTGTACTTGCGGGGGTCCTCGGCGTAGAGCAGCCACGACTTGACCTCACGGTCGACCTTGGGAGCGTGGAGGCAGAGCTGCTGCAGAATCACGACGTAGAGCTCGCGACCAAGCGGCGACTCGGTCTTGTAAAGCAGCTGCACAATCTTCTGGGCGATTGCCAGCGTAGTCGCCTCGCGCTGCATGGACGAGTGAGCGAGAACGATGATGGTGCGGCTGAGCGAGCGGAGGTCGTGCTCAGGCTCAAGCTGAGAGATCGAGGTCGCGTTGGTCTGCGTGAGGAGCTTCTCGATGTCCGCAACAAGCTCGTGGAACTTCTCGACCGTAGTCTGGGGAGCCATGACGAACGACTGCTCCTGGTCACCGAAGTCGGCCGCGCGAGGAGAGGGCCCACGCCTGACGTCGGGAGGCGGCACGAGGCCGCCGTCACCAAGGCCAAGGTCACGGTATCCAACAGGGAGGTTGTAGTCGTTGCTGCCGTTGAGGTGGCTGGCCTGCTGCTGTTGCTGCTGCTGCTGCTGCGAGAAAACGCGAGCCGACTCGGCGAAGTCCTCGTAGACGCGAAGCTGAGTGGCGGTGAGACCGCCCTGGCGAAGACGGAGAGGGTCAGGCAGAGCAGTGTGCGAGATGGCAACACCGAAGGAAGCGCCGTCCCAGAAGGGCTGCTGGCTGCGAGAGTCGCGGTGCGCCTTGCGCGCCGCGAACTGAGGCTGCAGGTTGACGTCGATGTCGCGGGTAGCCTTCTCCATGGCCGCCTTGCGGATGACGTCGCACGCGACGTCGAGGTTCTCGTTGACAACACCGGCGATCACACCGTCAGGCACGTTCTCTTCCGTGAAGCCGTTCTGGCCGACCAGTGCACGGATGTGAGACATGAGGCTCGTGCGCAGAGGCTCCTTGCAGGTGACGAGGGCCAAGTTGCCCGCGAGGTTCTGCACCATGAGGTGCGCAGCCTTGCGCATCTTGATCGAGTCGCACTCGGTGCCAAAGTCCTTCTGCACGAGGTCCCGGGACGATATACCAGCAATGGTGACCGAGCGCTCAACCACAGGCGAAACAATCTCGCGAATAGCACGCTCGATGGAGTGCAGGACAATGCGCTTGAAGGTCGGCGCCTGCAGAACACCGAGGTCGGAGTTGAAGTGGAGGTACTCGGGCAGCTGGCGAATGAGGTCGTCGACGTGAGCTAAGAACTGCTCGTGCAGAGCCTGGGCGGCCTGCTCGGTCTGCAGAGCCTGCATGCGGGTGAAGGGGTCGTCCGCAATGCTGGGCTCGGTGCTGGTTCCGCCGAAGCGCTGGGCGCCAGCGCTGGAAAGATCGTTGGTGATCAACTGGCGCTGGAGCTCGACCTCGAGGCGGTTGGGGCCGTGAGCCTGAGGCTGAGGAGGAGGGACGTGGGTGCGGATGACGTCCGAAGCCTCGATGGTGTCGAGCTGGAGGCCGAGCTTACCGAAGAGCACCTCAATCTCGAACTTCATGTTGAGCTTGATGTCGCCGAAGTGGTAGAGCTCGACAAGGACGCGGAGGATCGCGACGAACCAAGGGTTGGGCTGGTGGAACACCTTGGAGTCTTGGCAGGCAAGCATGACATTGCTAACGAAGGGAATCGCAACAATGAGACGCTTGTTGTCGTAACCCTGAACGAGGAGATCCTTGATCGACAGCTCGCGGTGCTTAATGGGCAGGCCACGCTGCAGGGTGATGCGGCCAAGCCAAAGCGCCACCGTCTTGAGGGTGGCGCGGTCCGAAGCCGAACCAAGGGTGCTCTCCGCATTCAGCAGGTCGCGCGCCTTGCGGTACGTCTCCCAGAGCACATGCTTCTCGAGGATGGGGGTGCTGAGGAGCTCGAGAATCTTGAAGTAGAGATCGTGACGATTCGCCTCGAGGGAGACGCGAACATCGATGAAGTAGTGAGCAAACCAGCGGGAGTACTCGGGCTTCATCAGCTTGATCAGCTCCTGCGACTTGGCCTCCCAGTTGCTCGGCGCGATGTTGTTGATGATGAACATGATCTGGTCGCGGACCTTGGGCTCGGGCTCCTTGAACTCGTCCTCGCCTTCCTCGATGAGGATAGGAAGCTTGAGCGCAGGGAAGGCGAGCTTAACGCCACCCTGGAGGTCAAGCTCCTCACGCTCGGCGAGGGCAGCGTGAATGTCGTTAATGTAGCTCGGGTGCGACTCGTGCAGAGCAGGAATCTCGAGCAGCGAGCGGCAGAGACCGGGGAAGTCCACGAGCGAAGCGCGGAGCACACTCAAGGCGCTGACACCGAACTGGTAAGGAGGCTCGTGAGGCGGGGTCTTGCACGCGTCAAGAACGTAGCGAGTCGCGACAAACGCCGGGGTGTCCTTGACCAGGCGGTAGTCGATGATGGCACCAAAGAGGATACCGGTCATCGTAAGCTCGCGGGGAGGGTAGGTCTTGATGAACTTGTACTCGTCAAACAGCGAGTGCAGTGACGCGCCAAAGAGCTCCTGGTCGCGGGGGTCGCTAGACTTCTGGAAGCGCTTGAGCTCCTCGACGACGTCGTCCAGAGTGAGCTCGTGCTCTTCACTATACATGCGGCGGTACATGTCGTCGACCTGTGCACTGACCGACTTGTTGTACGTCGCGACGACAAAGCCTTGCTCTTCCTTCGAAGCCGCACGCAGGTTCAAGAGACGGGGGTGAAGGATGAGAATGTCGGTACGCAGGCTCTTGAAGCGAGCGACATCCTCGCGAGTCAGGTTGTCGGCATTGCGGACGACACGGATGAAGATCGAGTATGCCTCGTCCGAGAGGGTGAACATGGGTGGAGGGACCGACTCGGGCTGGTGCTGGTGATCGATCTCCAGGCGGATCTTGTGCTCGACAAAGTCGAACATGGCTTGTAAAAAGTCCTCGCCGTTGACTGCGACACTGTCCGCGAGCCAGTTCTCGAGGTTGAAGTACTCCTTGCTGGACGCGAGGGCAGCAACGTCGAGAGCGAAGTGCAGATTGTCGCTCGCGAGCAGCTTGTCGAGAATCTGCAGCTCCCAGGCAACCTCGACAACCTTGCCAAGGTTGTTCTCGTCCTCAGTGTAGAACTCGGTGAGGATGTCGAGAAGGCCCTTCGGGTTGAGCTCCCAGATCTGCTGGAAGACGAGAGCGGCGGAAGCCAGAGCCGAGGGCGGGTTGATCAGGTAGATCTCGAGGATCTTCGAGTGCATGGTGGCAATGGGAGCGGGAAGGGGCTTGGGAAGCTTTTCGAGCGCGATAAGAACAAGCTCCGGGGCGAGACCTCCGGCGCGGTCGAGAAGCTCGGTGGCGCGACGGCCCATGTCGACCCGTTCCTCGCGGTCGGTTGCGTCCTCAGCGTCGGCGAGAGCGCAAGCCTGAACGAGCACCTGGATGAGACCGAGAGAGTTCCAAAGTCCGGCCGACTGGACATCCTTCGCCTGCTGGCGAACAACCTTGCTGACCGGTGCGTCAGGCGCGTAGGGCTCCACAATGCGAGTGAACACCTGCGGAGAAGGCGAGGTTGGGAGCGTGTAGAGCGGGAGCGAGTCGGGAGGAAGCTGCGACAGGTTGCGGAGGATGTAAAGCAGCGACGACAGGTTGGTCCAGGTCGAGTCGTTCAGAGTCGCGGGAAGAAGGCCAGCGATGGGAGGAACCGGGGTCTGGGGAGGCACCAGAAGCAGACTAGCGGCCAAGGGCACCGCGGAGGGATGCGCCAGCGGGGAGTTGGGCATGTCGAACGCCTTGACCACCTCCACCCAAGGGATCGACGCTGACGCGGTAGTCGCACAAATACCGCTCAAGACACCGTGGAAGTCGACCGCGCGACCGTCGCGAAGACCCATGCACAGGCCGTGGAGCGTGCGGATGATCTCCTCCTTGACGTTTTGCTGGTTGACGGGCTCCTCGAGCAGGTAGGGACCCCACCAGCGGCCGATTGCGGCCTCGACGGTGCCTTCATCTTGAGTGAGCGAGTCGCCCAGCTCGAAAAGAATGTCCTCCAGGGGAATCGACCCTTGAGTGCGCGGAGCACCTCCAGGAGACAGAGCCGACAGAGTCTGCAGAATGATCGCAGGCGAGGTGAACTTGATCGTCAGAGACTGCAGGAGGAATCCGCGCTGCAGCGAGTTCAGAGGCGACGGATGGGGAGGGGTCGGGTTCGTCGGGGTGGGCGGGCGCGAGGTCGTTCCAGTCGCCGAAGTGGAACGCGGGTACAGCGCCAAAATCAGAGTCCGCGCCTCCTGCATCGTCAGGTCGTCCTGGGGCTGATTCGGGATGTTCGTGGACCAGAAGGGAACACCCGCGCGAAGGAGCTCCATGGTGGGCTGGAACGTCTGGTGCAGAGTTTGCAGGATCTGCTCGTGCGAGGGGTGCGTCGTCGGGTATACGTGGGGGTTCGCCAGAGTGAGCGCCGACAGAGCAAACATGACCGCAGGAGGCAGATTGAAAAGGCGTAGAGACGGGAGCGGTAGCGGCGTGCCCTGCGAAGGCGAAAGCATCGTCAGAACGAAGTGCGGGGCAAGGGCGACATCGCGCGCGGCACGGACAGCCTCAGTCGCGAGGAGACGCCAAGCAAGTGCTGCCGGGCCGGAAGTGGGAATCTGAGGGGGTGGGGCGGCGGGGTCATCCTTGTACTGCTGCTGGTGCTGGACGAGTGCTTGGATGACGGGCGACGCGACGACTGCGGTCCTGCGAACGAAGTGATGGTACATCTCCGGGCCGTTCGATGACGCGAGCTGTCACGGGTCAGTCACAAATCAAACGCGCGCCGAAACGACCGAAACGCGACACTCACAGTCCTGATCTCTGCTGCAGCCTTATCGAACGAGTCCTCGGTGAACGTGGTGAGGAGGAAGACGATCTGGGCGCGGACAATGGCAGCTGTGCCGTTGGCCCCACCAGCTCCAGCGCCCGCCCCGGAGGCACCACCAGCAGCGGCTGCGGCATTGTTGGAGCCAAAGCCGGGAGGAGGGCCAGTCCTGGCGACCCCGCCTCCCAAACCGGGAGGAGGGTGAGACATGGACGGGTAGGTGGTCGAAGAGGGGGGAGGGGGGGAGGAGAAGAGGGTGAAAGGTTGGAAGGAGAGAGGGGAGACTAGGACCGATGCATCCCCAAGCCGGGGGGTTCAAAAAGGACGGAAGGTAGGTCGGAGTTGGGGGTTCGGAAAGGGTGCGTTGACCACTGCGACAGGCGGACTGTAGAGGGCAGTGGGTGGATGAGAACGGGTGGTGATGGGGTCGAGGTCGAGGTAGGACGGGTTCGACGATGACAGATGGTGGTCCAGCGTGAGTTAGACTGGGTGCCACATGCGCCGGCGCCCTGAAACGCCGACCTGGAGATGAGCTGGCTGCACCTGGGTGCGTCACTCGTCACTCGCGCGGGGCTAGTGATGCGATCGTCACGACAGAGTCAAGCATGCTGATGCTGGTTACTAGCTGACTGGGCGCTGCGCGCTGCCGCATCACTACGGCACGGTGTTTCCCCCTAGCCGTGTCACTTGCTGCCTCGTCTGACGCAGCACCCATGCATTGCGTGGGACTCGCGCGACCGCTGACTTGTGTTTTCGCAGACGCCCCTACGTGATTGTTCCAGTCGGCGACTGAGGACGAATCATATCGTGACCCGTCGGTCGCGCAGCAAGCAAGTCGGAGCAAGCTCGGGCATCATCACGTATGCTGTTGTCTCCGCCGTCTGCGCAGTACTCCGGAACACGCAGCAACGCAACAACAAGCGATGAAATGGATGAGGGTCGAGGTCGTTATATTAGACCGGGCGAGTCCTTGGCGGCTTATCACTTGCGCCATCTCCCGTCCAGGAACGTGATCGCCAAGGGATCGAGCTGTTGCGGCATAACTTGGCTGCCATGCTGACGACAGCTCCGGCTTACGCGCAAGGTCGCACTTCCTGAAGAGGGTACTACGTACGCAGACGGCGCAGGCGGTGACAGCCGACCTCGGATCGACGTCTGTCAGTGGCTTGGATCGGTGAGGTCTGCCTCAACGGACAGCCCCCCGCGGCCCCTTCATTGACCCATTGATACTACAAATGCATGACGCCCGTACGCAGAAGATTATACGCCCTATAGCTTGTCCCCCCGATGCTCTTAGGCGTTGTAGACCTCGTCCCACTCTCCGCTCTCAATCATCTCCTTGAGGATGTCGAGGCCGCCGACAAGCTCTCCGTTCAGGATGATCTGCGGGAACGTCGGCCAGTCGTTGACGCGCTTCAGTCCCTGGCGGACGTCCTCGTCGCTGAGAATGTCGAACCACGCGAACTCGACGCCCTTCTCGCGCAGCAGGCCGACCGTCTGGCGTGAGAAGCCACACTTGGGCGCCGACGGGTTGCCCTTCATGAACAGCACGACCTTGTGCTTGTTCATCAGCTCCTTGCAGCGCTCCGTGATCTCCTCCTCGGTGCGTGGACGCGATGGCTCGGCCGGCGTCGAGGCCGCAGCGGAGACGTTTGAGGACGGCGCGGACGTCGAAGCAGCGTTCTGCGAGAGGAGAGCGTTCAGCACGCCCGTGTCGGCTCCAGAGTGGCGACCGAGAAGAGTGTGTCCCTGTGATAGATACCCATAGTGGGATTAGGTGCGTCGTATGCAGCGTTGAAATGTGAAGCGTCACCAGTCAATACGGGCCCATGTCAGCACATTGGTCGGACGAGTTAGAGCCACAGGCAGAGACACGCGGCTTCCAGTCCACGGCAAGCGTCTCCTGATGACGATTCGCTGCGCTGGAGAAGCTGATATAGCTGCTCTTATGGACGGACCAGCCTTAATGCGCGCGTCACTTCCTGACGGCTCTGCCGGAACTCACGCGAAGAACGACAAAGCTGGGGACAGCCTCGATGTCGAATGACTCAGCAATGTCGGCCTGCTCCTCCGCCTCGATCTGCCAGTCAGCTAGGATGAGTTCTTGGAAGCTTACGTTAAGGAAGAGAACGCTGGGGTACTTGCCGGCGGCCTCCTCGACCGCCTTGTTGAACGCGGCACACGGCTCGGCCCACGGCGCCCAGAAATTGAGCAGCGACACGCGGTTGAGGTCCTTGGAGAGCTCCTCCTTGAACTGGTCCGGTGATGAGATGTTCACAAAGTTCGAGGTCGACATGGCGCAGTGTTGCTCGGGATGCGCTTCGTCCTGGTTCTAGGTTTTGTGTGTGGTTTTGAGTCGTGACAAAGAAGTCGATGGATTTGCGAGGCGGCAAGACCTGTAGCACCTCCACCAAGCACACCATCCAGCCGCAACGCCATTACGAGCAACCCGGGACCAAACCCACGTGGCGCCGCCAAGATGACTGCAACTTCGCGTCAGTCCGTCAACGAGCTCATGAGCACGCATCATAGGCTCTCGATCGCTAGTTACACCATTGAAACCTCGCCCAGACCCACTGCTGAAGGAGTGCTTCAGCTACGAACGACAAAAGCAGGATCAATCTTGGAAACCCGATCTCCAATTTATTAAGCAGTCGGATCAGAAGGACGATAATCGAGGACAACTCGATTGTTTTGACGTCAACGGGAGCCTATCAGTGACGGATCACGGGTTATCCAAGCATCATGGCGGACGTTGAGATGGACAGTGAGTATCAAAAGGCTTCCAAGATGCACGGAGAGGGGTACCCAGTGCTAACGGCAGCTCGGCGAGACGGTTAGTGCTAAGCCTGATTTTGACAGCTTTGTGCTCTTTGCTGACATACCCTTTCTAATGACTCTGTTCCGCGTCTCCCGTATTACCATCTCCGAAACATTCAGCCAATGGAAAGGATGGCTACTCCTGGGCGGACCGCTGTGAGTAGTCTGGCCGTTAACGTGGGTTAGCTAACATTGCAGCTGTTGAAGGATGGATCATCATCGTTACAAACCTGAACGAAGAGACGACTGAGGAGGACCTTGAGGATCACTTTGCCGACTTTGGACATGTCAAGAACCTGTCCATGGCCTTGAACCGCCGTACTGGATATGTTATGGTGAGTCCCTAGCTCACTGAACTGATGCTGAACGCGCCAGGGCTACGCGCTCATCGAGTACGCCACCAAGGAGGAGGCCGAGGCGGCGATCAAGGGAACGAACGGCACCGAGTTCCTCGAGAAGAAGATCACCACGTGAGTACTTCATATATCCGGACGGCCGCAGTGATTATATGCGTCAGGCGGCTGACAAGCAACAGCGACTTTGCCTTTGCCAAGCCCCCGGCAGGTGCCAGTGGAGGACGACGCGATCGTGCCCCAGGGAGGCGGGGAGGTCGCGATCGCTCGGTGTCTCCCGGGCGTCGATGATCGGAGGGCATGGGGAGCAGAGAGAGTGCACAGTGCGGACGGTGCGGCGGGCGGAGATGTGCGTTCGAGACCGAGGCGACCGGCCAGGCGCCAGGCGAGCTAGGATTCCGGGCGGCTCCCGGCCAGATCGCAGGTCAGGAGTTTCGCGCGTGTCAGTCTGTAGCGCGTCGCGTGTGGGCGCTTGGAGGGGTTCCAGAAGGGCGATTAGGTCTAGAGCGTGCGATATGCAGTGATTCATGTACGGTAGCGGCGTCCCGGGCAGGCTGATTGCTATGGTAACTTTGCAGCGGGGAGTATATTACGATGAGCCTGGACAGGATGGCGCTGCTTAATGAGCGCCGCGGGGCAGCTGGGCAGGCCGGGGACGCGGGTGAGGTGAATGCATAGAATGCATGGCGAGGACGCCTGTTCGCGTGGAGTGAAGCTGGCCAGTGGTCGGTGGGGACGACCTGCCTGTCCGGGCCGGGCTGAATGGGTGCGCTTTGCAGCAGGCAAGGGCTCAGGGCCGGACGAGTTTTCATGTTGTCATCCCGCGCTCCCGTGTGGATAGCGTCCCCTGGCTCATGGCTCATGGCTCACGCCCCCGCTCGCTCAGCCTAGCCTGCGCCTGGGTCCTCCTACTCTTGCTTCGCGCTTCGCTCCATTCTGAAGCGCGTCCACAGCCCGACTAGGACGTCCTAGGCCGCCGAACACACATGCAGCAGTCATGACTACCGCCGCACCCCATGTGCTCCATGTTCGTTCTCCTCACCATCTCCCATTCACCTCTCGCCGCCCCCCGCTGTCGCCACGCCGTTCGCTCGCCCGCGCAGTCACTACGCTCACGCTCGCTGTCACTCGCGGCGCACAAGGTCGAATCGGAGGATTCCCAACATCCGGCATCAAGTTTCATCGTAACCTGTAACAAAGTCTCCTCCAACTCTGACCGTGCCTGCCCTGGCACGTCTGGGACCTCGCGCTTGTCTCGTCGCACTCTGAGTCGGTCGCCTTCTCGTACCTCTCTCGTTCCTCTCGCCTCCTCCCTCCTGGCCTCCTGGCCCTCCTCCGTCCCCCCGTTCCCCCGTACCGTACCCCGTCCACGCCGCCCTCCCACCCTCGCCGTCCCTCCAGGACTCTTCCCTTCCTTCCGTTAAGATTCAACCATTTCCTAATCCTCGGTGCCTTCTGTGACCTGCCCGCCGCGCCGCACACTGCAGCACCGTACGCTTTCCCTCCTCCGCCGTCGTCGCGCTGGCGCCTACTCCTACTCCTAACATACTTTTTCCACTCGACCCATCCTCATTCCTCACTCATTCTCTCTTCACCACCACCGCTGTGTCCTGCGCATCGTTCTGTCACCACATCACCATCCCTCAAGTCGCCTGACGCCAGCCTCGCGGACCCTACACCCGGCCGTCCGACCCACTCCCCACATCTCCACCCCCGCTCAGTCTGTGCGCCACCCTTAACCCTTAGCGCGCGACCGCGCGTTCGTTGCACCCATGTCCGACGACCTCGAGACAAAGTCCAACGCCTCGGTGGCCCTCGACGCTCCGGACGTCGCAGACAGCACTGTCGACGCTCCCAACAAGTCGGTCGAGCTCGAAGCTGAGCCCGGCGCCACCGACGAACTCGAAATTCCCGCCGATAAAGTGATCGACACCGACGCCCAGGAACCCACAGACCCCATTGAAGGTGACAAGCCTCCCGCTCCCGAGCTCGATGGCGACGCCGCCACCGACCCAGAGGAAACAGCGGAGGACACGACTGCCCCCACCAAGATCGACACGATGGTGAACGGCGTCACGGAGGACGCGAAGACCGTCGAGACGGATGAGCCGCTCGCGGTCCCCGCCAAATCCCCTGCGCGTGCCAGGGCTGCTGCCGCCGCCGCTGCCGCCAAGGCGGTGGACGCCCCCAAGCCTAACGGAACCGACGTCGACATTGCGGTGGTCAATGCTCTGCGTGCCGAGCTTACGTCTGCCAAGGAGGCGAGGGACGCAGCTGTCTCTGACGTGACTGCTCTCCGCACAGAGCTCATGTCTGCTCAGGAAGCGGCTCAGGAGGCGGCCAAAGCCGTGGCTGCCGCTCAGGCTGCCGAGGCCGACATTGGATTCTTAAGGGACGAGTTGCTGTCCGCCAAGGAAGCCAAAGACGCCGCTGAGTCTGATATCGGTGCGCTTCGTGCGGAGCTCGAAGCCGCCAACGAGGCGAAGCAGGCCGCGGAGGCTCGTGTGGAGGCCCTCGAGTCGGAACTGCAGCGCTTCAAGGACGAGCACGCCTTCACCGCCGCCGCCAAGGAGGCTGTGGAGAACCAGCTCCGCGAGCAGACCACCAAGCGCGAGCAGGCCGAGGAGAAGGTAGAGCTGCTCCGGGGACAGGTCGAGGCCGCTCGCCGCACCGTCATGCAGCTCCAGAAGCAGGAGCAGGAGCGCGCCAACCGCCGCACCTCCCAGGCTCCGAGCGCCATTGAGGGATTAGGGTTAGGAGAGGAGGAGGAGCGCAAGTCGAAGCGCGCTAGCTTGTACGGAGGAGTACGGGCACGGCCGATGTCGTCGCAGTCGGCCGCGACGACTGCCGCCAGTGAAAGTGATGCTCCCTCTGCCGGCTCCGGCCTGCGCGAGCTTCGCCTCGGATCTGGTCACGCCCGCGGTTCCTCCATCGCCTACAAGGGACCTCCTCCCAAGTCACCCCTCGGAGAGAAGCCGATTCCTCTGCCTCGTTCCCCGATGTCTCAGCCGGCCGACGGTCACTTAGGTGTTCCTGCCGAGTCGCCTCCTCCGAGCGATCGCAAGCCTAGTGTGTCCAGCCAGCGCTCCGACTCGGGCGACATCATGAGCGGATCGCCTTCCATTGCCAGCTCGCTCGTGCACGTGTCGACTACTTCCGAGCCAGACTCGACCCTTCAGGCCGAACTCCAGGCGCAGAAGGACGAGGCGACTGCCCTTCGGGCACAGGTGGAGGTTCTCACTATCAAGCTCATGGAGAGCGAGGAGGCTCGCGACGCCAGCGAGACGTGTCTGCGCTCATTGCGTGAGTTCATGGCCGGAGGCGACGGCGGCGATGGCGGTGACGCTATGCAGGGCCTCAAGCTGCCGCCTCTGCCTACAGAGGACGACCCGGACGATGACCCCCCGCCACCTGAGCCGGAACCGGTTGTCGCTCAGCCTGAGGCGAAGCCTGAGCAGACAAGCCGGTGGGGTTTTCGGCTCTGGCGCGGAGGTGAGGCCGCGCCCGGAGCAGAAAATGCCTCGCCCAGCCCGTCGGTAGCGCTCGCCGCTCCGGTCGCGGCACCCCTGGAAAGGACTATCTCGTATACTCCTTCCTTGCCGCCTGCCGTGGTAGCCAGTCCGGCTCCCATGGAAGCCCCGGCTCAATCATCTCCTCTTCCCCTGTCCTCTCGCTCTATCTCGACTTCTCCATCTCCGCCAGCCCCGGCGCCAGTCCCAGCGCCCGCCCCCGTTGAGGAACTTTCTCCTCCGTCCCCCGAGCGACAGAACTTCTACCACTCTTCTCCTGAGCAACGGGCACCCTCTCCGCCACCTCCGCCCGAAGCTCCCCCGGCTCCGACTGCTCCACCTGAGGCTCCAGCTACTGCTCCCCCGCCACCACCTCCTAGACGACGAACAGCGTCTCGCGCTGCGAGTGTCGCTAGTGAGACAGCCGAGTCGGTCATCAACCCCTCTGAGCCGATGCCCACGCCGCCTGTTCCTGTTGCACCTCTACCTGCGGCTGCTGCTGTTCCTACGCCGCCTCCGCCGCCTCCGCCGCCACCTCCTCGAGCACCGAGACGGCGCCCGTCCCGGCCCAAGACGCCGAAGAAGAGCTACACGACGCCGCTCCCTGCACCTGTGCCGCAGCACGATGCGACTCCGTCAAGCCAGAAGTCGGGCGCCTTTGGTTTCATGTCCAACTGGCGCACGCCCCCTCCCCAGCAGCAGGCGGAGCCCGAGATCGACCCGGATCAGCCGCTCAACCCCGACGGCGCCAATTTGGACCGCTCGTTGACCTCGTTCTTCGTCCGCGCCAAGCGGCTGAAGAAGCAACCGCCGAGACCTCTGGCCCTCGACAACATCAGTTCTCTGAACCAAGCCCGGGCTGCGGCTGCGGCTGAGGCGCAGGCGGAACGCGAGGCAGCGGCTGCGTCAAGGGCCAAGCGCGTCTCGCGTGCCAGCATGAGCAGCCTGAACTCGACTTCGAGCTTCCTGTCGTCCGCAGAGACCGGGCCCGTCGTGCACGACTTTGACGAGGTTCCCTTATCCAAGGCAGCCACCGCAGCGTTCCGGCCGATTGCGAGGTCGCCGCCCCGCTCGCCGGTTGCTCCAGCGAGGATTCCGTCGCCTGTCCAGCAGGTCGCCCCGCCTCGTTCTCCGTCGCCTGTCGTTGTTCCTCGCCCCCAGTCACCTGTGGCCGCCGCTCGATCCCCGTCGCCCGTTGCTGTCGCTCGCTCCCCGTCGCCCATAGCTGTCGCTCGTTCACCTTCGCCTGTTGAAGTCGAACGCCCGTCGGCCCCGACTCCCTTGGCCGCTCGCTCCCCGTCACCTGTCATGGTCTCGCCGCCTCCAGTGGCCTCATCGCTCATCACCCGCTCGCCGTCGCCTGTTCAGCGCTCGCCGTCGCCAGTGGCTCGTCCTCTCTCGCCGGGTCTTCGTTCGCCCTCTCCCAGGCCGCGGTCTCCTACGCCGCCGCCGGCTGACGAGGAGGTTCCGGCAAGACTTCCCGCTGCGGTGCCCGAGCATGCTGAGGTTGTGTCTGCGGGTTTCGAGCCTCGGCATGACAGAGATGATCTCTATGATGGGCCGTCGTCGCCGAACGCGAAGAACCGAGAGGAATTGGTGCCTTCTGTCCCGGGCAGCGCCGTGCAGAGCCCCTTCGACGCTTCCGACACTCCGATCGTTCCCACACCGCTGGCGTTCCCGGAGATGCCACCGCGGAGAAGTGAGGAGCCGAAGTGGGCTGACACCCGGGAGCCTGAGGCGCAGGCGCCTGAGTCCCAGGCTGCCGCGGACCCGATGGCTGAGACTGCTGCAGTGCCGGCGACGCCGACCATGGCCCAAGCCACAGCGATGGCCACACCTGCCGGCTTCCAGTCCCCTCCTACCACTCAGTCCCAACTGCCTACGCCGAAGCAGGGTCCTACAGGTCGCGCTCCTGCTCCGATTGTCGTCAAGAAGCTGTCCGGAAACTCCCCCACGTCCCCCGAGTTGCTGCTCAGCCCGCAGAGCCCAAAGGCGAGCCCGAAGGGACCTCTGTATAGCCCGACGAGCCCAAGCAGTAGCATCATGGACCGCCCTCGTCCGAAGGCCAAGCACAAGGCGTCATACGAGTTCGGCACCAGTATCACTCGTGTCAAGAGCCCGCTGAGCCCCCGGAGCCCGACCGGTAGCAGCGGCTTCTCCAGCCCTGTTCGAGGTGGCTTTTCCAGTCCCATCCGAGCCGAGTTCAACACGGAGCGCACGCCTCGCTTCCTCGGCTTTGACACCTCGATTCCGGTTGACGAGAGAGCTCCTCGCGGAGCTAGCCCCAGTCTTTCCACGGATCGTTCGCCTCGCATGGACCCGACGCCCGCGACGCGGATGCATGCGCTGGAGACTCCACTCAGGTCTGCGACTCTCGATGCGTCAAGCCCTACGCCGTCCGCCACAGAGTCTGTCATGCACCGGCCTCGACCGAGACGCGGCAGCTCCCTGTCGACCGGTTCGTCGCCGGTTGTTGTCCCGCGTGTGAGCCCCAGCCCGGTGCACCAGAGCGGTGTCGGTCCGTCCCCGAGGCTGGACTCTGTCCACTCCGTGGCTGGGTCCGCCAGGACGGCCAGTCCCATCACTTCCTCGCCGGATGTCTCGACGAAGCCGCTCAGACCGAGAAACGACGACGACGACGGTTTAGCTTCTATCGGCAAGCTTCTCGCGCCTGGCACCATGAACCAGTCCAACAGCTCTCTGTCTCACTCGTCTGCTGCCGGCCCCGATGAGGAGGAGTATCTGGAGGACGACAACGGCAAAGCTCCTACCCCGCCGGCCGACCCAGTTCCGCGGCGCAGGGTGAGCACTGGCCCTGCTCGACCCCCTCGACGGGTGAGCCTGTACAGCTCGGACGCACCGCCGCCGATCACTCCGGCGACGCCTACGGCTCCCATCGCGCCTGTGGCTGCGGCTCCGCCTTCACCCGCTCAGTCAGTTGGCCCTGTCATGACCCACTCGCACTCTCGGAACCTCTCGGCTGCCAACTTTATCGACCCGTCACTGCTCGTTCACAGCACTGCCTGGGCACCGCTGAGCCCGCGGCGTCCTGTCGACGCCATTCCCGCCAGTCCCCTGGCTGGTGCGCTGACGCCGGCTTCGCCCTCTACCGCCTCTGTCATTCCCGGCCTGTCAGCGAGCAACTCGCCCAGCACCGCCAACAGCTTCTCGCGCGGTGGCTACAACGTCGGAGACCACCTGCCTACCCCTGCCCACCTTATGCGGCCGTCCAATGTTCCTGGGAACCACGACATGCTCGGGTTGCCTTGGGGACGCCGAGCTCCGTCGATCTCGTCCATCAACTCCGTGTCTGATGAAGGCCACGGCCTGTCCAGGATCGGCATGAACCTGCAGGCTCTCAACCTGTCGCCGATGCCGGGCAACTCGAGGCTGAACTCGGACATGAATGTGAATACGGCTGGTCTGACCAGACGGGAGACGAAGAAGATGAGCCGGGAGCGCCGTGCCTCGTTTGGACAGGAGCGTGCGTGGGTCGACAGCCCCCCGACGGACTTTGCGGCGCTGGCGAACGCGTACGGCCTTAACAAGCCTCCCGCTATGCAGCAGCACCAGCCCCCGATGCAGCCGCATCAGGTACCTCCGACCCCGCCAGGGGTCTCCCGTGGTGTACGACTGAGCGACGACGGACCGACGCCACTGCCGAACATTGCTGCCACGCCGACCCGCGGCGTGCGCCTCAGTGACGACGGGCCGATCCCTCCTGCGAACGTGTCCCGAGGCGTTCGCCTGACCGATAACCCTGTGCCGCCGATCCAGATCCGGCCGCCAGAGAACCCGATCCCGGTGCCGCCTCGTAGTGCACTCCGTCCGGCTTCCCAGGCTATCTCCAGGGAGGACAGCATTGGCTCGTTTGAGCGGTTGCGCTACTCGACCGCGTCGACCGAGACGGACGAGCACAGCAACTATGTGCTCCCGCCGCGTATGCGTGCCCTCGAGCCCCCCATTCCCGCCCGTGCGCTGGACCAGCCGCTCCCGATCCGTGCACTCGGCCCGCCCATGCCTCTGCAGCCGATGGAGCTCTCGATCCCTCCGCGCGCACAGTACGATCCCGGCCCCGCCAGTGCGCCTGCGATTCCCCCGGCTCCTTCGCCCGGTGCTCCGAAGGGCGTGCGCCTGGTGGATCCAGGCAACGGGCACGTGCCGCGCCGGGGCAGCGAGTCGTCGAGCGTCAAGCCGGTCGTGCGCCCCCGTCGGCCGAGTGAGACGGGTGCGATCCTGCCGCGCGTCGCGCCGGGTCCTGGGCCGGGCTTCAGCGGCGGGCCGGGCTTCGGCGCATCGCCAGGCTTCAGCGGCGGCCCCGGCTTTGGCTTCAACCGCCCCACTGCGCCTGTCGCGCCGCTCGACCTCAGCAGCGTGCCGACTGCGCCCTTCCGGCGCGCCGATGACCACGACCCGGCCAAGGGCCCCGCGAGCCCGACGCGGCACACGATGACGCTGAACGCGCTGCTGGGCAACTCGGCCAACTCGTCCCCGGTCAACTCGGCCTTCTCGAACCTGACGGGCAGCCGCTCGCCGCCGCCGATGCCGAAGGTGCCGCCGCCGCCGCCGCCGCAGACTGCACCCGCGCCGGTCGAGGACAAGATGGAGGTCGTGGATGACACGCCTGCGGCGCCGAAGCGCGCCGAGGGCCCGGCCCCCGTGCGCCCGATGCGCTCCGCCCGCCGCACGCAGCAGGGCAGCATCAGCGGCTTCTCGGCCATCAGCGCGGTGAGCGCCGTCAGCCAGAACAGCAACACATCGTCGCGGAGCCGGGGCGGGTACATCTAGCGAGCGGCGAGCGGCGAGCGGAGCGAGTCCGAGCTGTCTCAAGCAGCGAGCGGAAGAGCCAACCTCAGCCTGAGTCCTAGCCCTATCCCCAACTTCACCCACCACATGCCCACAACCTCACCACCTCACCTCACTAATCAGCAAACCCAGCATCGCGAAGTATTCATGACCGACTAGCTATAATTGTATTCTCTGGTGTCCCGGTGTTTTGATGCAGTATTGTTTGTGTACGCGGGTGTGCGACCGAAGCGGACAGTCGCCGACGCGACGCTGATGCCAAGTTCCGAGTGAGAGCTGAGACGGAGACGTGTCTGAGACACGAGACACGAGACACGACACGAAGGCAAGGCATGCTGAACGCCAAGTGCCGAGACGTCATCGCCGTGCAGGACTAGTCGTCATGGCATTCCAGGTCCAAGTCTGAGTCTATCTCTGACGGCCGGGGACGGCCCGGCGTGGCGGTGCTGCTACGACACGCTGCGACACGAGACAAGAGGAGACGTTCCGTGTTCCAAGTGCTGCTATCTACTTATCTTATCGCGCCGCGCAGCGGACTCGGCCCGCTCGGCTGCCTGGCTGCTCGGCTGCTCGGCGTGCTCGCCGCTGTGGACCGCTGATGCTCCCCGGCTCCCTCTATAACTCCGCTCGCAAGACCGACACCCCTCGCTCCGCTAGCTCCGCTCGACGCGCCTCACTCGAAAACCTTTGCATGAACCAAGGTCGTCTCTTCGTTACAAGAACTACATGCCTCTTTGGCGCACAATGGGTGTCTCTATGGGTGTGCGTATGTTCTCCTCCTACTCTGTCCAGCTGCTCTCCTCTGATCTCGTCGTGCCGCTCCGTCTCACTCCCACTCCCTCGCCCGCAGGCCGCACCAGCCCCGGGCACGGGCCCGCCTCGGTGCCGGCCCCTAGCCCAGCAGCTTGCGCCAGAGCTCCTTGCATGGCTCCTGGCCGAGAACCTCGCGCTTGCCGAGTCCGGCAACCGAGCCGTTCTCGACCATGTCCAGCGTGAGGCTCTGCTGCAGGCCGGGCGAGATTGGCGCCTTGGCCGGCCCGGGGCCCTTGTCGACGAGCTGGTCGATGACGGAGCGCAGTAGGTCCTGCACGTGCGGCACGCTGATGATCGGCAAGTGGCCCAGCGTAGCCGCCATGCTGACCAGGTGCAGGATCGCGAGCCCGTACAGCGGCTTGAGAACCGTGAAGCTGTACGCAAGTGTGCGGCTGATCTCAGGCGAGTTCAGAGCCGACAGCATCGCGAGCGCCGCCTCGCGGCCCCGCTCGAGCTGCTGATAGCCTTCAGCCGTCGACGACATGGCAAGCCACACGTTGCGGTCCGCCGTGAACGCGGGCGAGGCGGCGTACAAGATCGCGTAGTGGTAGTAGAGCGTCAGGACCGGGTCGTGGCGCGCGCCATTGTTCGACGCCCACGTCTCGAGTTTGGCTGCCGAGCGACGCCAGATCTCGCGCGCACGCGCACGCAGCCGGTCGATCGCCGCCTGCTCGCTCGCGCTCGGGAGCATGCTGTCGGGTCCGGGGGGTGACGGCGGGGCCTCGCCGGGCAGACGCGACGCACGCTGCATGCTCTGAATCTCGATCAGGATCTCGGAAAACTCGAGCCAGCCAAGAAGCTTGGAGTCCCGGTCGTGTGTGGAGGGATCGCCAGGCTGGCTGGCTGAAACGAGCTCACGCCACTGCGCCGCCACGGGCTCATGCACGATGGGCACGTTGAAGTCGGGCAGGTGCAGCATGTGGTCTGCCAAGACCACGTAGATCCATTCCCGCCACTCGTCATGGCTCTTCCGTAGTGTGTGCGGGCGATCAAGCTGGAGGTCTCTCGCGAGGCCGGTCGATAAGCATCCGAGCGCCGGGTCGCTCGTCCACGTCGCGTAGACACCGAGCGACAAAACCTCGTCACGCGTCCAAGGCACCTTGGCGGACAAGAGACGACCGATTTCGGCAGACACGGCATCCGCCGCGAGGTCTCCCTCACGACGGTTCTGCTCGGTCCGCTCGATCGCTGCCCGTCGCCCGAGGCATTCCAGCACTAGCGCGGGAAGGGCCGCCATTGGTGAAATGCCGGGCAGCCAGGGTGTCAGCGGCCAGGCTCCCACGCGATAGCTCTCCCAAACATGATCAGGCACATCGACCGGTGCTCGAGGAGCCGCGCCCGCAGGTTGCGCACCGCTATACGCAGGATTCTGTCCGCCGGCGAGCTGTGCCGCGAGCGCGTCCTGCGCACGAAGCAGGGTGCTGAGCGTCGTCTGAATCGCGGCCACTGCCCCCGGAAGGGCCTCCACAGGCCTGAACGCCGCCTCCAGCTTGTGCAGACGCGAGTCGAGACGAAGATGATCAGGAGGCGGGCCACCGTGTGGCGGTGGCGCAGAAGGAGGAGGTCCGTACGGTCCAGACACGGGAGGTGGACCAGCAAAGTAAGGCGGCTGTCCCGGCGGCGGGCCCCCTTGGGCGTGCATGGGAGGCGAGTGCGGTCGCAGGGGCGGAGGATACGGCACCGCACCGGCCGCCACGGAGGCCAGCGATGAGATGCTCGCATTTGGAGGCGGGGGCATTGGCTCGCGCACGCCGCGCACGGCATAGTCTCCCGGGCCAAGAGCCGGACGAGAGGTGATTGGGGGTGCCGGCTGGCTTGCGCCAGGGTAGAACGAGGGACCGGCGGCACCGGGGGTCCCACCTCTTCCAGGCGGCAACGACCCGGCGAAGAACGGCGACGCACGGGACGGCAAGGTCGAAATAGATTTCGGGCGCGCACGAGACTCGAAGACACAGTGCACACCTGCCTGTCGGCATCCACGGCACGGTTCCTTTCCAGGTCCATCACACTTCATCCTGGGGAAACCATCAGCACTCTGCTCTCCACTTGCCTCTTTCGGACATGCCGCCGAAAAATCTATTGTCGTGTCTGACTTACTTTTGACGACGACAGCGGACACATGCCATCATGCTGCGCGGTTGTCGATTAGTCACATCTCGCGTGAATACGACGTCCGGCCCGTTTGTCGGTCCAGACCCGCTTGCCGGTTGCTGTTCGGACCTGCCCTCCGAGGCCCCACTCTTCTCAGCCGATGGGCGTTCCCGTTCCGGCGACGAGCCCGGCGAGTGCGACTTGATGTTGACGCTGCGAGGGGCGTCGAGCGAATGCCTGTTCTTATGGGTCTGCCAGTTCGGACGCCAGGGCTGCCCACCCGGTCCTCGCCCTTCGCCATGCCAGGCGGTCGACGCAGCGGGCGACGGACGGTCTCGGTCTCCTCCGGTGCTGGATGCGCCGCCCGTACCGCCTGCTCCAGACGTGCTTCCCGGACCTCCAGAGCTGCTGGCAGGACCGGTGCCGCTTTGTCCAGATTGCGTCAGGGGGTGAAGTGGAGGTAGGGATGGGCGTGAGGGCGAGGATTGGCGGATGATGCGGGGAGAGGTTGCGGAACGGCGAGCTTCGGGTGAAGCAGATCGCGAAGCCGAGGAGCGCCTTTGACGCTTTGCCTGGTGAGACTCTGCGACGTGTTAGTTTCAGCCCGACGTTGCAGTCCAGTCCAGCCCCCTCGGGACAATCGATGCGGGAAATGATGGACCTTCATAGACATGACGAGGCCCCTTTCCGGACGTTGCAGGGATAAACAAACGGCCCAGGGACCTGGTGCTGAGGCAATAATCGCTCACCTTGAGTGCCCACGGGCCCAGGAGGGCTATCAGCTCGTCTCCGCATACCGAGGCGGACTTCGTTTTGAAAGCTCAACGAGCTGGGAGGTGGACGAGGTGATGTGAGAATTGCGGCGGTCAACAATCTTGGGTTTCCAGATAGACAGGAGCGGGTAGGCTGCGGAAGCCTGCAGGGTCTCGTTGAATTGCAGCTGATAAAATGATGGGCACAGCCCTTTCTTACAGCATTAACAGGAAGGGCGTCGTATGCTAATGCGAAGCTTGTTGCTCGACCGTGAGTCTCGTGTCGCCTTGCGGTGATGCAATGGGTGCGAGCGGATCTCGGGCTGAAGGGGGGAGGTCGAGAGAAGGAATGAGAGCGGAGTGCGGTTCGAGGTGTGCGGGTCGCGCGTTTTGATGTGAGGTTGCTGTTCGAGTGCGTCAGCGCGGAGGCGGGGGGCGGGAGGTGACAACCGGAATTCCGGATGCAAAGGACAGATGATTGGTGGCTCGGCCTGTGGGATGTGCGGGCTGGTATGATTGGGTTCGGATGCTTGGATGCTGCGTGCTGGGGTGTGCACGGGAAGGTGGGAGGGATTGTGATGCAGTGATGGAATGTGCTCAAGCAGGTGGTGAGGGCAAACATGCAGACGACCAACAAGGCAATCTTGGGTCAGAGCCGGGACAGCGGGCACAGGTGCTAGGAATGGGCAGGAGCGCCAGGCAAAACGTCCGTCCCGGACGGCCAGCGACCATTGACGATTGGCCTGGTGACCCGGTGACCTGACCAGTCGACGCACAGCTCCCACCGCCCGGCGCCCAGCGCCCTGCCTGCAGCCAGCACCCGGCCTGCCCTGCACTGCATCACACGCCGCTCACGGTACCCGGCTCACAGCGCGCGAGCCCGCCCGTGGGCCATCAAGCCGCCAGCGCGCGCGCACACACACACACCGTCCTAGGTCTTGGGCTGAGAATGGAAAGGCGTCAAGCGGCGGGCGACGGCCAGCAAAAGAAACGGCCAGTGACGCCGGGAGGCGCGACGCCTCGTGCCTCGGACAAGTCACAACTCACACTGTTCCTTCAATGGTATCGTCCGTTCAGTCAGCCGGGCAACCTGTGTTTCTCGATGATCGTCCTTGTCTCGTCTCTCGTGTCGAACTGCCCAGAAGTTGTCAAAGAAAGGGCGAAAGCGAATACTAGATGCGAGCGCGACAGAAAACGAAGCGGTGGTCGTCGGGATCGCGTGTTTTGAGTGTGTGTGTCTCTAAGGGTCGGGACGGTGGGAGAGTGGGTTGGAAGGGTGGCCTAGAGTGAGCCTATGCGACTGGAGCAGGATTGGTGGGTGGGTGACTCGGATGATTGATTGACTGTAGTTGCGATGCAGGCGGATGGTTTAATCGATGCTTGTCTTGGTGGATGCAGATGCAGGAGCGAGGGTTGTGCGTGATGTGTGTTGTGCCGGAGGGGCGGGTGTAGCAGACGGGGTGGTGGATGCTGAGCCGGATGTTTGGGCCGAGTTTAAACAACAAAGAGAGGAAGAGAGAAGCCAAATGTGCCGACGCACGCGGAGAAGGGGCGGAAGGGTAGCAGGCAACGCAACGCAAGGCAGGCGACGCGGTGCAACGTGCCGGAGCAAGGATGCAAGCAAGGCGCAGCGCAGTGCAAGTAGAGCAGGAAGCTGGGAAGACTTTCCAGGTCAGGAGCACAGGATGACCGGGATGATAGGGAAGAAGATAGGGCCGGGTGTGGGAGGGAGGGAAGGAGGGAGAGGGAAGGGCAGGGGAGAAGGGAGCAAGGAGCCGGCCGGAAAGGAGACGAGACGGGGATGGTCGAAGGGGGGCGCGGATGACGGAGGAGAGAGGAAGCAAGAAGCGGATACGGCGACGGATGCGGGGATGGATGCAAGAGGGGTGAGGGAAGGAAAAGAAAGGCAGCGTGGTAGGAATGAAGAGACAAGTCCGAAATGACGGCAGAGGGTTTCGAGTGTGCGCACTGTGTGGGTGTGGTAGACGGTAGACTGGGCGACTGGGCGACCACTGTGTGCGGCGTGCGTGCGTGCGAGTGCGCGAGTGGCCAGGCAACGACGAATGAATCGAGAGCAGGATACAGGGCCGATAGGGCATGCAGGGTGAGCGTAGCGGTCGCTGGGATAGGCTGCCGGCGAGCCAGACGCCAGGCGGCCAGTCGGCCAGGCGCTCGATGTGAGAGCGGTGCCGGACCCAGGGCAGCTAGTCAGGATGCTCGACTCAGGACCCGGTGCTGGCGCCAGGAGCCAGGACCAGGACCAGAGCCAGAGCCAGGGAGAGCGAGCCAGCGAGCCAGAATGCAGGATGAGCCAGGATGTACGCTCCAGGGCCGGGTCGCAACGATATGCACGATATGCAGGGCCCCCGACTCACGGCGAGGGCCGAGGGTCCTCCCACCCCAGCCAGCGTGCAGAGTCAGCGCAGCAGCCAGCTGAGGGTTAGGTGAGGGAGCATGTACGGCACACGGCACTTGCGCCCTGCCGACTCCCAGTGCAGACTCAGACTCACCGCTCACCGTCGGCACTCAGTGAGACATCGAGGTGGGAGCTGGGAGCCTGGGAGCCGCGAGCGAGCCCCGCCAGCCGGCCCACCTCCGGCCCCCGCCCGACTCTGCCATTCACCCCCCTCCCTCGGATTCACCGAGTTCAGTCTACTTCTCCAGATCATCCGGCACTGGGCCGCTGGAACTACATGCTCTCTATGCATATGCGTCCCGTCTGTGGGGCGTCGGGACGTTTTCCCCAGTGCCGCCGCGCCACCGCGCGCCGGGCCGCGCGCAAGGTGGCAAGCCGGCCAGGCGGGCAGGCACGGCAGTCTGCGCTCTGCGGCCAAGGCCAACTGCCAGCAGATCGCTCCAGCGCTCGCCGCCCACCTGCCGGCCTGGCCTGCCGGGAGACGAACAGGAGTAGTGGGCCGCGCTGCCAGCTGCCAGCTGCCGGCTGCCGGCGGCTGCACCTGCTCTCGAGTGGGACCTGGCGTCTACAGAGGTTCTCGGGTATCTCTCCGCGGGATGCGCCGGTTACGTACACTGCGCGACGGCACGGCTTACGGCGTCGTGCAGGTCCTGCGTGAGCTGGCCGCCCGGCAGGAGCTGACCGTTGTTTACATTTCGCGTGCACCAAGCCAGCCAGCCAGACAGTGGAGTGAGAATCGACAGGCGACTGAGACACCGCGCTGCACGCATGAATGCGCTGAATTGCGGCACGCTTCCCAGCTTCCGGACCCAGGGGCGTCCAACCGGGCTCGGCGGCACCAGCCTGTGCATGCTCGTTTTCCAGTGTGGAGAGTAGTAAGGTGTAACGAGATCGCTTCAGTAAGCACACTCAGCGGCGCACTGCACAGCGACGAGGCGATCGAGTAAACACCGGCACGGCACGACGACAGGGACGCGACCTGATATTAGGGTACCAGGGTCTGGCTCCGGTCCCCAGCCTTGCTGGTCCCCAGTCTGCAGCGTGCCGTCGGCTGCTGGCGTTGCTGCGCTGGCGGGTCCCTGGCGACACGAGCTGCGCGATGCTGGCCGCACGCACTGGACTGGCAGCTGGCGACGGGTGGCCGATCGTTCCCCGGCCGGCTGCTGCTTGGTGGGGACGTGGCCGCGTCTCGCATGCATGCAGGGCCGCGAGCGTCAGTATCGTCATCTGGTGTGCAGTCATTCAGCGTGGGAGCCGGGCAGGGCTGGAGACTCGACTGAATGCAGACCCGGAACAGGGACCGACGCGGAGCCGGGCGACCTCCTCTGCCTGCGCTGCATGCGCTGGCTGTGCTGTGTGAACTGCCGGCCCGTGTATGGTTACACTGCAGTGTGCGCTTGCGCGCAATGCAATTCACTAGAGCCAGTGTCAGGCAGCGGCGACCTGCTGGCGTCATCGCCGCCGCCGAGGCCGAGGGCCAGGGGATGTGACGTCGGCGATTGACTCGACAGGCGACAGCCAGATCTTCTGCCAGTGCAAGAGCGGGTACCGACACCCGCCGGCGCGGCCATCTGGGTTCTGGAATCACGTCGCTCGGGTCGAGATCTGAGGGATGCACAAGCATGACCGCATCAGTCTGCTAGGCCCGCCGTCGCGGAGCCCGACGCCGGTATCCACCTGCCGACGCCTACGGCGCTGGTATCCACTCGGCGTGTGCTCAGCGTCGTACACATACACGGCACAAGACCTCCCGCTAGCGTGCCGGCGCCTAGCTAGCTTTCAATACAGCTGCTGCGCGCACTGCTGCCCGTGCCGCTCGCCCGGGCTTGCACTCGAGCTCTATACGGCAACGACCGTGCCTGCCGAGACCCGTACGTAAATGCGGGCTGCCGATCGCCAGTCATAAGCCGGGAGTCTCATACAAGCATATCGTGCTGCTGCACAACTGGATCTGGAATTGGGTCGATGACGCCGTCTGACCTCACCGTCGCCGTGCCACCAGCGCGCCGGTCGCATGTGACAGCGACTCACTGAACTATGCGAGGCATGCAGCCTGTGGCCTGTGGCCTGTGGCCTGTGGGCCTGTGACGCTCAAGCTCGACAGCGATGTGATCGGGGTGATCCCGGTTTTGGCAGAAACACCCTCATCCAAACAATTCAGCCAGTTGCTGAGACATGATTCAGCGTCCCGGCAACGCTGGGTGTACGGCACTGTCTCAGCCGCTGCTTCCCAGCCAGTAGCACTGTAGTTAGGTAGCTGCAGTGCACACAGCCAGGCCGTTAATGAAGCGAGGGCATGCCGTATGTTGCCTGTTCCAGCATGCCCCACCACCTAGATACAATAAGAGACGGATCTGATCATGCCGCCCGCCAGTTAGCGATGGATTGAAGCG
Organism: Trichosporon sp. PB005A; assembly: GCA_023630055.1. Classification (NCBI taxonomy): domain Eukaryota; kingdom Fungi; phylum Basidiomycota; class Tremellomycetes; order Trichosporonales; family Trichosporonaceae; genus Trichosporon; species Trichosporon sp. PB005A. Next base: position 651,739 of record JAMALZ010000008.1, read on the forward strand.
GAAGCCAGTCGGGCAATGTCTCGGTGAATCCAGCAGAGCACCGGCTCTAGCTTGGCCCCAGCGGGCTAGCCGGGCTGTAGGCCAGGTCCCGCAGGCGTCGATGCCCCAGCGAGCTCCCGGTGCCCGGCATGCCCGGTGGGCGGCCGGCGGCGAGGCTAGCGGGCTAGCGATCTAGCGAGGGCCCGTGATAGCGTAGTCTCGGAGCCACGGCGCTAGTGCCCTTTAGCGCAGCGCTAGTGCCGGAATAGTGCGATTGTTGTTCCAGATTATTAAAAGCACGCAGCTCGCACGCCCAAATCTCGCGCTCTAGCTCCAGCGGGTCCAGTACGCCGGATGCACCAGCGCTAGAAGCCCTCGGTAGGCTCGGCGTACCGGCGTCCGCACGGATCTCCTATCTCCTGCGTCATTGTCTCACGCCGGCCCACTGTGCGCGGCGGTGGGACAATGATAAGAGCAGAGGACAGAGTCGGAGCGAGTCTCGACGTCCCACCGCTGCAGTATGCATACCGGTGTGTTCCACCTGGTCTGGACCGCAGCCAGTAGCACCTGCACCCTGCCGCCTGTCCGCCAGCATGCAGCAGTTGCATCCGGCACCAGGTGCGAATTAGGTTCGTCGCATAACGTAAGCTGGGCACATAGATGAATGACGTAGCGCACCGAGCCGGCCGCTGGCCAGGGCTCGCGGCTGGCCGGCTGGCAGGGCTCCGGCAGCCCGGGCACCGGCCGGTGCGAGGGTGAGGGAGACCCCCGTCGCGAGCGACGAGCGAGCGCAGCGCGCCCAGCGCCCAGCCAGCGCGCACCAAAAGACATGGGGAACCGAGGGCAGAGGGCCGACATGACGTGCCTGGGCCTGTCACGCTGGCCGGCCGAACATTGCGCAGGCGCGGGCGGGGGCCGAGCTGCAGCAGCGCGAGCAGCGTGAGGCTGCGCCCTCGCGCCCAGGTGGAGGGAAACACCACAGCAGGCAGTGGCAGAAGAGAGTTTTGAGTGCCAACTTTGTTGGTGACCAGGTGCCGTGTCTTGTCACACTCCCCCACTGGCCTGGCACTTCAAAGCGAGGCCCAGCGCGATGTGGTAAGCTGCAGCGTCACGGGCGGTCACGCGCCGCACGGCGCCGAGGCGAGGCGCGGCCAGGCGAGCTAACGATGCTCCGGCATGTGGGCGGTCCACAGTGTGGGAGCGCCGCCGCCAGCCGTGGAAGGTATGCGCTACGTCAGATTCTTAAGAGGCTGCTTGCACCAGGTCCACGCCCGCCGGGGCGCGGATCTGGAATCAGATGGTGCTGTGCAGCTCCACAGCTTGGCCTCGGCGCAGCCAGCCTGACAACGACACCGATCTGCTGCTGACCACGGGAGCCTGGCTGCTCTGTCGAGAAGGATTTCTGACTGGTTAGCTTGCTGATGAGATCTAACCACAGAGCGGAGCGTAGGCGCGCAGGCGCACTGTGTTTCGGCCCGTTTCGCAGCGCGGAGCAGAGAACAGAGCAGAGCCGGGCAGCAGCCCGACCCCGGCCACGCCGCCGGCGCCGCTGACGCCAGAACGCCGCCACGGACGCCGCCGACGCCGCCGACGCCCGGCGGAAACGCCACCCAGCCACATCGGGTGCGCAGGCGCTGTCTCACCGGCTGCACCGGCGTCACCAGCCTCGCTGGCCTCGCCGGCCTTGCCGGGCGGGCTCAGGGGGCTGCGCTCATGCTGCGCCTGACGCCGGCACTGCATGCGACGTGCGCTGCTGCGGACGAGTGCCAGCTGCTCTGCACACTGGACGGCCCTCGTTCACTACCGATGCGTCACAGCCTCCGATTCAACATCAAACAGAGGAAGAAGGGCCCGAAGCGAGCTTGCGCAGGGAGGGTGCTGTTAACCGTGATGTGGGTAGAGGCGATGGACAACCGAGTCTACGGGGATGCACGCCCCACGCACAGCAGCCAGACACCGCGAGCTGGCCTGCCCGTGCCCGAGCAGCATCATGGGTGCGTTTCCGTGCGCAAGGAGGCTCGAAACGATCCGAGCGACCGGGCCAGTGCTCGTCCTCTCGTCTCGAAATGCCTCGAAATAGACGCGGCGTGCACGGCTGTGCGCACCTCGGGCTCGCACACACAGCCGTGGCGCGAGCGAGCCACGAAGGTGACATCACCTCTGAGCGTGCGGCGTGCGGCTGGCAAAGGCGTCCGTTTCGAGCCAGACACACAGCAGGCTGAAACACGGCTTTCTTTGTGGGCACACTCGCACCATGCGTGGGCTCTTTCGGCGGAATCACTTGCATGCTGCATGCTACGAACAGCCAAGCTTTGCGGTACGGGTCTACACTACACTACAACATCGCGGCGGCGAAGGCGGCGAGCGCGAGGAGCGCGCCTGGGGTGGTAGCGGACGCTGAGCTGTCGTCCTGGGACGGAAACTGCGTGCCGGCCGGCCCCGTCGTGGTGGCGGAGACAATGCTAGACGTACCGTCGTTGGGGTCGCTGCTCTGCGTCGGCGCCTCCTTGAACAGCGGCTCCTGGTTCTGTTGCTTGAGCTTGGCGAGGCCGACGCGTGGCACGCTCGGGTCCCAGACGCTGTACACGGTGCGCAGGAACGAGAGGCCGAGGAAGGGCTTGCCTCTGGCACCGACGCTGTTGTCGCCGCGGCCGTCGCTCTCGATGAGCACGGTGCAGTTGCCCGACCCGGGCGGGTCCTCCTTCGTGAAGTCGGCGGCCTGCAGCGTGAACTCGGTGCCGTTGAACGTGAGCACCAGCTCGGCTTTGGCGTCGCACGGCATGGTCCACGTCGCTGTCTCCGGTCCCGTCTGGTCCTCGCCCTTCGCGTACGAGATGCTCCACTTCGTAGCACCCTCTACCGTGCTCATGAGCGTGTCGACGATGGGAGCAGTGAAGCCCAACGTCGTCTTGCCCGGCACCAGCGTCGCGGGCGTCTTCCCGTCCTTATGGTAAGACAGAGTCATGTTGGCCTCCCGCCCGTTCAGCTTCACGCCGTCGAGCGGCACGTCCCACAGGTCGTGGAATGCGTCCACCTCGAGCCACACGGGCTCGCCGTCCGTGTACTGCGTGTCGATTGCGCCGAAGGAGATTGTGCCGACGTCATCCGTCGTGGACGAGTTGTCGGCGGTGGTCGAGTATTCGTCTCCGCTGACCTTCGCCGGGCGCAGGTACATGCCGAAGTAGGGTTGCTTCCATGCCTCCCACAGCGGCTTCGCAGTCTTATTCCCAAACCCACGGTTCCATCCCACGCCAAGCGTCGCGCCCTGGACGAACCAGGAACTCCCCTCGGTGACCGTGACTGCTATTAGCCTTGTGATGAGGATTCGACCCACTGAAAGAAGCATTGGATGTCCAGCCCTGCTCGCCACCGACCTGGAGTGTGTCGGTGACCAGAGGCCTGTCCTTGAATGAGAGGTGGGCGTTGTTTCGTCCCAAGCCATTCATTTCAATGTGAGACGTGCTACTCTGCGAGTCATTGAACTTGTCGGTCCTTACGTACGTCTCGCCGTCGTCGAAGACGAGCAGGGCACTCATCTTCTGGGCTGGAGTGCCGAGCGAGATCTCGATCTGAGGCTCGTACCACGAGCTGACGCTGCTGAGCTTGAGGGAGGAGCCGTCGCCGCTGTTGTCGTTCTGGCGCCGCACCATGCGCAGCGGATGGCTGCTGGCGGCGGCGCCGGCAAGGAAAGGTGTCAAGAGTGCTGCCGTTGAAAGAATCATAGCGAAGTCTGGAGAGATCTCTGCTACCTCCAGCACGCTGCGCTTAAGTATGGTTCAGAATCGGTGGGTATGGGCGTTTTGGTCTTGTTTGGCAGCTTCGCAGCGGCGAATCCCTCGGTCTGCAAGTCGCCCGGAAGCGATGCGGCGACCACAGCCCTAACAAGAGAGTGCGCCTCTTGCCACCCCTGCAGTGCTGCCCCGCTCCATGAGACGGCGCACAGCATGACGAGCAATGATTCGGCGACGGACTCGGTGCGTGCTCCTGACGGACTCGTCGGAGTCATGAATGCCGCATGCCGGACCTATGAGATGCCACATGAGCACATGTTCGAGACAGGCACGGCGGCGGAGTGATCCGTCGGAACTCGGGCATGGGGTGCGCAGCCCGCTCAGGCCGCACCATCGCGCTTACCCCCTCGCAGGGCGTCAGAGCCTGACACAGAGCATGTCGATGCGGCTCCAAGAAACAGCGGCGGTGCACTAGTGATCGACGTACGTTGATCTGCGGCGGATAACACCTAATCTGCACCTTGCGACTAGGACAGCATTCTGCATCAGTAATCTTCTCTCATCATACGGCGCCGCACCGTTGAGCGGCGCTACTGCATGGGAGACACAGCACCGCTTCTGGCCATCTGCTTTTGGTTCTAGGTCCACAGCTTGCACGCCATCTTGTCGTGCATGGCGTCTGCAGTAGTGGACAGAGCATAATAGCCGCGAGGGCGAAAGCTTGATGCTGGCCATGAGCTTGGCCGACTGCGGTTTCACAGTTCTATTGTTCGCGGCCCCCGGAGGCTGGCTGGCTTCCTAGGGGTGATGGGTGTCTCGAACCGGAAATGACCCGGTCCCATTGTGGATGTTAGATAAGAGACCTCAGCATGATCTGCGGCGTCAGGTGGAGGCCACGCGGATCTGGCGACACGGATAGATAAGGGCTGAATGATAAACATTGGGTTTCAACACTTTTCACGAACTGACATCTCCTAACGTCTTCTGATCACCCAGGAACTCCTGCACTCAGGCGCTGCGGAGCGTCCGGTTTGCCGTCCGCCGGGCTGTTGTACAGCGGATGTACCCCCAGCAACGACCAGCCATGTGCCTTTTGCACAATAAAGAGGGTGCGCCCCCAACATTTGATTGACTTTTGTAACATCGAGGATCTTGCCCCCCCCCAACTCGGTCAACATCTCGGGGCATCAGGCCTGCAGTCAGAGCAGGTGACTTCCTCTCATGGGTTTGATATATCAGGTCTCATTGTTCGGGACGGAGGCTCCTATCGCATTCCCCTTCTTCTAGCGCTCTCTTTCTTCTCTCCTTCTCTCCGTCCTCTTCTTCAGGAGGGCATCACACCTATCTTATAACCTGTCTTGAGTCGAACTGCTACCCACGACCGCAACCCACCCTTGACGCGATGAAACACAGCCCCAACCGCAACTCGCTCTTCGGGTCGCTAGGTGCGAGGGGTACGCTACAGTCGGCCCTCATCTTTGTGCTCTCTCTCGGGCTCTCCTACCTGCTCCCCCGCCTCTTTGGTGAGCTCAACACCGACAAAACTCGCCCTACATGCCAACTGCAGTGGGGTGAGACCCTCGTCAAGGGCTACCTCGGTCCCAACAATGTCTGTCGCTACAGCATCCAGTACTCCAAGACTGAGCGCTGGGAGAACCCTCGGAGTACTGTCACGTAGGTTTTGATTTGCCACGGCCAGAGCTAATCGAGTAGCCCCAGCGACGGCTCTGGTCTGCCCCCCTCTTGCCCTCAATCCTTCCATTTCGGCCATCTGTACCGCAGCCCAGACGTCATCGAGGACGAGCACTGCAACTACATGTTCCTTTACGTTCCCCAGGGCGCCGATGCCACCACCCCCATCTTCTTCTGGACCCACGGCGGAAGCAACTGGATGGGCAGTGTCTCCATGTCTGGCCTTGACGGCTATGCGCTCGCTGCCAAGGGCCAGATCGTCGTCTTCCCCCAGTACCGCCTCGGTTTCCTCGGTCTGCTGCCTCCCGCCATCCACCCTGCCTCGTCTGACCCAAACTTTGCTACCCGCGATCTGGCCTTCGCTCTGAAGACAATCAAGGAGAACATTGGCACCCAGGGCAATGGTGGCGCTATCACCATCAGCGGGCACAGCAGCGGTGCCGCCATGCTGCGCTCCCTGTGGCAGGTTCCTAATGCTGGAGATCTCTTCCAAAGGGTCATCGTCCACTCGGACTGCAACCCGTTCCCCCACTCCTCGATGCAGCAGCACAAGAAGGTCCGCGACAAGGGCTACAGCTTCAACCTGCTCAAGGATGTCAAAAGCCTCGAAGACCTGAAGAAAGTTGACATCAAGGTTTTCCAGAAGGCCATCGACTTCATTATGGAGTGGGACGGCGCCGTCAAGGAGCCTACCAACATTCTCAACCCCGTCTGGGGCACCCCTACCATCCCCTACGACCCCACTGCGGCGCTCCACGGCGGAGGCGTTCTCACTATCCAGCCGAGGAACGTGCCTCTCCTCATGTCCACGACCAAGGACGACGGAGGCTACGTTGTGAGCAGCAACTACGGGAAGCCCGTCAGCATCGAGGTGGACGAGCAGGGATCTTCCGAATACATGCGGGCGCTTGAGAACCGATGCGCGAACGACCCGACCAGCAAGCTCTTCTTCACGGAGGAGAAGTACGACCTCAAGAACTACCCTACCGAGGACGTTGCTCGTCACGCCCTCACCGACATCATCACCGACGGTGTCTACCGCTGTGCTGGCCGTGACACTGCCTCTGAGTGGACCAGGGCCGGTGGCGAAGCCTACGTCGTCGAGATCAACGACTCGGCCCCCTTCCTCTACAGCCTTGCGGTCGGCAACGACTGGTGCATCGGCAAGGTGTGCCATGGCGTAAGTTAGTAAACGCGAGACGGTGCTGACGGCCCAGGACGATCTGCCCAACGTCCTCGGCTACGACAATGGCGCCACCCCTGGCCTTGGCGACGAGGTTGCCAACATGTGGTCGACCTTCATCCAGGGCAAAGACATGGGCTTCAACACGTACCGCGCCGACGCCAACCAGATGAACACGGACGTCAAGATCCTTGGTGGAGGAACCGCCCCCAACTGCCCTGCGGACTTCTGGGGCAAGAAGTGCACATGGCAGTGGCAGTAAGTGAAGACGTACTACCGTGCTACAGGCGACTGACCTCCCAGGACGATCTGATAATGCGTGTCGTAGTCTTCGTATAGTTGATGCATTGGAGTTGAGGTGCGTTGCATGCGCCGGTATATCTGTGGGCATGCTGCAAGTGAGCCAAACAGCATTCTGCACCAGGGCATCAGACAATGTTCTGCATCGCTGTCGGGCTGCACACTGGCGGCGTGGCCACCCTCCTGGCGGGAAACAGCGGGTGGTTGCTGCCGGACACGGCGCTGGCGCAAAGCACTACAGAAGCTAGTATGGTCGTCGCAAACAGAGGTGGTTTCTTCTGTGTGCTGCACCCTGCTCATGGCCACTTGTATTTAGTTGGCGGGACAGCTGGATGTCAAGCATGCGGACGCGGACACGCGGAACCGCTGCTGGTTCCGACGGAGTTCGACACAGCATCACATCACCACCGAGCAGGTCCCAGGAACAAAAACGGAATTGCATGGCCCTGCGTCGTGTTCCAGTGCTGTGCATAGGTATTTGCCTTGGCGCACCAGATCGTCGGTGCCCCAGCCCGAGTTATCTCGGTATGCGGCATTGAGGTTGATGTCGACGCACGCATGCACGGCACGCAGTGCGGGGCGTCGTCGCACCGAGATATAGGCGCAGATCCGGAGACTGACCCGAAGTGATCTGCGCGGGCCAGGGTAAGAATAAAAATACCTACCTAGCTGAGGTGCTGAGTCGCGGGCGTTGTCTCTCCCAGCCAACCAGCATTGTCGATTGTGACGCGGCTCGGCTTGGACGAGCGCAGATGGCTCCAGAGCGTGCCAGGGTGTATCATGCGTCAGAGGAGTTGTGCACCACAAACCGCTTTCACGTTGTCACTGCATCCATCAGGTGACCTTGCGTCACTTTGCTCCTTCTATTACTCCATACGCCATAGTTGATACAGGCGGTCTACAGGCACACTGCTGCCAGTACAGCAACAGCTACCAACGCAGCGGAGCACGACTTGGAATAGCCTGCACTGTCTTCCTTCTTAATATCATCAGGCCGCCGTCCATCTGTCGTCTCGGTGGACACCTGAGTGTAACTGACGTTATAGCCGTCCGGCCGGGACCATTCCTCGTTGTACAGCCTTTCCTCGTCGTTCGACTTCGCTAGCCCCACGGAGGGGGTTGAAAAGTCCCAGAAGGAGTGCACAGTTCGGAAGAAGGCCATCCCGAGATAAGGATCATCCGACTCAGTGAGAAGCGAACTGCAGTTTCCGCTGCCGGCCGGCGTTTCGACCGTCCAATCCGCGACGTCCAGGCTGTACTTCTGATCACCGAGCGCGAATGTAAGGTTAACGCTAGAGCTGCACGGCAGGATCCACGTTGTAGGTAGGTGTATCGGCGGCACTGGCACCAACGATCCAGGCCTGCTAAGCGTAATGTTCGTCTTGTGGGCTCCATCGATTCCCGCCATGAGGCTTTCGATCATCGCAGCGGGTAGCCCAATACCTTTCATACTTGGGTTGAGGTTGATGGCGCCGGCCGTAAGGTTAAGGGCATGGGCCCAAGTGGGACCTTTCATGAAGACCTCGCTGCACTCAACGAGCCACTTTCCGGTATCAGCCTTGACAGATAGGTTGTTAACTGTTTCCACGTCATGCGAAGGCCCGTACCCGCCAAGGGTGAGAGTTCCGATGGACTCAGCTTCCGCAGGGGGCTCAGTTCCGGAACTGCCAGACTCGAGAACAGTGTTGAACCATCCGGTCAAGTTCACTCGCTTGAATTGCAACGCGGCCCGAGGTTGATCCCAAGACTTCCACACTGGGTCAGTATGGTTGGCGTGGAGGCCGAGACCCAGCCTCGCCGTGAACGGATCCAGAGCTCCGTACGTCTTTGCGTCGTCGCCTTGATCAATTATCACTGACCGTCAACCTGGGTCAAAGGCTCCCACTCACAGAAGGAAGTGTTTGGACTTGACATGCCACCGACTGCAATAGTGTCATGGGCGATAGTCGCATTCAATGTCACGTTGCCGAGCGGTACTTTGAACTTGACTGGGTCGCCCCGTGTCAAGGTTCGCGACTCGTTTGCCCAAAATATGGGCCGCTCGGTGGTCGCAAGAGGTACGAAGTGTTCGACGAGAGTGTCGCCGCTGAAGAAGTCTAGGGCTGCTGGCACTGTCACACCTGGGGTTCCGACCGTGAGGTTTACCACCGGCGAGTAGTGTGTCGTGATGGCAGCGATGGTCTCGTTGTATTCGGCGCGCTTCCCTAAGCGGATGGGATAGGTATCTGTGCCGGACGCCATGGTAGCGAGGAGTAGGGCTGTAGCAAGCATTGCAAAGCGGGATAGAAGTGGCTCTACGCAGGCTCTCCCTGTTGAGAGGCTTTATAACCAGTTGACGGGCACTGCTGTATGCATGCCGGTCCGATGACTGCCCCTACGCGGACTCAGGAGACAGGAGACCGCAGTCGATGAGCGCGGTCATCTATCTAACTTCCGCCCAGGAAGGGCAGCGATGAAAGGGGGGGAGGGAATGGGATCCTCATAGGTTGAAACTGTTCAGCTCTCCGTGTGTCCGCACCGACATTGGAGGTCTAAAGCGAGCAACGCGGCGGTGCAGCGGCCGACGGTTGGCGGTGATACACAGAACTCAACGCCGCTACAAGGGGCTCCTACTCTCATCGATTGGCTAGGTCGCGGTGGAGGCCGAGCTAGCCGAGTTGCATTACGTTACTGGTAACAAGTCCACGTGCTTCGAGGTGATGCTGCTACATCGCCTCTAGTCTAAATGCACAAGTCCACGTGCTTCGAGGTGATGCTGCTACATCGCCTCTAGTCCAGCATTTAGATATCTAGAAACACTCTGCTGGGGTTGGGACTAGCATCCTGGATATGGCTACAACTCGAGGCAATGTCACGTATGCGCATGAATCAACTCCACGGTAGAGCAAGCGGACGTCAACACACGTCCAGTCCAATAAGCTTATCACCTATCGCGTCATCGGCAATCGGCAACGCTAACTGAGAGCCTTGTTTCAGTGGAACGGGAGATCAGCTGGTCAACTGGGATGGATGATGCAGTCTTATGTGGCTCCTCCTCCCTCGGTTGTCAGTACTGGCCCTTAAGGGATGGCAAATGGCAAACTGCTTTAGCTGCCCGATGGAACAGGTTCTGCTCAGCATGCGTGGTTTTTTGCGACAGTCTACCAGGTATCAATCCTCTGCAAATGGTCCACTGTCTCACTCGACAGCCGCTCGATCTCACTAATGGCTTGACTGCTTCGGAGGCTAATGCACACTCACGTCTACTCAACCTCTTTACGGATACCATGCGGGGGAGTGCTCTGCTCGTAGGCCATCAGTGTCTGTATAAAAGTCTCCGACGAACGACTGCAGCTCTTGCCAACTCTACAACCCAACTCTATCTCATCCAAACCTACTGTAGCATGAGCGGTTACGACCAGTTTGCGGAAGCTAAGGCGGAGAGGCCAGTCTTCAACGCTGAGCTGTATGAGAAGACCGACGCAATCGCAACCTCTCTCAGCAAACTGTTCGAAGACTGTCGTAAGCCTTTTGCTTGCTCGGGGACTATTCCTCTCAAAGGCGTCCTGAAGGATCTTGTGCTGTTCCACAGGAACAACGCAGACATTGCTAGGTATGCCCCTCTCCGAGCGTCGACATTGCTGACCTCACAGTGCTCCCGTTCCCCTGGAGAATCACAAGGCGGAGAGCGTCTGGAGGACCGGGACCCCCTCCAAGTTTGGACATGACAACACCGACGTGTACGACGAGTCTTACCGCAAGGCCACAGAGATTCGACTGCCCGACTTCGCCCTTTCCGTTGACCCTCTCCTCGTCGGTAACGTGCTCCCTCAGATTGAACGTGCGATGGGCGATGGTCAACACCTTCGCGCTGAGCCTTACAAGCTCAACGCCTATGGGCCAGGGGGCTTGTTCAAAGCCCACCGGGACACGCCCAAGTCTAATGACCACGTCGGCACCATCACGCTTTGCCTTCCCACCGAGTTCACTGGTGGCGATCTGGTCGTTCGCCACAGAGGTGTATCCCGACAGAGCCAGTGGAGTAACCTGAAGGACGAGATAGGATGGATGTTCCTGTACTCGGACTGCGAGCACGAGGTCCTTCCCGTTAACAGCGGCACCAGAATTACAATCGCCTACGATGTCTTCTCCGCCGTCAAGCAGCAAGACTCATCTGAAGACGCTACTCTGATGGACCTGAAGCAGGCACTTCAGAATGCATATGACGACAAGGATTTCCTCCCAGAGGGTGGCTGGGTGGGCCTCGGTCTCCAGCACTCGTACCCATTGGAGAGGTGGGAAATCGATGTGTCTCATGTGGGAGCCCGCCTCAAAGGTTCCGACAACGCTTGGTATGAGGCAGTAAAAAGCCTCGGACTGGAGCACATGTTTGTGGGAATTTACGAGTCGGACTGCTTGGATGACAGAGACGCTTACCCAAGCGGCATCCCGGAGCATGATGGATTCTACAGGTTCAAGGACCGCTTTTTGGCGGCTTTCAACAGCTTCCACGTCATGGATGAGGCGATGGTGGGTGACTATTACGATGACTCTCATTATCTGAGCAACTACTACTTCGGTTCTGACCACATCGCGTGGCTCACAGAACCTGGCGCTTATGGCGGCATTAACCACTACGCCCACTACGGGAACGAGGTGAGGACGTCATACAAGAAGTTCGACTGACAAGCAGTGGTCTCTCAGCGTGTGCTACGTCGCGCTCGGCTTGACAGTCAAGTTCCCTCCCGCGGAGAATCGCACTTGAGCTCGTTTCGTCCACAGTTTCGTGGCAATTTCGTAGTAGTATTTCGAATTATGTGAATTTTCTAGAAGAGTGCCCGAGCAAGAGAACGTAGTCGCAGACAACCTCGCCAGAATTATGATTCACCACAGCTGTCGATGAACATGCGGAAATGTGCACACACAGGCGTCTTCCGGAGTTGCGTTTATGAGGGGGTTGCTGCGCGGTAGACTCACACCGCGGTGTTCAATTCGTGTACATGTCGCCGCCTTTCCGCAGCCTGGTTAAATGCAACTGTTTCCCGACTCCCGGCGCAATTGACGCAATTGATGTAAAGCCCCCAGGAGTAGCTTGATCTTAGAACATTGGAATCACAGTTGGAACACGGGGCAATCCATGCTGACGTTAACGTCAGTCCTAAAGGCCAAAGTCCCAGCGGACACAGGCAACATTTAGGAAGCCACTGCAGATCCCAGCCTGGCTTGTGAAGCGCTAACTGGACCCAAGGAAGTAGTGCAGGGCCAATTCTACGCTACCTCGGACAGCGGGCGATTTCCGCCAGTCAAAGTCGAAAACAGGCTTCTCGCAGTTCAACATCTCCCACGGCCGCCGTCGTCCAAAGAGCTGAACTATGCTTACGCGCCGCAGTAGATGGTGCGTGGGGCGCTGAACGTGTGTCGAGGCTGACGCAAGCCATTCGTGCGTCGCGGTCAGCGCCGATCGCGCCGGCATGGCGAAAACCTCCCGTCTTCTAGGAGTGCCCGCAAGCTCAAAACTGCATGCATGCTCTGCGCCTGCTAGGTGTCGATGCATGAGGGGTGGATCTACTGCCAGGTCGATGCATGAACCGCGGGGTTGCCTAGCGGTTTAGATCGCCGCCGCCGAAATGGCCTTGGTCAACTTTTCAAGCGCCAAAAGTCCCATTCACGGTCGGAGACAGCCATCCGCAAGATCACGGTTTCCCACGGTCGTCCCACGCACTGTTTGCGGCTTTGGCTTATGCATATCCAGGTTGTGGAACACACTGTGCCTTCCGCATTGAGGACCGGTAACCCTGCAGAACCTGCGTGGGCGGGCTGACGCGAACCAGCGAAGATCGCTCTTGCCACCCGCCCTGGGAAAAATGGCCAACTCGACCGACTTGAAGGGCGGCAACTTGCCCGGTTCTGCGCCTGCATGCGGCGCTGATTTATCCGGCGCTTTCCAAGGGCGAGTCTACCGTACTGCAAAAGCTTGGAGCACAGAGATCCTCGGTGGTGGACCGGCCCGCATCTAAACTTTGTCAAGTTCGTTGCAACAAGCCCATCTTTTTGCAGTCGAGGTCGGAGACCGCCTTTCGCAGAAACATTGTTTCCCACGGTCGTCTCCCCACTAAGACCGCGTTCAACTCGACGCGCCAACCGGGCTCCGAATGCATAGTCGAGTCGTTCGCCAAGAAGCATGGTCACACGAGCATGACACTTGCATGGCACAGAAGGCGGAGAAGGCTGAGAAGCAGCGAAGCTGCCAATCTGGCCTCTCAGGGTGCCTCGCGTTCCGTTGGATTGATGGGCCTGCTTCAGAAAAGGTCGATCTCGTGCACGATTCAGCTCCACCGTGCAGACGCGAATGTCCTGTTGGGTTCTCGTGCTGCTAGCAGTACACGGCGTCGCAGGTAAGCTCTGCATGCATGTGTTTTTGGCTCATCAGCCTTTGTCAGCATAATGCAGCCTGAATCAGGGTTGTTCATCGATCTCGTGCATAGATTTACAGGTATGGGCGGTCACGTACGCCAGGCTGCTGGCTTAGGCGTAGGGGACATGAAGAAACGTCAATGGACATGAAAACAACAGATGAGAGGGAAGTGTAGGCATCGACTTTTGGTTGGGGTAGTGGTTTCGGATGCGACGATGGGTGGCGAGTGCCGCGCGAGCGATGGCGAAATCCTCGGCATTGGCGTCATGAAGCCCGAGGCGGTGGGGGGAGGCGCATAGATGGCTCCATGGGTACGATCAATCAGATGACGAGTTCGAAGACACGGGCGGGGCGCAGGCGAGCGGTGACGTCCGTTGCGGGTACGACAGTGAGTTCCTAGTGTCCTTCCTCTGGGGCCCGGTTGGGTACGGCAGGCTCGTCTTCGTCTCGGGATACGGCAAGGATGCCTTGGCGGTAGTACCACTGCCGACGAGGCCAGTGACCGCAAGACGGCTGCGAATGACCTCGACACTCTTCTCGGCGAGACGGTCTGCACTCGGTTCGCAGTCGCCGAGCGGGCGGTTCTTGCTCGTGAACACGTACTCGTCCGGGTCGACGAGAGGGCGAGCGGTGATCGCGTCGAGCTCGCGCGCGATGATGTGTCGGCAGAAGTAGCCCAAGTTCAGATCATTGCGGTCCTGCAGTTAGCTCAGCATCCTGACGCAGCACATACGTAGCCGAACGGTTGCTCGATTTCCTCTGCGATTGACGCGTATCCGATGATGATGTAGCCGACGATGACGGTGCTGCGAGTGAGCTTCCTGTTCCCTAGCGCCTCAAACTCACGCAGGGATAGTGATATAGCGGAACCCTCCTCCGTAAATTTGGAAGGGGAGCGCGAGACAGTAGATCCAGCTGATCTCCCAGATGTGGGCATTGAACGACCATGGGATCGGTGTTGTGAGGATACGCTCGAGCGTCGCTAGGGCCTCGTTCAGTTGGTTCAGGCAAAGGTTCAACTGGTTGATAGTTGGGACGCCAATCACCTTCCGCCTCTCCACCGTCGCGACCCAGCTCGACATGAACATGGTAATCTCGAGGGGAATGTTGTTGCACCCGAATGGCATCGGCGTTGTCTCGACACGTTGAGCTTGCCTCGCCTTTTCCTCGTCCGCTACCTTGTTCTTCTTGTGGAACCGGAACAGCGAGCTCCAGTCGAAACCGGGAGCATCGTCAGCGGGACGGAGGAAGGAAGGAGTCTCAGGAGAGACGTAGGTGGGCTCCTTGCTCAGCGTGCTGACCGGTCGCGGGTGGTAAGCAGGGTGGTTTGAACTGAGAGACGGCAAGTCAGGTTGGATAGTGGCGTTGCCCAGCGCCATGCCTGAGGGGAGATCGAGGCTAGGAATGAAGTTGACAAGATGGTAGAGATCCTCGTAGTAAATCCCCTCCTCACCGCGCAGATAGTGCTTGACAGACACAGCGAAGGCAAGGGCAAGCTGCACGATCGTCTTCTTCTCAATGACAGAGCGGGCTTCGTCATGAGCCTTGGCTTGGGGATCGGACGGAGGGTCACACGACATGCTGTCGGGGCAGTGGAACCAAACAGTGCGAGCCCAGTTGCGCGACGCCAGAATGATCAGGGCCCACATTCTGCGACCCTCCTGGTAGCGTTCGTACGCCGAAGAGGTGCGGTAGCTGAGCGTGAGACCGAGCAACACACCTGCACTGGTCAGCCAAAACATGAAACACGGTTGAGCCCTCCGTTACCGCCGTGGGTCCCGGACCGTGCACGCCACATTCCACACCTCCAGCACCACCACGTCCTCACAATCTGACTAACCTAGCACCTGCGAGCATCAGCAACCGTTAATCACCATGCAAGCGACACCTACAGTAATCATAGTTGTCGGGATACCCAGGTCTGCCTTGGTCTTCTCCGACACGAGGACAACCATAGCTGACCATCCCCCGAGGAAGAGCAGCATGTGCCAGATGCGGAAGAGGGCCGTGGCTCGTAGTGCATTGAAAAAGTAGATTGCGAACTTGTGGGGCCGATGACGGAGTGGGTTGAGATCCCTCCTCTGGACGAAGTGCACACCGTCGACAGAGGTGGGCCTGCTGGGAAAGGGGGAAGCCATTGAGTATCGTCTGCCTTGACTTTGAGAGGTGGTGGTCCGCTCTGGTGGATCGGGTGGTGGTGTCAGGACGCAGTGAAAGTCTTGAGGAGGGGAGGTTGGGTGATCAGTGCCGGTATTAAAGGAGTGAATAGCACGGGGAACGCGAGGGAGGGAAAGGGACGTGAAAGAGAAAGAAGCGAAAGGTGACGCGCCAAGAGGGGGGAGTGTCGACGAGCGAGGCATAATGGCAGAGGGGCTGCGACGGGGTCTGCGCAGAGGGTGAGTGGTGAGTGATCAGAGAGATCAGTGCGCGTGTTCCGGACACAGCTGCCCAAGCCTGGACGGCGGGGCGAAAATAAATCATGGCGGACGGCCAGACGCGCCGAGTGGTCGTGCAGTGCAGGCGCACGGGCATGCACGGCGGCCCATGCACGCCTGGTGCGTGATGCATACAGTGGTGAAGAATGAGTGAACACCACGAAAGCGCGTGGTGGGCGCAAGTGCCATGAGTGCGAGCAGAGGGTCAGTGGTGTCGGTGCTAACCGTACTGATCACTGCTCCCCCAAGGCCTAATGGCATGGGGGCCGGTTCTCATTACGGCTGTGGCCGGGTTTCGTTGACGCCGCGGCGCCAGGGGGGCACAGTGCATTGCGGTGCAACATGTGCGATGTGCAGGTGTGGAGTGCACGAAGGGGAACCGAGCTGCAAAAGTGGACAGGGTTTGGACAGCAGCGCCTCCGCAGAACGGCTACGGCTGCTGTGTGCATCTTGCAAGAACGTGGGGAGGTAGTAGATGGCCCGTTGGGCTGCGTTACGCTGCACGTTGCTGATGAAGACATGACAAGGACGGAGGCGCGACTGACTTATATGCATAGTGCGTCAAGGCGCCACCTGCAGCATCAAGGGTAAGGACAAACGATAAGGCTATCATAAGAGATCGCGGCTGGGCAGAGTCGATAGTCATTTCAAATTGACGGCCTACGGAGTGCATTGTCCTATGGCCGCGGCGCGCGGCATGCGGCATGGCTGTGCGCGGTCTCGACGTCGAGCCCAGGCTCCTCGGGTCTTCGTACTCGTAAGCTATGCGCGTCTCTCCACTATCTACCGACCGCTCAAGGGGCATAGGCCATAGGGACGGGGGTGCTCGTGCGCACGACCTCGCGCACGCAACTTGCAGGGACCGCGGGGCGCAAGCCTCACAAATCCCCGCAGCGGCATTGCCTTTTCAGGTCAGCGGGTGACTCATTCTTCGCCTCCACCTCCGCAGTCTTTGGGCCCCGCAGCAGTGGGCATAGTGTGTGTCATCGACCAGACTCCATCTTGAGTCTTCCTCGCCTTCCTCATAACCTGTCAGCGACCGCTTACATGCTCCTTGCTGTCCAAGACATCTTCTGACTATTCTTGCGCTCTGTGCATCTCACTCCACCGCTCTCCTCAGCATGCCGGCAGCCAAGAAGCGCCGGCCCTCACTCAACTCCAAGTACGACCGCCTCCTAAAATCGGGGCAATCGCTTTCTGCTAATATTCACCCCTCTGTACTTACGCCTTCTCTCATCCCGGACAAGTCCCGAGTTCAAGAAAGCGGCTCCCGAGTGCGGCATGAACGTCTTCGGCATCGCCAGAGGTTGTGGGATACCCTCGGCTTCGGGCCTGAGGAGAAACAAACACAACCAGCCCGCATGGAGACGGCTCTGGTATGCACGTTGCACAACAAGGTAACGCTACGCCTCCCTGGCTGATGTTCTAGACGAACTTTCACTGTTCGGTCTCATCGCACCCTGACCGCACTGCTTTCGCCCCATGTCTACATTCGCTGGCCCCCATCGACAGCCTCGGCGCCCGGGGTCAACTGCAAACGGCCCCTTCCTGGCAAGACAAAGCCTCGTCGCCCGCCGAATGGCACTTCGAAGCAGACATCGGGCTGGCACCTGATTGTCTATCTGCAAAGCATGACAACGAGCACCGGTCTTCGAGGCAACCGAGCCTTCCCCCACCGACACCCATCCAGCTCCTTTGGACACCGCACGGTATCATAAGCTGCAACGGCGAGCCAGTCGAGCTCTACTACCCGCCAAACATGACCATCTGCTTGCCTCCAGCTGTGCCCACTACGCCTGGTGCAGATTATGGAGCACACCGAGTGGACTGGGGCCTGGACTCCACCTCTCCCCAGAGCGCTATAGCTCACCCTCAGCTTCACCCGCAACACGCCGTGGATCACGGAAAGACTAGCGCCCTCTGCGACGGCGCAGTGCGAGACGATAACGCCTCGCCGATAAAGACTAGTCCGAAGCACTCATCTCAACACGCATGGCAGGATGATCGCCAGAGCTGTCATAGTGCAAGAGACGACCTGTCTGACTCCCTCTATGCGCTCTCTTTCGAGGAGGCAGCTCCAAAGGAAGCTGCGTCCGCGGACGAGCTACCTCTCAAGCAAGATTGCGAGGGACCAGTGGATTTCGATCTCAATGAGAACGGACTAACGGCTGTGCATGAACCGGGCCATGCTTATAGCCAGCAACAAGTCACCCGTCAAGTCGACTACGACGTACAAGCGGAGGCCACAACGCGGGATCAGGTGGGCATATCGACAGCCATCAGTGAAGACCCCTTTTCAGATGCAGTGCAGCGGTCCGAGCTGAACTGCGGCCGTGAGTGTCCGAGCCCTCAGTTCCCGGACTTGTGTGGGGACCATCAGCGTCACAGTGAAGCTCTCGAACACCAAGGCGAAGCTGCAGTTGGCAAGCAGTCCGATCTCCGCCTTGAGCCCTTGCTTACTCGGCTCATTCAACCCCGCCCTCGCTCGTCGATGGCCCCGCGGCGGAGCAGTTCCAACGGGGCTTCAAGCCCACCGCCCCGTGCGAGTCGGCCGCCCTATGCACCTCGTAAGTCGGCCACAAAGCACACGTTACGTTCGCAAGCCCCTGCGCCGCACACGCCTATCTCTCGCCCCAGAAAGCCACCAGTGGGCCACCACCAACTGCGAGCGCCTGATCGACACAGCCAAGAGTCCGTCCAACTCTTGCAGAAAGCACCCAGTCCACCACCGACCGAAAACGGCACCCAATCTTCCGCCTTACAGGACTCGACATCACGTCAATCTCCTGAGATCCCGGAGCACAAAACCAGCCAAGCCCAAGAGACACAAGACTACGGCTCCGAAGACGAGCTGCTGCTCCAGCCAGACGTAATTGCAGAGCAGTCGGCCATGGCGACGGAGGTCATGGCAAGCATAAGCGGACTGGGAGTTCGCTCGGCGAATGGGGGTCCCGGCCGCGTGGTGAGTAGGCGGCGGAGGTCAAGACAGCTGGCAGCTGGGTCAAACGGAGGCATGCCAGCTGATGCAGTAGACACCAACATTGCCGCCCAGTTCTACCAACACGCCGTATCACAAGCCCGGGTTACACACGTTATCGCAGACAATCTTCAAGCGGCGGCCGGAAGCCTGGGCAAGCCTGACATACATGCAGCAGCCCGGGACGAACAGCCTGGACCCGACAACGCCGGCGCCTCCGACACCGACGATTGCCCCCGTCGATGTCTGGGGGGTCGGCGCAACTGACGACGGGGACAAGCGCCTGGAGAGCATCGGCGAGGTACCGGAGCTGGAGGAAATCGAGGTCGACGAGACGTCCGAGTCTGACGAGGTGAGCTGAGATGGTCTGCGAAGCTGATTCGGCAGAAACCCGACACAGACAAGGCCGAGTCGATCCGGTCCTTCACGCCGTCACAGGAGAAGCCGCGGAAACGGAAGAAGAAGCAGGTGCGGTTCAACCTCGACCACGAGGAGTTCTTCTACGAGCCCGAGCCGGATTCTAGGAGGATCCTCGGGCTGCTCAAGCAGCGGGCGGCGGACGAGTACGACGAGCACGACGAGCACGACGTCGGGATCGCGACGGCCGTGTACGAGATCGGGGGCGGGGCGAAGTCTCAGCCCGAGCAACAAAAGGAGCCCGCGAAGGAAGCGGAGCGGGAGCCAAGCCCCTCACCGGCTTCCCCCGCTTCGCCGCCTTCTCTGCCCTCCACTTCGCCTGGATCCGGGCCCGCAGCACAGGTCGCACAGACGGCCCAGGCCGGGCAGGCCGGACAGACCCAGCCTACCCTGCCAGGAGACAATAAGAATGACATCGGCTTCACAATCTACCGCGACGGCGACGGGTATTAGTGTATGTACTCTTGTACGTTTTATGTACGTGTGTGATATAGATACAACATGCTGCAAACTGGCTACTCATCTACTGCTCGTCGTCCTTCTTCCCCGCTGCACCGCGGCGCAGCACGACACCGCGCCCCTTGCGCTCCGGCTCGACGTGCACCTTCTTGGGCACCTGGACGTTGAAGCCGTCGACGACGAGGTCGTGGTAGTTCTCGAGCACGAGGGCCATGTCCTTGAGCTCGACGCGGGAGCTCTTGCGATGCGCGGCGAGGCGGATGGCGTCCTTTGTCGCCGTGTCGACGAGCGAGTCGAGGATCTCGCCGAACACGTCGTCCATGCCGAGCTCGAGCTGGAGGTGCGGCGCCGTCTCCTTCATGTACTCCCTGAGCTTGCGCTTGCGGCGCGGCCCCTCGGGCTCGGGCGGCACGACCTTTGGCGGGCTGGGCTGGCGGACGGGTGCGGGCGGCGGCGGGGCGGGCGCGGGCTGCGCGGTCGGCGTCGGCGGCGCCGACGTCGTGGGCGACGCCTGGCCCGACGCCGGCTGCGCCGCGCGCGCCGCGTTCGCCTGCGACCGCCGCTGGTAGAACGTGTAGCTGCTCAGGAAGCGCTGCTTGAGCCCCGGCTCGGTCTCGAAACGCCGGTTCCGCGCATCGTTAGTGAGCGAAATCAGGTCCCGCACCTCCTGCACCGTCATGGACGGGGCTGCTGGCGGCCGGGGCGGCGGCGGCGCGGGGCTCGGCGCCGCCGGCGCGGCACTCGTCGGCGTGGCCGCGGGCGTGGCTGCCGGCGTCGATGCAGGGCTCGCGTTCGCGGGGCTCGCGGCACCCGGTCCAGCCGGGCTCGCTGTTCCGGCCGTATTGGCGGCTGCTGCAGCGGCAGCCTGCTGCTGCGCGGCCTGCGCCGCCGGCTGGGGAGCAGGCGCCGGCGGGCGCACCTGCTGGTTGCGGAGCGCGGCCTGCTTGGCCGCCATGGCGGTGACGAACGCGGGGTCGGCGCGGATGTTCTTCGCCTGGTTCATGCCCGCGGCGACAGACTGCAGGAACAGCGCCTCGGTCGTGATCGCCTCGTTGTTGCCGACCTTCTTCGTCGGGTTCAGCACGTCCGGCAGGCTCAGCAGCGGGTTCGGCTTGCCTAAGCGCGCATGGAAGACGATGATGTCCTTCGCATGGTTCGCGAGCAGGTTGCGCAGCTGCGTGTCAGCTTACTGCCCAGCTCGGATCTCATCCTCGGCGCTAGATCCGGGCGGAGAGACGGGTGATGCAGGCTGCGCAATCGCAGCCTGCAGAGTACATACTGGCGGGATCTGGTTCGCGTTCAGCTGGCCGTTGCGCACGCGGTTGATGAGGATCGGGATGTTGGCGTAGATGCCCTCGAGGTTGATGGGGGGCGGGCGCGGCGCGGGCGACCCGGCGGGCGAGGGGCGCGCGGACATGGCTGTCTGGCTGTCGTGTTTTTGCTGGATGCGCCAGCTTCAAAGTCGTCGACGTCCGGTCTCAGCAGCGACAACAGCGACGGCCAGATGCGCGCAGGCGGTACGGTGCACGGCGAGCAAACAGCCAATTTGGTCCCGTCGATAACAGTGGCGACTGGGCGCGCAGCCAGGCGCCTTTTATACCGCGCCGTATCACGCCCACGTCATTGTCGACGAGCCGTGCTGAGATTTCGAGCGATCGACACCCGCACAGGCGTCGCCGGTGGAGGTTGTCACCCGACACAACCCAGCATGCCCAGCAGACGCGAGGAGCTCAGCGAGCGCCTCATACCGTACACGCTCCCCGGCTTCCTCTCGCTGTCGCTGTTCGGCTTCAACGCGGCTTACTGCGCAGCGGCGGGCCTGATCGTGCCGTACGTCATCGCCTGGGCGACCGTGCGCGGCACGCCGGAGCCGGACCCCGAGTGCGCCGATGCAGCGTCCTGCGAGCCCAAGCGCTTGCTCGAGCAGGCGGAAATCGATGAAGTGGCTCAGACGACGCACAGGCTCTACGCCAGCCTGCCGGCGCACGGCAAGCCTCGTGTGCGCGACAACGGTACGGCAGAGTGGACGATCCTGGCATCGATCTCGCTAAGCAAAGACGGCGAGGTCACGCCGATATCCCTCGGCACTGGCGTGAAATGCCTCCCCGCCGCCCGTTTGCCACCGCTAGGGGACACACTGCACGACAGCCACGCGGAGGTGCTGGCGCGGCGCGGCCTGCTCCGCTGGCTGCTGGCTGAGGCGGAGTCAGCCCTTTCCGGGCATTCGTCCTTCCTGACCTGGGACGGGTCCCGCTTCTCCCTTGCCCCAGGGATAGAGGTGTGGCTATACGTATCTGCCCTTCCCGTGAGTTTCTATTCATCGTTGACGCTGACACCAGTGCGGAGACGCGTCGACGCTGCACACGGCGCTGCACCAGGACGCCGGCGTGCGAGACGCGTTTGCGGCGACTCCAGAGTTGACGCGGACGGGCGACGGCGCCGTGCGCGGACGCAGGGGGTACGAGACTTACGGCGCGATCAGGACGAAGCCGGGGCGCGCCGACTCGCAAGCGAGCGTAAGCTTCTCCTGCTCGGACAAGATTGCGCTCTGGAACGCGCTGGGCCTGCAGGGCGGCCTGCTCTCGAATCTCTTCACGCCGATCCATCTCGACCACATCGTTGTCGGTGGGGTTGAACCGCCAGAGGGTGCGGATGCGAGCGCCTACCGAGAGAGCATCGTGCAGGAGGCGGAGCGCGCGCTGTTCGGCCGCCTTGCTGCCGGGAACAGGCCGCAGGTGCACCTGACGGATGAGGCGTTTCAATTCTCGAAGTCCGCGGTGGAGGGCGAGGGCAAGTCTATCGCAACAAGTCCGATCTGTCTCTCGGCAGTTCCAGCGTTGGGAAAGAATGAGGTGCTCGTGGATGGGTGCGTTCAGAGCTCGGCGTGGAAGGCGCCGGGCACGACACTCGTCAAGCCCAAGATGCGCTCCAGGTTGTGCAAGTACGAGCTCCTGCGCGCGTACCTCTCTCTCCAGAGCCGGGTAGCGCCGGAGGAGAGCGAGAGACTCGCGAAGACGAGGTACAACGATCTCAAGCACGAGGGGTACCGCGCGCGCAAGGCGGAGCTGCGCGGGGATGAGAAGCCCGGCGTGCCGGAGTCCTGGGAGAGGCTGCTCGCGAACGCCAACCGCTTCAGTACGACGGAAGGCGATGCGCCGTTCAAGGGTTGGATCGTTGCCGGGCGGTCGTTCGAAAGCTTCAACTCTCAGGGCGAGCTTTTGCCCTAACTCCCTCCCCCTGCATACCATCGGCGGCCGTCTCCTCTATATGTAGTTAGGTGGTTCTGCCATCAGGAGGAGACGTGCGGGTGCCACACACAGTGAGGGCATGACGTCGCGTTCAGGATGCAGGGCGGAAAATTGGTCCCGCCCTCACGCGTCCTGTTTGGCCACGAACATGGGCGCGTCTGGAGGTGTCATTTCCACATCCACCATGGAGGTCGAGTACGAACAGCCTCCGCCGGAACACGCGCAGGAGGAGGAGCAGTCGCACCACTCGGATGCGGAGGGTGCTGAGGGTGTCGAGCCGGCGGCCGGCGGCGATGGCGAAGGTACGTCCCCCTTCTCAGTCCCTCTTCCTACATTTGCTCCTCCGCCCCTTGACTGTCGCAGCCCAGCATTTATCCTCCGCTCTAGCTGACTCCCAGCGCCGAAGAAAAAGCGCGTGATCAAGTCGCGCCAGTCCCTCGCCGAGAAGCAGCCGGGCACGACGATCTTCCCGATGGCGCGACTGAAGAAGATTGTCAAGGCCGACAAGGACCTGGACATGATGACGACTGAGGCCGTCTTCCTCGTCGGCGTCGCGACCGAGTACTTCATCAAGCACTTCATGGAGGAGGGGTACACGAAGGCCCGGCTCGAGAAGCGGCGTATAGTGAACTACCGCGACATGGCCAACGTCGTTGCGCGCAGCGACGAGTTCGGGTTCCTCTCCGGTAAGTGCTCGGCTGACGCGCGAAGCTGGAGGGAGAGACACGGGCAAGGATGTAAGCTATAGTATCAGAATCGCTCAGACTGGCCCCCCACCTCTCTGGCGGGGCCAAATGTCGACCAATCTTCTCACTGAGCCCATACCGTCTCCCCTCTTGCTGTGCCTTTGCTAACCTGTGGGCGTCAGCTAACGAAACAGACGTGATCCCGCAGCCGATGAGCATGTCCGAGGCGCTCGAGCTGCGAAAGAAGAAGATGTCCGAGGCGCCCGGGTCCGGCGCCGAGTCTTCGCAGGAAGAGGAGGAGGACTCGGACGAGGACGGCGAGGAGAAGGAGAAGGGACCCGTGAACAAGGGCCACGGCGAGCTGCCGCCGCTGACCTCGAGCACGAATCCGGCCTTCCCCAACGCGATCATGAAGAAGCCCTCGAACACGCACGCGCGCCACGCCGTCCCGAAGGGCGACGAGGCCGAGAAGGACAAGGAGAAGGAGAACGAGACCCCGAAGGAGAAGCCCAAGCCGACGAGCCCGAAGGTGACGCTCTCGGGGAAGAATGCGCCGAGCACGCCGACGGGGCTTACGACGCGCAGCCGGCGCAGCCTCGCGGCCGAGTCGGAATCGGAGCAGAAGGACGACGAGGCGGAAGATGAGGGCGACGAGGAGGGCGACGAGGGTGAGGGCGACGAGAAGATGGCCGTGGATGAGTAGGCAGCAGCTTTTTCTGTTAGATGTATCATAATGTATTAAGTAATTGCCTCCCACGCCGCACGTGCTGTGTTTCCATCGAACTGGTACACGATGCATAACTAGAGACTAGGAGACTAACACTACTGAACCTGGGGCCTGCCTACAGGTCCTTCTTGCCCTCGGCCAGGGTGCCCTGGAGGGGCTGGACGATCTGGCCGCTGATGTCCGCGACGCCGGCGAGGCGGAGGCGCTCGATGACGACGCCGCCGAACGCGGTCGCAGGGGTGAGCACGCCGCCGACGTCGGCGAGGGGCGGGAGCGCCGTGCCCTTGGGCGCGGGGAGGGCGAGCGACAGCGCGCTCTCGGCGAGCAGCATGGCCGTGTGGCTGTACCCCGGGTCGCCCTTGCCGACGTACTGCGTCTTGACGGCCGTGCCGTCGTGCCCGACCGAGACGTTGCACAGGTGCGTGCTGCCCTTGGCGCAGTCCGCGAGGCTCGGGCCCGTGCCCGGCTTCGGCACCCAGGGCGCACAGAGGCGACGGAACCAGCCCGCGCTCACGTACAGCGCGCCGACGACGATGATCACGAGCGACGTGATGAACGCGCTCACCCACGACGTCACCTTGCGCGGACCCATGCCGCTCATCGCCTCCTCGAAGATGACGTCCTCCGCCGGCATCGGCTCGCTGTCGTTCGAGAACTGCCCGTTCGACTTGTGGCTAATGCTCGCGGGCGGCAGGCGCAGCAGGTGCCACGAGCGCCGCAGCACAGCGCGGTTCGGCAGGTACTGGATGAAGAACGCGCCGTACGACGGAGCGCCCGCGACGCGCACAGGCGGCTCGTAAACGAGCTTGATCTTCTGGGAAGGCAATTGCGTCGCCTGACCCAGGAGCGCAGCCTCGCGGGTAGCGTCCGCGTGCGAGCCGCTCTGGATGCCCGCCTCGACAGACGCCATCGTACCTCCACTAACGGTGCCCGTGATATCGTAGAACGTCGTGCTGTGCGCGATACCGACGTTGCGGCCAACGTGGTTCTGCAGCGTTCGCAGCGCCTCATACACGATCAGGTCACTGGTTGTTAGCTATCCGGTGGGCCTGATGTTGCTGGAAGAGAAGTCATGACTTACCCAGGAGCAGATTCGAAGCCGCACATCGGCACGATGACTGAGCCCGTCTGGCTCGCGGCAAAGTCCCAGCGCGGGACGACGTCGGCCGCCAGCATGCCGACATCGCCGTTCAGGTCGAGGTAATGCTTGCCGGCCTTGGCGCAGGCGCCAATCAGCTCCAGCGCGTTGTATAGTCCATACGGACCTGCCGATGTCAGCTACTCGATCTTATCTCAACTTGTGTGATCAAAAACTCCTGGACCAGACATGACGGGGTCTAGAACAAGGGGAAGGGAGGAGCGTCCATCTGCCCGTGCCCGTCGGGCACGCGGGGCCACAGGGCGGACCGGCAGACCGCGGCCCTAAGAAGGCTAAAGTGTTTCGCCCTGTGCCCCGCTTTACCGCTTACTCGTCACCCGCAATCTACCCAATGTGCAGCGCACTCGAGTCTTCACAAAACTCGAAGTGGGGGCGCGCAAGGCCAATCCGTCGAAGCTGCTCCTGAGCGCCACACACTTAGCGGGGCGCAACGAGGATTTCCCCACAGGTCCGAAGGGGCGCAGCATGCAGCACACAAACGGCACACGGTGCGACCGGTGCAAAAGAACTCACCAGCGAGGTTGATGATGACATCGCTCTTGTCGACAAGCGCCTTGACGGCCTCGGGATCGTCGAGGGTGAGCGCAGCAACGGAGCGATGCTTCTCGTTGATGGCGGAGAGGGAAGCGTTCAGCGCATCGAGCTTCGAGCGGTTGCGACCGGCGATGATGAGATGCACCTGCCCGGCGTAGTTCGTGTCGAGGTACGGCAGCAGATGCGTGCTGCCGGTGTAGGACGTCGCGCCGTAGACGGTGACGGTTTTCATGGTGCTGGGGAAGGGACGTTGGCTCTTCTCTCGGGTTCTCTTCGGCTGCGTGTGTGAAAGGAGTGAGGGTGGTTGGGTTCGCTTTCGCCGTCGATACCGTGCTGTTTATGCTTGTCTTCGGACAAGCTGGGGTTTGGATGTGTGTTGCGTGGATGAAAGAGTGAAGAGGAGAGCACTCGTAGCGACCGGAGGAACTGGATCCTGGCATGGCAGACTCGCTGGCGCCGCACACACAAGTACGTCATCGCCATGCGAAATCGCCGGCCGCGTACTGACGCATCCGTCCCGCCCAGCAGGCCCCGCCAATACTCGGGCGACGATCACTCGCATCCTGTCGGCCACATGCATCACCCAAGCCACCCGAATGGCATTGGCGACCCTCCGAGCAGTCTGCCAAGACTAAACTTGCAAATGCATTATCTATTCGCCAGGCCATCCGCCCAGCGTTTGTATGGTAGCTATGAACTGCAATGAGAACGGGCGCAGCCGTCTAGAGTATGATGAATGGGGTAGAGTAGAGCCACTGTCCGGGATGAAGACGTGGGTATGATGCCGATTCAGAGTCAATGAGAAGGCGTGATTCCAGACGCCTTCGACGCAACGGACGCTTAGAGGACGGCCCAGAGCGAGACAGCAATGGCGGCGAGGGTGCTGACGACACCAGCCTTGGTCGCGAGCGCGGACGAGTCGTCGTCGAGAGGGTGGTCCTTGTGGTCCTTGTCGACGCCCTGCTTGCCCTGCGCAACCCAGTCCTTGTAAGCGGCGTAGGCAAGGATGATGAAGGTCTGGCCCTCGGGCGAGCTGTCTCCCTCGACCTTGAACAGCATAGGGTTCGTGACGTGCGTCAGGTAGCCAGTCTCGTTGACGTTCTTAGACGCGGCAGCAAGCATCTGCAGCGACGGCGTGACGTAGTCGTTGGTGAGGTTGAGGGTCGACATGCGGAGACCAGTGGCGGCAATGAGGGCAGTAGCGCACGAGTCCTCGAACGACGACTCGTTGTTCACGTAGTTGCGAATGAGGTGCTTGTCGGACATGTTGTCCTTGGCGGCCTTCATGATCTCCTCCGCCCAGCCCTTCATCTCGTCGAGCTTGTCCTTCATGTCGTCCTTCCATTGCGACTGCTGAATCGTGGCGATCACACGCACAATGCCGGCAGCGGCCCATGCGTTGCCGGTGCCCCAAAGTCCGTCGTCGATCTTCTCGTTGTAGATGATGTGCTGCCACAGGTTGTTGTCCTCGTGGCGGAGGGCGTCGCGGTACGCCTTGATCTGGTTGTAGGCCTCCTCGACGAGGGTCTTGTTGCCAGTCTGGACACCGTAGTAAGCGAAGAAGGGAGGGACCATGTAGACGTTGTCGGCCCAGAGCTGGACCTCGTCACGGCGGTGCGAGATCGCTCCGTTCGGGGCGCGCGGGACGTGGTAGAGCAGGTAGTCGACCTGGCGCTGGGCGGCGTCGCTGTACTTGGTGTTGTTCACGGTGGCGTCGCCAGTCGCCTTGCCGGCAAGGACGACGGACATGCCGAGCGCGGCGGGGTCACCCGCCGCAGCGTCATCGACGATAGGGGTGCCATCGGGGAGCTGGGTGTTGTTCTTGGCGGGGACGGTCTGGTACGACGGCCACTTGGAGGGCGCAGACGAGTGGGCAGCGTTGGCAGAGTGCGTCGCGGAAGGAGACGAGGTCTGAGCGGCGGATCCGCTCTGGGTGCCTGTCTGCTCTTGGCGCTTCTGCTGCTGGTTGTCACCCTCCTGGCCCTCCTGGCCCTCCTGGCCCTCCTGGCCCTGCTCACCCTCCTGGTTCTGCTCGCCCTCAGAAGTCTCAGCAGCCTGGGCAGCGGCGTCCTTCTGCTGAGTGTACGGCTTCGGGGTCTGCGCGAGCGCCCAGTTGGCGATCTGGACAATCTCCGGGATGTCGTCCTTCGTGACGTCGGGGATGGGCACGGCGCCCTGGTGGTAGACGGAGTACTCGGGGTGCTTCCACTCGACGACAGCCTCGGACTGAGAGCCGTTCTCCCAACTGTGACTTTGTCAGCTACACAGCCCCGCGGAAAAGGACGTCAGAGCCTAGCCTAGCGCGAATCCTGCATCAGGCGAGCTCGCTTTCGCGAAAGCGAGAGAGTCGCAAGCGATACCTGATCGGCTGAAAGCGCCAAGACTTCTGTTTATGCTTGAGGGTGCCATACATACGTGTGCTTGGTCATGGAGCCCATGAGGTCGTAGACCTTGCTGAGCATGTCGTCGCTGAGCTCGACGGCGCTGCCCATCATGGGCATGGCGAGCGCAGCGGCGAGCGCAACGGTAGATCGCATCTTAGCTCGCGGTTAACGGCCGGCTGGCGGAAATAGTCGATCGGGATAGTTTAAAATCAAGGAACGAAAGTGGAGGCAGTCAGTCGACTGGACAAAGTAGCGTGAACCGGCCGAGGTCGTTATCGAAGGCGACGTCAAGGGCGAGTGCACGGTAGAAGCGAAAGCGAAGTGGTCTTTGCTTGTCACAGACAAAGAAAGAGAGATGGAGAAGAGGGAGTGCTGTAGCGGGGGAGGGTTAAGGCAGGAGGTGATGTATTCCAGCGAGCGAGGCCGCGGAGAGTCGGGCGGGCGTACGGGTGTGCGGCGGCTGGGGAAGCGGGGGAGAGGCAAAGGGAGAAAGACAGGTATGCATGCTTTGGCTCGGGTGATGAGGCTCTGGTGTCTGGGTGCCATGGCTGAGGAAGAGCGGTATAGGCTCGTCGAGGATCGCTGGGCAGGACGCGAGAGAGATGCAGGCTATGCACGGGGGAGTTAAGGGGAAGGTCGGCAGTTTGAGCGCCGCGCGCAGTCAAGGGCCCAGGGGCGGGCGACGGGCGACGGGCGGCGGGCGACGTCGGGCGGGGTCGTGAAGGTCACGCCTCTCACTCTGCAGGCAGCTCTGGTGGAAGACCGACGTCGACCTGGCCAGGGACCCAGGGCCGCGAGGGACGCGAGGGACACCGAGAACCCAGTTTGCCCAGTTTCAGGCGCTTGGTCTGGCGTCTGGCGTCTCGCGTCAATCCCATCTCACGCTCCTCCGACCGGAACCGCAATGCCGCAACATCCTTGCATATCCAACCTCTCTCCCCTTCGCATACTCGGCTCTGAAGCGCTGCACGCCAAGCGGACCCACCGTCTTGGCCAGCGAGAGGCACACCCAAACTTTTGCACCTCAGTCATTGTTCGCTGCATGATTTGCTTTGGCATTACACCGTACACCGATACGCTCGCTCGCTGCAACTAGCACTCGTGCGTACGACCCGCTAGCCGCTGCGGCCTGCGTATCTCGCGAGCTGGCGAGCCCTTTCCTGCAGGTCAGCAGGCGGCAGACCAGGCGATTCCAGGTCTCTGATTGTCTGAGGAGTCACCTCGGACGCACGGTGCATCATCCCCCCGCTAGTCGGTTCTTGGCATTGCCTCAATTCAGACATTCAGCCCGACATGCGTGTATGGGCAGGCGCGCGCAGGCGGTGCCCTGTCGCCTCTTGCGTCTAGCGCGATAAGGCTTCAGTGCGTTGGGGCAGCGCGCGGCAGCGAGTTTCTCGCCAAATGCACCGAGGAGTGCGCGAAGTGCCGCGCATTGCCGGCGTTCCGTGCCGCGCCGCCGCGCTGTCCTAGTCTTAACTTCGTGACTGCAGGGCGCTGCAGCTCGGATCCTAAACGACCGAAAAGACGATCGATGGCGACAGGGCGACCGCGAAAAAAGCGGTGAACACCTGCCTGGCAATGTCGTAACGATCGTGACGGGATCGAGTCTTCCCTGCCTCTGGCCGGACATGGTGACGAGGGCTCTTTCGTGTCGGGCGCATCTCTTCGTCGCTCGTCGTTCACACCAACTCCCCTCCAGCCCCGAGCGAGCGTCTCGGCAGCTCGCGGCATGCCCCGCAACGCCGAGCCGCGGACATGCCGCCCACAGGCCCAGGCCAAGCTCAGTCTCCGAAGCTGAAAAGGCAAGTGCCTGCAGCCTCGGGATGTACCTTGCGCTGCTCCAAGCGGATTCCCACTCCATCGACACGAGCCTGACAAACCTTACTGACGCTGGCTGACCGCGGACAATTGCGGGCCCCAAGCCAGACGTCCGACATGCACCTCCGCCGGGACCTGGCGGTGACAGACGTGCAGACACCGTGGTGAGAGGCAGCAGCCAGGCAGCAACGTTGTGGGAACCGGGAATCGGAGGCGTCGTGCCGTGCTGCCGTTGCCTGGGCTGAACCGAACACGGTTACCGACGCGCCGCGCTCTGCACGACTGCACGCCTGCACGAATGCTCGCCCAGCGTGTTATCAACCCTGGTTCACTTCTCACACCTCCGCCCTGCACCGATCGCCGGGCCGGACCACACTCTGGCTCTTTGGCTGGGTGCCTTTGCTGGTGCTGTTCACACAGCCGAACAGCGCATCGTGCGTCTCCGCCGGCGCCGGCTAGCGCTGTTGCGGTGGCATCGCCACGGCACACAGTTGGCGAGCAATGCAGATCAACAGATCTTGGGCCGGCCCGAAGCAAGACGCAGCAAACCTTGTCTGGTCGTGTGTGCTGTCGTGTGTGCGGCCGGTCGCTAAGCTTAAGCCGACGGCGAGCACCAGGCCGCCGCGCCGTGCGTGTGACGACCCAACAAGCTCACCCGGTGACGTACCCCGTCCCTCCGTCCCTTCACCCTGTCGCTCGCGTGTCCGCCGGCCCTGCGTACCTGGGAGCGTCGGCGAAACAGCTCGCTCCTCGCTTGCACTCCGACCCTCAACGGCCGCTCCCCCGGCCTCGCAGTGTGAGTGGGCAGCCCACCGCGATTTCGGGACGTACGCATATCCGATCGTCGCCAGGAGCGAGCGGCGTAAATCGCAAGCACGACCCTGGTAATCAACTGTGGCGCCGAGGACCCGGGGATCGAGGAACGAGCCACCGCCCACTCCTAGCTCTTTGCTTTAATGATCAC
Organism: Trichosporon sp. PB005A; assembly: GCA_023630055.1. NCBI lineage: Eukaryota > Fungi > Basidiomycota > Tremellomycetes > Trichosporonales > Trichosporonaceae > Trichosporon > Trichosporon sp. PB005A. The sequence continues at coordinate 682,826 of JAMALZ010000008.1, forward strand.
AGCGGTGCTGCAAGTGAGAGTTGTTGCTGACGAAAAAGTTTCAGTGAATTATCAGGGATGGGCCGCTATCAAGCTCGAACAGCTGGGGCGTTGCGTCAGCACTGCTGCGCTGCACCAGCTGTGGGTCAGCGGGTGCGCCTGCTCGTGTGCCGTCTGAGAAGACGGAGCCTAGGCTCTAGCGCACCTCCCAGAGCAGCGGTAATCTGCAGTGAGCGGGCGCGTCTACGACATCCGCAGGCGCATGCAGGTAGCGCCGACTGCTCATCGGCTCTGTCCCCCTCACGCAGCAAGTCCGCCAGGCCCGCTACCGCGAAGCAGTAGCACTACTGCCTACCACCAGAACTTGAGCATCCTTCTTCTATGACGAGTTGAGATCCTCGGCGCCGGGGCACTCGCCTGCTCAGTGTTTCAACGTATCGCCTTTCTTGCCTTCGGCGGACGCCTTCACCACCATTGTCGCCGAGCTCCTTTCCGGCCACACTCGGACGTCCTCGAGCATTGGTAAGCACGAAGGCGTTGCGTCATGGACTGCCAGCGGCACGGGCTTGAATGTGGCCCGAGAATCGTCCCAACAGAGCATTCACGAGCACGCTCTGTAACTACTGAGACCACATGTTGCCCCCCCCGGCCTTGGTCAGCTGCAGCCATGTGCCGCGCCCGGCGACCCGGTTGCCCGTCAGACGCAAAGGCCGCCCTCTCGCCCCGGGACGCCGCATCCACCTGTGCACTGTCTCTTCCATCATGGCGCCTACGAGCGGGCCCTCTGGTTGCACACCGACGCGCAAGAGGTGAGCTCGCCCCAGCATGTCGGCTATGCAGCAAGAGCCAGGAAAGTTTAAGCATGCACTATAGGTTAGCCGCTGTGCTGCTACTCATTGGCCGTCGACCTAGCACTCAGGCGCGAGCCATTTCTGGATCAATCGCGAGGCTGTAACCCGACGCAAAGGAGATCGCGCACAGTCCACCTCCACCGCACTGCGCACCGGCGTAGGGCGCCGCGCGCCGCGGGCTCTGCCGAAAAAAATCGCGCAGTCAGGCTCAGGCTCCCGGCATGATGTCAACAACGCTGGTCGGCGCTCGGCCACGTGCCGGACGCGCCTTGTCGCGTCGAATCTGGTTCCGCGCCCTTAGTATCGGCCACAACGCGTGGAGGCATCAGCAAGCTCTGCGCGCAGGCGCGCGCCGGGCTATGGGCTTGCGCCAGAGCGCTGGGCCCGCTGGGCCTGCACCTCGAGCCTGGAGGCTCGGATCGTGCTCCGCACGCAACGAACGCAGCAGCAACAACACCTACCTCCCCACCCGTTCTTTCTCCCAACCCCCCTCTCTCATCCACCTTCCATCCACCCGCCCCCCGCACACCCCACACTCCACACACCATGGGCAGAGAAATCGTCAACGTCTCCGGTAAGCTGGCCCCCGCCTTGCAGAGTGTCCCGAGCGCTAACATCCACAGTCGGACAGGGTGAGCAGCCACAGCCGCGGCGCATCGCACATCAACACAACAACTAACTTGCAGCTGGTAACCAGATCGGTACCGCCTTCTGGGAAAACATCCTCCAGGTGAGCATACAGCTGCTAAGCTTTCGAACGGTTAGCTGACGCGTCCACAGGAGCACGGCCTCAACGGTGAGTGAGCCTTGACCGCAGGGGCTCAGGCGGAAGCCCCTCGTCGAACGCAGCGGATGGCAGGACAGATGCAGCAGGACAGACGTACTGACAGTGGCAGGCGAGGGCAAGTACGTCGGCAACGATGACCAGCAGCTTGACAAGGGTGAGTGCAGAGGGCAATGTGCTGTATTGGTCAGCACTGACGTGCAGTCGGCGTCTACTTCAGCGAGGCTAGCAACCGCAAGTTTGTCCCCCGCTCGGTCCAGGTCGACCTGGAGCCTGGAGTCGTCGACCTCGTCCGCCAGGGCCCGCTCGCCAACCTCTTCCGCCCCGACACCTTTGTTCACGGCCAGAGCGGTGCCGGAAACAACTGGGCCAAGGGCTACTACACCGAGGGCGCTGAGCTCGTCGACCCCATCCTCGACGTCCTCCGCCAGCAGGTCGAGAACACCGACTCTTTCCAGGGCTTCCAGCTCCTCCACTGTGAGTTAAAGTCACTGAATGTCTGCCTAACTCTCAGCTCTCGGTGGTGGTACCGGTTCCGGTCTCGGTGCGCTCCTCCTGAGCAAGATCCGCGAGGAGTACCCCGACCGCATGCTCGCTACCTTCTCCGTTTTCCCCTCGCCCAAGGTCTCCGAGACCGTCGTTGAGCCCTACAACGCTATCCTCTCCACGCACATCCTCGTCGAGAACTCGGATATCACCTGTTGCATCGACAACGAGGCCCTGTACCACATCTGCGTCAACGACCTCAAGCTCAAGTCCCCCGAGTACTCTGACCTCAACGAGCTTGTTGCCAAGGTCATGACCGGCTTCACTTGTGAGCTTTTGCGCCGTGATACGTTTGCTGACAGCAGCCACCCTCCGTTTCCCCGGCGTGCTCAACTCCGACCTCCGCAAGCTCGCGGTCAACATGGTCCCCTTCCCGCGTCTCCACTTCTTCACCGCCGGTTACGCACCTCTCGTGGCCACGAGCAACCGCGCGTACACTGCGTCCAACGTCTCGGACCTCACCTCGGCCCTCTTCCAGCGCCGCTCGCTCCTCGCCGCCATCGACCCCGCCATGGGCAAGTACCTCACCGTCTCGGTCGCCTACCGCGGCAAGCTCTCCATGCGCGACATCGAGAGCTCGATCTACGACTTCCAGAACAAGAACTCCGACTACTTCGTCCCCTGGATCCCCAACGGCGCCCTCACCACCCTCTGCACCGTCCCCCCCGTCGGCCAGACCTCGTCCGCCACCCTCGTCGCCAACACCACCGCCATCTCCGAGGTCTTCAAGCGCTCCCACGTCCAGTTCCGCCAGCTCTTGTGAGTGTTTCGCCCGCATCTTATCATGAACTTCCCATCCAGGTGTTTGGGTCATCGTGCCCACGCCGACGTGATCTGCTGCTTTTCCAATTTCGATTTCTTCTGTCGTTCAACGCTAACAAACGCAGCAAAAGAAAGGCCTACGTTCACTGGTACACTGGGGAGGGCATGGACGAAATGGAGTTCACCGAGGCGGAGTCGAACTTGGCCGATCTGTGTGAGGAGTATGATCAATACGAGTCCGCGCAGCTCGACGAGGAGTACGAGGACGAGGTCGAGGAGGTCACCGAGGAGTTTGCCGAGGAGTACGCCGAGTAAGCAGCCGGCCAGAGCCTGGTGTGCGTCCCCGATGATGTAGACTGTCGACGGCGACCCGGCGGCAGCCCTGCCGTCGCCCTCGCCAGCCGCACTCGCCTCCGTACCCGGAGTGCGGCACAGACAATGGCACTGCTCCCGAATACCCCTGCATTGACCCCCGACCATCGATCCCCATCTGACCACCATCTCGCCGACTGGTCCTGCCATCGGCCTCCTCTCCACACCCTCCAACCCCATCCCCCGTCCTTTCTGTGTTTTAAACCGCCTCGCTCGGGTCAAAGCCACCCGGCGTCTCGCGATGAGACAGCGTGCTGCGTAATTTTCAATATAGTAAATGCATAAAAAGTGTAATATTAGTGCAGCTCGGAGTCAGCAGAGCCGTGGGCCGGCGCTCGACGTGCCACCCGCCTCGATGAACGCCTTGGTCGGCTATACAGGGGACCAGGGAATCGGTCTCTCTTCGTCTACCAAGCACCCCCGTTTTTCACCAAAGCCAGACCGCCCATCTACTCTACCAGCCGCACCGGCTGCAGCTGATAGTTGCCCGATGAAGCGGGTGGCAGTCGGGCGCTTCGCCGGATCGTGGGCGAGGAGTTCATTAATCGAGCGAGCGTTTCAGCGTGCAACAGCGAGAAGCGTCAGTGACGAGTGCTGGGTGGCCGGGAAGTCCGGGACGCAAGGCCGGTGGAAGAATGCAGCACCGAATGGGCTCGGCGGCGTCGCGGGTCGAGGCGTTGAATGCGCTGAATGGTTTCGGGACGCTGCAGGCGGAGATGTGCGGCTGGGCTGGCTGGCTGGGCTGGCTGTAGCTGGCTGATGGCTGAGCCACTGAGCACGCTGGCCAGGCTGGGCGGTTGGGACGCGCGCGGTGGGACCCTGGCACGCGACGCGCAGCCGAGCGAGCGCGCCAGCACCTGGACGCCTGAATGCGCGGGTGTGACGCGCCTGGGTGCTGGGGTCGAGTGTCCGGAGGCTTCTGACGCTTGACGCTTCCGGGGTCCTGGCTCAGCGTGTCTGGCGATTTGAGTTTCGTGTTCTCCTTTTAGATTCTCGATTGTTTATAACCTGTCTCGCTCCCATCTCGACTTCTAGACTTACTAGACGCAGACCGCGCTGCTCCTCGCCCGCCGCTGGACGTTTGCTGGAACACGATCTCCGATACACGAGTTCGACACACGACACACGCACGGCACTCATACCGGGCAACCGAACGGCCCGACGGCACACCTCCACCTCGACAGCCCGATCGCGCGAGGCCTCAGAGCTCGTCCTCGACAGCGCTCAGCCAGGCCTCTCTCGCGCCTCACGGACCGTGCTGAGGTAGTGCCTCTTCGCTGCGCTCAGCGCTCTCGTCTAGGTCTCCAGGTCTCCAGGCGAGCGCACACCGTCGCTTCCCCACACATCCTCGGCGAGCTCCGCCCCGCCGAACCAGAGTTCTGAACCCAAGCCCTACGGCACCGGAGCCATGGCGTTCGCAAGCTTAGCGGATGAGCTCGACCTCGACGGGCCGGGCTACGACTACGACGACGAGTACGACCGCGGCGTCGGCGTGTCGCTCGCGGACGAGCTGCTCGACGGCCCGGACGATCTTGGGCGAGGTGAGTGCGGCGCTGCAGCGACCGGCGGTGTACTGCGCCCGTGCTTGTACGCTGTCGAACGCATGACGGCGACTTAGGGGACGTCGCTAATGCCAGAATCCGGGCTCGGATCGCTCGCGGCGGAACTCGACGCCCCGCCCCTCGACTACGAGGCGGAGCGGCTGGATTTGGAGCCTGCGTCTCCGACGGCGGCGACGTCGACGCTCGCGGTGCCCATACCGCGTGCGAACGGGCACAGCTCCCCGCGGCGCGCGCCGCCGAGCCCGCTGCGCACGCCGTCGAGCGGCTTTGGGCGCTCCCCGTCGCCCGAGCCGGGAAGCCCTACCGTGTTTCTGACCGACTTCGAGGCGGGGCTGGACGCGACGACGGCGCTGATCGCGCGGCTGCAGGGGCAGGGCGCGAGCGACGAGGCGGTGGAGCGCGGGCTGGCTGCGCTGGTCGGTAAATTGGGCGCGAGCGAGCGCGCGCGCGAGGACGGCATCCGCGAGCTGACGGTGCTGCTGCGCGAGCTGGAGAGCGTGCGCGGCGAGGGCCTCGACGTGGACCTGCGCCTGGGCGAGCTGGCGGGGCTGGGCGAAGCGAGCCGCGTCGGGTGGACGGGCGAGCCGGATGGGCCGGCCGGCTTCGGCGCGATCGAGGAGGAGGACGAGGGCGAGACGCCGCCCGCGTCGCCCGTGTCGCCGACCACGCCCCGCTCCCCGACCACGCCCCTCACCCCGCTGACCCCGCACACGCCGCACACGCCCACGCCGCACCACGCCGCCCGCCGCGGCCTCCTCCCGCGGCACACGGCCGAGCTCGCCGCGCACACGCTCAGCCTCAGCGCGAGCTTAGGCACCATCCTCGAGAGCGCGAGCCTCTCGCTGTCGAGCATCGCGAGCACGTCCGCGCGCCAGTTAAAGGGCGTGCGCGTCGGCCTGCGCTCCTTCAAGAGCACACAGGACTACGAGGACGAGTGCTATGAGGGCGTGCGCCGCTTCGAGGCGCTAGAGCTGCAGGGCCGCCGCCCCGACGCGCGCGCAGAGATGGAGCGCATCATGCAGGGCTTCGAGCGCAGCCTCGAGCGCGCTGAGGCGGACTGGAACAGGGCCAGGGCAAAGGCATAGCAAGGCGGCGGCAGTGGAGGCGCGAGAGCATCGGCGAACAGACGACAGACCACAACCAAGAGACACAGTAGAAGTCACTTTGTATGCATACAACCCAACTATATGTACATGCTGTATTCGTGAAGCCGCCGCGGCAGCGTGTCTATAGTAGAGGCAGTGTCCTGGTCCGGAACTCTGGGTCATTACGCGGGTGTCTCTGCACGGCAGCTAGCCTGGGGCTACCTAGGCCCCGTGGGCCGGATCCTGCCGCTCGTCGGCGAGCACCTGCCGTCGTCGAGCGAGATGGGCCGCGGCGCCGCGATGTCGACCTCCTGCAGGTGCAGGTGTGGGAACTCGTCGCTCTCGCGCGAGTCCTGGCGCCCCATGGGCTGGCCCTCAAAGCGCGCGAGCGGATCCTCCTCGGGGCTGTGGAGCGGGCTTTGCACCGGCGACGCGACTAAGCCGCGGCGCTCCTCGCGCTCGTCGGCCGCCTCCTTCGTGCGCGGGTAGTCGCGCACGCCGCGCGCCGGCCCGCCGCGCTTGTCCGACTGCGAGTCGCGGTGCCCGTGCCCGAACCCGAATAACTGCCACAGGTGCGTCGAGTCGCCGTGCTCGGCCGGGTCCAGCTTCTCGTCGCTCGCGTGCGACAGCGCCGTCTTCTGCGACGCGTGCGACGGCGCCCGCTGCGCCTGTCCCGGGCTCAGCGTCGCGCCTGGCGTCGGCGCAGGCGACAGCTCCGTGATGGTCGGTAGGCTGATGCGGTCCGCCGACGTCTGATGCGTCGGCGACCGAAGCTCCTCGTGCGAAACGTGGCTGTGCACCGACGGCCCGCCGTAGCCGTACTGGTGCACCGTGTCCTGGTCGTCGAACTTGAGTGTACTGGAGCGCGAGCGCCCGACGCCGCCGGCGCCAGCTGAGGAGCCCGTCTGCTGTGGCGCGAGACTGATCGTCTCCGGATCGTCGTGCATCGGCGCGTCATTCAGCTGGTACCGCGGCAGGTGCGCTAAGCCCTGCGTGCTCATGTGGTGCATGTGCGTGCCGCCCGTGTACGCCGAGTTGGAGAAGCCATGCGACGCTTGCGAGCTCATCGTCGAGCGCCGGCGCTGGATCGAGCGCGCGCGGATGATCGATCCGACGCTGCCGAACCCGCCTCGCAGCGCGTCCATCCCCGGGTCCTCCATCGCCTTCAGGTCGCCCTTCTCGTCCGCCTCCGTGTGTTGGCGGGCCGCTTGCAGCAGAATCGTAGACCGCCGGTCGAGGCCCTGCAGCTTCGTCGGGTCCACCTTGGACATCTGCAGGATTGTGATTCCGAAGCACGTAACGAGGAAGCCTAACACCATCGTGATGAGCGTCGGCGCAGACGCTTTCAGGCCGCGGTACAGGATGAACGAGGTGATCATCGTCGCCGACGTGAAGTAGCAGAAGTACACGGGTACGACCATTGACGTGTTGAACAGCTCGAGCGCCTTGTTCAAGTAGTTGATTCTGTGGTCAGCTTTAGCTTGCGCAAGCTCAGCTCACTCAATCAACAGCGTGACGACAACAAACACGAACAGGAACCAGAAGAACCAGTCCTTGACCTGACTCGGACTGGACGTCAGCTGCAACCTCGCGTGCATAGCTTACCCCGGCGAGATGCTGGTGATGATGGCCGCACCGAGGCCCTGCGTACACGACACACTGATGCCGCCGATCAACGAGCACACCGAGATGTACGGCAGCATGTGCTTCTTGCCGTAGCGCGGCGCGACCCAAACGACGATGAAGATCGAGATCGCGATACAGATGCCCGCCCACGTCAGGAAGCCGGGCGACACAAAGTAGCCCTGGAACTCCTTGATCGTCCGCACCGTGCTCTGCTCCGGGGCGTTCAAGGCGAGGATGATCGAGCCGAGAATACAGAGGATGCATCCTATCCATCCCTGCGCTGTCAGCTGACCGTTCCTTTGCAGTGCGCCCTTCTCTTGGTGCTTCTGCACAGCTCTTGGCGGCGACGTCCACCTCGGGGCGTACTCACAAAGAATGTCAGCGACTCCTTCAAGAAATAATGCGACAGAATCGCGGCGACGACGACTGAGATCGAGCCCATGGGCGTTACGAGAATGGCCACAGTGAAGGCGCTGAGGTTAGCTTGGAAGCACTTAGCAAAGCTTACTAGGCGACAAAGTTGAGAACCTTGAGGTCAGCTGGGGTCCATCCCTGCAAAGCTCACCTCCCCGATGATCATCATGATCATGCCCGTCCACCACAGCCAGCTCTTAAGGTACGCATGGCCCTCACCGGCCTCGTTGCCTGACTTCTCGGTCGACTTTAACAGGCCTTTCTTCTTGATGACAAAACTGGAGCATCAGCATAGGAGCCAAGGCGACCATCCAACTGTGACGAATGTTTGTGTCACTTGACCATTAACTCACCTCGTTCCGATAAACAAACCACTGCCCACAGCCAGACACACACCGACGATTTTGAACGTGACATTGTTCTGGTCAAGCCCGAGGCCCTCCGCGTGCGAGGGGGATGCGGACGCAGACGCCGACATCGTCGCGCTCGCACTGGCGGACGAGGACATGGCGCGGGGTCGATCAGGTGATCAGAGGAAGCAGAGGTGGGGCGAACGACCAGCGCTGCCGAATTTTGCTCGATTGCTCGGATCGTGTCTCAAGCGTCCAGTTGCGAGTTGGAGATTAGCGATAGAGGGAGTAAAGTAGAGCGAAGGCTGAGCGTGTCGAGTCGCAATGATGAGGCGTTGCTGCGACGTCGAATGTGCGATCGTCTAGCGATACGGCGGGGCGCTCTGTCTGTTGTCTGGCGACCGATTAAGGTGGATGGAGATTGATGCCGTACGACGATGTACGAATTCGCAAGGGGGTCCGAGTGTTTCAGGAGCAGGCAGATGGCCGGACGGCAGTGACAGTGACGATCAGGCGTGTAACGTTCTGTCTGCTTGTCTGTCGGTTGCAGTCGGCTGGGTTCAAAAACAACAAGGGCGCAGTCGCAAGTGGGCGCCGATGAGTGCGGGTCGGGCGGAGCAGGCTATTCCTGACACCTGATGTCGCGGAGAGTCGTGCAAGATAGGAGGTATGTCAGAGCACAGTGCGCGCGAGCGCGATCTAGCTACTGCTAGTGTGCGGAGGAAGGCGGTATCAGGCGGTTTCCGGCTGGGGGCGCGCTATTCTTGTCCAAACAAACCCGGGCGATGTGCGATGCCGATGAAGGAGTCGAGTGGCGCACACCAGTATGGGGTAGTGTTGCGATCGCTGTTGCTTGCAATGCGCTGTCGACGAATGGAGGCGTCAAGGCGGTCGTTCAGGCGTGCCAGAGAGTACTTTAGTGGGGCTGGGGTGAATTGGGGCCCTGGGGCAAGGTCGAGGAAGATGAGAAGGCGCAGCCACTCTCAGATCGCGGCGGCGGGTCGAATGTCTTAAGCAAGGACAACGAGTTTGAGAGCGACAAAGAAAAGACGAGATGGAGGAAGCTCGGCTTGCTGTGCAGCACTACGAGGCCCGCAAGGAGATCCGGGGTGGGCCGAGAATAGAGGAAATCTCCGTGTGCCTTGCCATGCTGCACTGCATCTCGTCGTCACGATCGGCACGCGGGCGGCAGGCGGCGTCGACAAGGCGGCCAGGCGCGAGGCGCGCGGCGGGCACACAAGGCATACCCACCACCCGCAACCCAGGACCCAGGAGCCAGGATCTGGAAGTGAAGATCGCAGGCTCGCAGCTGCGGTGCCGGCAGCGGACCAATGGTGCGCAGGCTCATATGGCGTCCCCAGTGTCTGGACCCTCGGCCCCTATGTCCTCTGGTAACTCTGCGGTCTGCGGACGCCCTGCGCTTCGCACTCGCGGCAGCCGGGCAGCCGGGGGCGAGGACACCGGACCGAAGGTGACATGGTGACATGACGACACGCACACACACGCGGAACACAATGCGCAGACGCGGTCGCGTCAGAAGCACCGTCTACGGCCCGGCTTACGTCCTTGAATGTGACCCAGGTCTTGGGTCGGCCCTCATTTAGCACACCTGGTCTTCCTTCGATCGCAGCCCTGAAAACAGAGCACAGCTTGACTTTGCAGATAGGCCGGTGCTCACGTGGCCAGTAGGTACACGGCCGCCATGCACGACTGTCTGCCTCATAGGCTCGCTTTTCCAGGCCCGTCACGTGAAAAGTCAGGCGCGGGGGCCGATGACCGTGCACGTGATGCGACCGCCAGGGAGAGGCGTCCTCGTGCCCAAGCCGTGCGCGCCTCGCGGTTCGGACCGTCTTGCTGGCGCGCGCTGGCCGGTTCGCCGCCGCTAGTGCCCCGTTATCTGACTGCGTGGATGCGCGATGGGAGGCTCTGCCGCGCTGACCGGGTGATGTCCGGGCCACGCCCGGCCAATTGCGTCCTCCCCCACCCTCCACTGCGTCCTCCACAGGAGCTCCACAGTGCATTTCCCGGCCGCCCGGGCGCCTCCTTAGCGCTGCTTAGCTGGCATTAGTCGCCACCGGCAGTGCCGGCGGGCAGCGCTCAATAGACGCTGCAATGGGTTGAATAGGATGGGATCAGGACGCCGCCTCCGCCGGGCATGCCGGACGCCTCCCGCCAGCGTGCCCGTGTGCCCTACGCGCCTGCGCTGGTGCTGAAACGGTGTATGGCAGTTTGGCTCCGGAGGGCCGGATGGGAAGGCCCAATGTACGTCACCGTGAGCGCACCAATGGGTTCCCGGCAATAGCCTGGCCCGACGCTCGCACTGCACGCGCTGCAGCGCTTGTTGTTATAAGAACCCGGTCCGGTGAAGCGTGGAAGCCGTCTTCTCATCTTCACCTGCTCATCTCGTCACCCTCGACCTTACCCCCACAACTCTCTCTCTACTCACAATGTCTATCAAGGAGGACGGTTTCAAGGCCAGCGAGACCTTTGCTGTGAGTTGACAAGAGCTGATGCTCGGCTCCTCCAGCGGCGCGAGAGCCCGGGCGTCGCCCAGCTGTACGAGCGATTCGCCGAAGCTGACAACAACAGCAAATCGAGCAGGCGCTCAAGTCCATGCCCGACGCTGAGAAGCAGGGCCAGATCAAGAAGGTGAGTGCGCGGATGCGCGGTCGTGATCGACCCTCGTCTGGCTGTAAGCTGACTCCAGACCAACGGCATCTTCCAGCTCAACATCAAGAACGCGCAGGGCAAGGAGGCCACCTGGGTCATCGACCTCAAGAAGGAGGGCACCGTCTCGAAGGGCGCCGGCAAGAAGCCCGACGTCAACATCTCGATGTCGGACGACACGTTCCAGGGCCTCGCCGACGGCAAGGTCAACCCCCAGAAGGCCTTCATGACCGGCCAGCTCAAGGTCAAGGGCAACATCATGCTCGCGACCAAGCTCTCCACCGTCCTCAACGCCGCCAAGGGCAAGCTCTAAGCGTGCTCTGAGCTATGCGGGCCGAGCGGGCCAGGCGGGCCGAAGCCTCGTCGGGCTCCGCGCCCAGCGCTGCGCGCCGCGTGCCACGACGGACACCTACATATAATTGTATTCTCACTAGTTGTCATTCGGTAGTTCCCCTCGTATCAAAACGCTTGATGCATCGAGAAGCAATCGCTCCCAAATTCCTCTGCGCCGCAGGCGGGCGGGCGCTGCAATTGCCGACGCATCAGACACGCAGACACGGACACGCAGATGCGATACGCGTCGGTGAACCGGTGTGAAAGGAACGGCACCGGTACCAGGGGCACACCGGTACACCAAGGGGCGATCGTCACCACGTCATCTCCCCGCCCCCGCTTACTGACATGCCGAGCGCGTTTAAGCTCACCTCGGGTCAAGACTGCCGGTCAGCTGTGCAGCGGCCGAACGCAGTTAGACCGTACGATATGAGGATCTGCATGCTGCGAAGTCCTGGAGTAGCAGGCAGACGTGCATCAGCGTTGTTCCTCGTCGGGCCCGCCGGGCGGCAAAGGCCGGTGAAGGCTTCCGAGCGCTGGCCAAATAAGACATACGCCGAGCCAGAGACCGGCGCCCTACGCTCATCACCCCGTTCTCGCCGTAGCGCCAGCCTTCCAACCACTGTAGGATTCTATATATTTCATCTCTTCTATGGAGAGACTAAGACTACCATAACTGAAAATTACAAACATGACCTTACGCCTCAATCTTCTTGAGGTTGGGGTGCAGCTCGGGGTTGACCTTGAGGACACGCGAGACAATCTTCTCGACGACCTCGGGTCCGTTCTTCTTGACCTCGGCGTCCAGCTTCTTCAGCTGCTCCTCCTTGGACGAGTCGATCGTCGTCTGCGACGTTGATGTCTGCGAGGTGTGCTGGGGGTCAGCTTCGACGTAACAGTTTCGCAGCTAAAGCGGGATGGGGACAGGCCGAAGCGATGGCATGGCACCTTTGCGTACGCTTGCTTCACTCTCCTCCCACTCGCGCAGGATAGACATGGCAAGCAACAACCACGGGAAGAGGGTGCTGCCCCTCGACGTACAACACTGGGCCCAGGTTGAGCGCCCGGGAGCGCGGTGACTACCTCCGCTGATAACTACGCCATAGATACTCACGTCAGACTCGAACTTCTTAAAGTCCGCCTCCTTCTGCGCCTTGTACTGCTCGATCTCCTTCGCAGCCTCAGAACGGGCGTCCTTAAGCTTCTGAACACGGTCTGTGAATTGTTAGCGCTCGCAGGCGGATGATGAGGTTTGCATTGCCAAGCGCTAGATCAAGCAGGAAACGCAATGCAAGGACTGCTGGACAGGACATGGAGACCCAAAAGAGAATACAGAGAGCAGCAGCTGCACAAGCGTCTGGCATTCTCGTCCTCGGCAAGGCATGGGGTAGACGGAGGAAGGCCGATGTCGATTCCAGATCGGACCTGGATGCCAGGGGTCGCAGAAGAGCCTGTTCACCGAGCCGAGCCAGTTGCTTCCAGAGTAGAACCCGCAGTCAGACATAGGAAGCATATGACCTTATTGACGGGCATCGTTGACCAAGGTCGACGGCACTTCACGCATGATACCCCGCCGAGGCACCATTGACGCAACCGGAGATGGTTCCAAGGACTGATCTGGCCCTGCTCTCTGTGGCCATCACGAGAGGCGTGCAAGCTCTTGCAGTCGTGCTCTGAAGTAGGTCTCCTCCAGTTGCTCCAGGCATGCCATGGCACCGCGCAGCCCTCTGTTCATCGCCGAACCCTGGTCCTTCGGATTGGATACTCACACTGGCGAGCCTTCTGAACGACCTTGGCGGCCTCCTTCTCAGCCTCGAGAAGCGTCTGAATACCCTGAGAGTTCGCCGCCTGTCGTCAGCCACAGCACCGACGTCGCAAGCTGGGTACTTACCATACTGGATGTCTAGACTGGATGGAGAGGTCGAGGTCGGAGGTGACATCGCGTCACTGAGGCCGGGGGCGGTACTCGATCGGGGTATCAGGTGTGGGGTCGAGCCACACGTCATATCCCACGTGGCCCGTACATCATCCGTCGCCATGGTTCAATGGAACTTGGGCATGCTGAGAGCGCGAAGCTTGCAGCTGCTGCTCTGCAACAATCGACATCCGGTCCGCCAGCTCGCCAGCTCTCCCCGCCGAGTCCGCAAGCTACCGACCATGTCGCTCTACGCCGACGATGAAGAGCTCTACCCCTCGCTCCCCGGGAGCACCGTCTCGGCGACGCCCACGGACCCTCTGCAGGCGCTCGCGGCCGCTGTCCAGGCGACCCCAGAGACACCCGAGCAGGCCGACGCGCTTCAGGCCGCAGGAACGCGATTCGAGGATCACCCAGACAAGTTGCCCGAGGTCATCGAGAAGCTCCTCCCCATGGTCGTCGAGGGCCCCGACTCGCTCCTCCGAGCATGGACGCTCGATATGCTTGCGCTGACTGTCGGACGAGCGGCCCTGCGGACGGAGATCAAAATGGATGGTGAGTTGCAGGGAGTCACAATAACGATTCCGCTTGCCCAGCTAACATCAGTCGCAACAAGCTCCCTGGAGCACCTGAACCGCCTGCTGAACAGCGGGAGCTCGATGACCATCCGCGCCGTTATTCCGATCTTTGCGACGGTTTACCCCATGCTGTTCCGGCATCTGTAAGCTCTCCATGAGTGATGGGCAGCTGACCCGCAGCGCTGTCACAGGACAAGCTTCAGCTAAGCTATACGATGTGTTCCAGACCTCGAAGGCGCGCATCCTGTCCCTTGTGCTCGACCCAGGCGCGCGCCCGCAAAATGTCGGCATCAAGGCTGCCGCGTGGAAGTACATCCAGCGGGTACTGCTTGTCGGAGTTCGGGCTGGTGGCGACCCGCGCCTGCAAGCGCGGAGTAACGATGTGAGCGTCGCGCTGATCCAGCCGGGCTCGCTCCTGAACCCGGCCAAGGTGGAGGAGGAGGCGAACCTTCTGCGGACGCAGCTCGTAACGCAGCTGTACGGGCTAGACGACCCGGCGATTCTCGCCCCGATCATCAACACGTTCCCGCCGCTCGTGAAGCAGCGGCCGGCGTTGGCACCGCTCATCGTGCAGAGCATGGCGGCATGGACTCCGAGCGCGATGGAGGCGGCGCGTCGGCCCCCGATGCAGATTCGCAGCGTCGAGAAGACGATGCGCGCAGTGATGGCGCACATTGCGCGGCACCCGCCGCTCGTTGGCTTCAGTGCGCAGCTGCACGACGCTCTGGCAAGGCAGAAGCAACGAATGGAGATGGCATACGCCGCCGACGCCGACGCCCGGCGGCAACGCCGCGCGAACATGGCCGCGGCGCGAGCGGGGAAGCACCCGCTTGAGGCCGAGGCGGAGAGCAGCGGAAACGCGCAGAAGCGCGCGCGCATGGAGGTGTTATTGGGTAACGGCGATGGAAAGGGATCGGTCATGTTCGACGTATCGCAACTCGCACTCGAGCCCGTCATCGACGCAGTTGTCGCCGCACTCGGTGCCGCTTCTGACGACTTCCTCTCCCGTGCGTGCGAGCAGGGCCGGCAGGCGATCCTCGACGATCACCCGGACGCTGTGCAGGCGCTCGCGCCGGCGCTCCTGAAGGCGGACGACCGAGAGGACGCGGTGGTGAACCCGCTCGAGATGCTAGATGACGACGACGACGAGCTCCTCCTCGAGCCAATGGAGGACGAGCTCGAGCAGCAGGTGACGATTGCGGACTTCCGGCTGCCGCCGCCCGAGCCGCTGCCGGAGGAGGAGAAGGAGGAGGTGGTCGACTTCGCCGTGCGGCGGATATGGGACACTGGTGCCGACCTGTCCCATCTTGCGGATCTGAAGATCAGCGATGCGCCGCGGAGTGCCGTGCAGCCGCGCGAGATCTGGATGCTCCTCCTCGCCCGCCTCTCGAGCCGAGGAGGGGAGGACAAGCGGAAGCTGATCGGCGAGTTTGTCGCGAAGGACTTCTCGTCGCGCAGCAAGTTTGCGACTGTCTGGCTGAACGAGGAGTGGCTTGCGAAGCGGCGCGGGCGGGACAACCAGTACGACGCGGGGCTGATGGCGATCCTGACGGCGTACATCCCGACGCTGGACGCGAAGGACACGAGCCTGAGCCAGTTCCTGCTCGGGCTGCCCGAGCTGCCCGAGAGCGCGATCGACGCGATCGAGCCGCTGTGTGAGGACCCGGAACGCATGATCGTCGGTTTCCGCGCGCTCAAGGAGCTGGCAGAGGCGCGCCCCCCGCTCCGCCCGCGCGCGGTGCAGACGCTGCTCCAGTTCTGCACGCACCCCGAGCGCAAGGTCCGTGTCATGGCTATCACGACCGTGCGCTCGTGGGTGCCGCACTTCCCCATGTCCGAGGCCGTTGTCAAGTACGCGCTCGGCGTGCTCAAGCGCCTCGCGACGGCCAAGGTGCGCGAACCGCCCAAGCCGGAGCCGGAGGGCGAGGAGGCCGATGGCGAGAAGAAGCCGGACGTCGAGGGCGAGGCTGCTGCCGAGACGAAGCCGGACGTGGAGATGGAGGCTGCGGCGGAGCCGGAGCCGGATGCCGAGGCGGCGCCCGAGGACCCCGATGCGGTGCAGTCCAAGTACCTCGGCGAGGTGGACCAGGACACGGTGTCGCAGTACGTTGAGCTGCCGTTCGCGCTGTCGCGGCGCGACCAGGACCTGCTCGACGACATCTTCGCGCTGTACCCGAAGCTGGCGCCGAGCGTGCAGAAGAGCGTGGAGACGATGCTGATCCCGCTGATCCGGTCGCTGGGCCCGACGAAGAAGCTGCTCGAGATCCTGCGCAACTTCCCGGCGGGGGCGGAGCGGCTGGCGTTCCGGGTCGTGACGGTGCTGAGCGCCGAGGGCAGCGGGCAGCTGCTTGCGCCCGTGGTGCGGCAGCTCATGGCCGAGCGGTCCGTGGACCCGCGCTTCGTCATCCCCGTCATCAACGTGCTGGACAAGGCCGAGATCGAGGCGCAGATCCCGCGCATCGTCGCGCTGCTCGACAGCCCCGACTCGGAGGACGAGGTGCGCGGCGCGTTCGCGGCCGCGCTCCAGAAGATGACGCCCGCCGACCTGCTCGTGACCCTGCATAACGAGCAGGCCGGCCTGAACGCGACCAAGGCCGCGATCCGCATCTGCTTCACCATGACGACCGTGTTCCGCTCGGACGTGCTCGCCAACGCGATGCAGCGCATCGTCGACCAGCCCCACGACACGCCCCTCCCCAAGGTCTTCATCCGCACCATCATCCAGGCCCTCAAGCCGTACAAGTCGCTCGTGCCCTTTGTCGCCAACAACATCATCCCCAAGCTCATCGGCCGCAAGATCTGGGAGAACCCCGAGCTCTGGGAGGGCTTCTCCCTCTTAATCCGCATGCTAGGCCAGGCGTCCTTCGGCGCCCTGCTCCAGATGCCCATCGAGCAGATCCGCCAGATCATCGAGAAGCAGCCTGCCCTCAAGGCGCCCCTCAAGACCTTCCTCGCCAACAAGCCTGCAGCGCGCAACTCGCTCGCGGCCATCTTCGAGGAGAAGAAGTAGTGTGCACGTGTACGGATAGAAGCATGTACGTTACGTTAGAGGCAGACAGATGTCATGGTGGCATGTAGAGCGACAGATCTAGTAGATGATACAACATTTGAAATGATACAGGCCTGCTCCTACGTGCTGACGGCCGGCTCGGCGGCTGGCGGCGGCGTGTTCGCCCGGCTGTCCATTGGCAGCGGCGGGACGGGCATCTGCACAAAGCTGATGGCCGAGAACATGTCGCACCAGTCCTTGATGAGCGTGTTGTCGTCGCTCGTGTTCTGGTTCACGAGCGCGCACGCAATGTGGATCACCTTGCTGCGTACACTCTCGCCGTTGCTTGCGAGGTCCTCGACGGGGATGCTGATGAGCAGGTTGTAGATCTCGCGCGCGATCACCTGCCGCTCCCGGTCGCGCGTCTCGCGCGCCTCGCTCTCGTCCTGCTCCCCGCGCTCCTCCTCGGCCAGCGCGGAGCGCAGGTCGTACAGCGCAAACTTGACAATCGCCGTCGTGATCAGGATGTTGGCGCGCTGCGTCGCGAAGATTGCACGGTTGCTCGTCGCCGTATTCGGGTCCTGGATGTTGAGCGGCAGCTCGTTCAGCAGCTTGTGGATGCGCTCCTCGGCCAGCTGCGGCCACTGCGAGTTGATCGTCTTTAGGTTGCTCTGCAGGCAGCGGTGGTGGAAGAAGCACTCGGACATGACGCGGAAGAGCTTCGACACGGCGACGAAGCCGACAAGCAGCGACGTCTTCGATGATGGTTGCGGGAACATGCCCTGAGACGTGATAAAGTCATCGTCCACGGCTTCGGGGTACGAGCATACGCCCTGGAAGTCGTTGATCAACATTGGGTTGCCAGGGATCGCGCGGGTTCTGTCGTCAGCTTGGTCGGGGACGGCGGAGCTGTGCTGGCACCATGGAGCTAACACTCACTTGTCGCTGGCGTACAGCTGCCAGAACACACGCCGTCGCAACTGCACCTCGACCGGGTCGAGGCCGAGCGCCTCCGTTCGCGCATCGCTGTGTAATCCGAGGCAGAACGCCAGCTGGACCGCCTGCCCTAGTCGTGCGGCAGCGGTGTGCTGTAATCCGATGCTCAGAAGGTAGAAGTTGTCACTGTTGTCAGCTGCAAGAGACACTCAATCAGCTTACAAGATTATTATGCAAATCTGCGTCAACGACACCTGCCCCGTGTAGCCCCTCTGTAGCGCCTGGCTGGTACGGTGGCATTTGCGCTGTAGGCGCTTGAGACCTTCGACGTCGAACTGCTCCGTGACGAGGCGTGTTGTCGGAAGCTGGCTGATCGTGAACGCTACGATGCTGAGCAGGAGGGCACGGAAGTCGGTGTCTCGGAGGTCGAGACGCGAGACAAGGTTCTCAGCGAATGTCGGCCGATGGACGAGCGGCAGCAGTGGCCAGAGGTACGCCAGGTAGAGGGAGATGTAGTGCGAGATGTTTGCCCAACTCGTGACGTCCTCAATCTGCGGCGAGCGATCCCTCACTGTTCTCTGCCCAACACCACCGTTGGCCGAGGCGGACGACCCCGCGCCCGAGGCGAGATTCTCGGGACTCTCGAGGGACAGCAGCTGCGCCTGCTCGTTGCCAAACTGCGTCGTACCGGGGCCGAGCATCTCGAGCCCGCCAAACTCCGGAAACAGCGAGCCGTCGATCATGCTGTCGAGCCATGACAGGCCGCCGATGTCGCCTCTGAGCGCGCCCGGATTCGGTGCCGCAGAGTACGGCGACCGCGGTGTGCCGCCCGACAGCGCGGCGTACTGGCTGCGTGGAGTGCCGTGCACCGATTGCTCGTACTCCTCGGCATAGCGGTCGTACGGCCCATAGCTGGTGCGGCTGAAGCTGTTGCGCACTGGACCTGTACGGGGATCGTGGCCGAATTCGTTCTCGCCGCCGTGACCGTTCTGCGCGGCCGCCTGCGCGGCCTGCTGCTGTTTCAGCGCCAGAGCAAATCTGTCGTTAGCTTCGCGCGAAACTCCATCTACTCACGCATTCTTCCGCCCAGGCTTCTTCTTCACATAGTCGTGTGTGCAGTCGATCGCGAGGTTGCGGCACCCGATGCAAGGCCGCTGCCCGCCTTCCGGGGCTCCCGGGGTGTCATCCTCAACACACTTGATCTACCTGTTAGCGAGGGAGGAGCTCCAGACACGGAGCAGAGTGTATCCGGTGCAGCGGGAGGGACACGCACCTTACGTTTCCTGCAGTTATCGCAGGTGCGCGACGTTTTCGGTGGCATCTGGATAACGGTGTCGTTGCTGGGTGACGGTCGGAGGAGATGGTGGTGTCTCGGCGGAAAGACGGAGGATTGCGGTTGGCTGGTGCCCCTCGGGCGGCGCACGGTTCTCGGCGACGGCGTGCGCGACTGGCGGAGTTCCTCGTCGCCCAAGTCGCTGCCGGTATACGATGAGGGTGGGAGGCGTCTTTAGAGTTGCCCGCAGAAGGGACTGTGAGGATGGTGCGGTCAGAGGAGACGGGAAAGGTGCGATGGAGGAAGACAAAGCGGGGCTCGAGTCGCTGGGTGAATGGACCGAGAGCCGGCCGAAGCCGACAGGGGATGACGAACGGGCGAGGTCAGGTGGCCCGGGTGGGGGCGTACGGTCGTCACAATCAGCCGGCACCGCGTTTGGAACCAAATAATAGCCCCGCGCCGGACTACCGCTTGCCTGTTCGGGTCCGGTATCCTGCGCACACGATCGAAGTGGTCCGGGGCTCTCTCCAATGTGCTGGGTTTGCTAGCGCGATGCTTACTTTGCATCCATCCGCTGCATCTTTGTGCGACTTCTCCGTCATTGGTCCCATGCAGATCTGCCCTCCCGTACTCGGAATCCTCCCTCTGGAATCGTTATGCGGGTAGATCTTACCTGCTCACGTCCAGCCCGGCCGCGCTGAATGCTTTGTGCCGCCCTTTCCCCGAACACGGACCCACCACCCGCCATCCTGCCATTGGCCGCCCCTCAGCGCTCGCAGGCCCAGATCTCTTGGTGGCCCTTGACCCTACAATGTACCGAGCCTGCAGTGCACTTTGCCTGTTCAGCTGCCCTGCACATGCACACCCCTGCTAGCGCCTCGCGCCTCTCTTGCTCTGCATACAGGTTACATTCGACTGAGCAGCGGAGCCTTGGACCAAGAACCGGAGACACTAGATTAAAACTTATGAGACTTGCTAAAGACAATGAACAAAATACCCTATTTCTTATTGCGAAGCGCGAGGGCGCTCCCCGCTTACTTGGAGACGTCGCTGATGCGCTCGTGCTCGAGGCCCTTCTTGTCATCAACGTCAAGGCCATTGTCGAGCACGGTTGGGTGCGACTCGTGGTCCACAACAGAGCTGTCGAACTGGCGCTTCTTGAAGCCCCAAGCGCCGTCGGAACTGTCGAAGATGGAAGCGATTTCCTCCAGAGGGAGCGGGCCGTGTTTGCCACGGGTTTCGACAACGAAGAGGTAGCAGTAAACGAACTCAAAGGCGAGCACGACACAGTACACAATGTAGTACTTCCATTTGAGAGCAGCGAGAGCCTCGGGGTTCGCATACTGGTTAAAGACGAGGGCGGCGCAGACTGCCAGCTGCATGAGCATGAGAGTCTTGGAGCGGTTCTTGAACGGGACAATCTCGACCGTGTAAGAAACCAAGAGAGGAGACATGGCGATGTCGTAGAAGGCGTAGAAGAGGAAGATGAAAGCGAGGACACCGTTCCCGGCGGCGGTGTTCGCGTTGAGCGCCGTGCAGTTGTCCTGGTAGCTATCCGGGAACTTCGTCATGCACTCGGGGTCAAACACGGTGGAGCTCTTCTGGAACAAAGCGGAGCAGATAGTCCAGCAAACGAAGGAGAGGCACATGCCCGCCGTTGAAGTCAAGAAGAGGAAACGGCGTCCGAGACGGTCAACACACAAGGCTCCAGCGTAGGCCCAGAAAAGGTTGTAGACCTGAAGAATGCCGTTGATGAGAGTTTGGTGACCCTGCGAGCGGATGCCGATACCGTTGAGGACAAGAACGAGGTAGTACGAGACGAGACCGTTTCCTGACCACTGCGAGAAGAAGGCGATAGCAATGATGATGCGGAGACGACGGAGGTTGCCGCGGCCGCGGAAGAGGTCAATCCAGCCTGTCTGGTTCTCCCTCTCGATGCGAATACTCTCCTCGATCTCGGCGAGCTCGAAGGCAACGAGGGGGTCCTCGCGGTCACCGTTGCAGTGGTACTTGGCGATGACGCTAGCCGCCTTCTCAACCTTTCCGTGGTCGACCAGCCAACGAGGCGACTCGGGGATCGTCCACAGCAGAGCAAGTTGGATGATGGAAGGGAGACCCTGCAGCAGCGAGGGAATACGCCAGGACCAAGTGTTCTGAATGCGGAACGTGCCAAACGTCGTCCAGGCCGCCACGATGGAGCCCAAGTACCATGTCGAGTTGTACATGGACGTGAGGGGAGCACGGTGCGTAGGGAAGGCGATCTCGGTGATGAGGACGGGAGAGGCAAGACAGGAGAAGGAGAGACCGAAGCCGATGATGCCACGGGCGGCAATGAACATGCCGAAGTTCTGGCATGCAGTCTGGAGCGCAGTGCCGAGGAGCATGAGCACGCATCCGAGGGCAATGGCAAAGCGACGACCGAACCAGTCGGAGACGTAGGGGGCGAAGGGAAGACCCGCAATGGTGCCAATGTTCTGGATCGCGTTGAACAAACTAAGAGTTGTTCCCTGCGGATTGTTGAAGTAAATCTGCCAGTTTTCGACAGATTGAAGACCTGTTTTCGTGTGAGCATGGCACGGGCGCGTGAGTGTAATGGACACAGTGGTAGAAGAAGTGAAGAGGTGTTGGAGATTGTCCGCCACGCGCCACAGCTGGGCGAGGTCTCGTGACAGTGTGGAGGTGTGCCTGCCCGCCCCGGATCTGAAGCAGGGGAGCCGGTTCCCAGACTCACCATTCATCATGGAACCGTCGTATCCGTTGGTCATAGACGTGATGATGATCAGTAACTGTTTGGGGAGTCAGTACCTGCCTGTAGCTGCTGCAGAGCCGACTCACACAGATCATAGTCAGCCTGAGGTAGTGACCCTTGTACCATCGGATATCCCTGCCGGCAAGAATGCTCGTCAAACCTTCAGCGACGGCACCGGCGCCGGCGGCTCCTGCTGCGACCATGCTGGGCGATGTGTGGTGGTCAGGGCCAAGGACGGGTAGAGCGGAAGAAGGAGCGTTGGGCAGAAGAGTGCTGCGAGCAGCTGGGGTGGAGATGAGAGTCGACTGTGGAAGCGTGGAGGACAGCGATGAATGGGGCAGAGAGCGATGGCATCTTTATAGCATTGAGTCCAAAACGGGGTCGGCCGGAGAGTTAACGCTGGCCGGGAAACCTGACCTGCGGAGGTCGTAAGGAGGGGGTGTGGGGACCCAGGTGATCCTCAGGCCCTGAGCCTTCCTGCCTGGTCCTGACTCGGTGGGACTGCGGGAGATATGGCGCTCAGCCAAGTCGCCAAATGCGACGGGTCCTGATGGGATGACAGCTTGGCGCGCATGACGCGCAGAATCACCTTCCTACGGGCCGACCGCGGGCTAGCCTAGGCGCCGCAGAGCGCAGAGCCGCGATTAGCCGCAGCGCCCGCACGGCGCACGGCGCACGGCCCACCATGCCCGTGGCCCGTACCTCGTCCTTGTTCCTCGTGCGACCCTACTGCTCCGCCCTTCGCTCTCTGGCCATTGTTTGCATGTCTCATGCATTCCGTACCCCCTCCCCACCAAATGCGCTGTCACAGATGACCTCTTTTCTGCACGATCGGGCGATCCAACGCAGGAATAGCATTCACAAGGCTAGGGGAAGACCCGCTGTTGGAATACCAGCGGAAAAATCTAGGAAAAATGGCCCGGAATTGGTCGTCTGCCGAGCTCCTTCCCTTGACGGCGCCGCCGTCTCCGCCGTGCCGTCAAGCATTTGAGCCGCGTTCGGACTGGACAAACAGGCCAACATGCTGCCGGGCGCGTCGGCAACCCACAAGACCGTCAGTTATGTTCGGAAAATCTACGGACGATCCCCTTACACCTTGGCAACGTTGCGGATAACCGTAACTCCACCTGCCTTGGCTGTCTCGTGGCCTCTGATGGTGTGCAGCATGCTCGCTTCCACTCGCTAATACTTCGGAAATACTGAGGATCATCTGCCCACATCCATCTCGTGACGCCGTCTACTCCACTCGTGTTCTGCAAGCGGGATGCAGAAATCTGCAATTGCGTTCGGAAGCGGTGCTTGCAAAGCATTCCCATGGGGTGGGCGACGTGTAGAGTAGCCGGGGTTCGGCGGACGCGGGGCAACAGAAAGAGGGAGAGCCCCGGCATCGCGCGGCCATGGTGCCCCCAAACCACCGAATATGGCCCGACCCCCGACCGCTGGGCGGGAGGGCAAGCAGGTCGGGTGACCCACACGCCACAAGCCACCGTATTTGGTACCTCATCCCACGAGTAAACGGCCCGTTTCTCGGAATGGGCGCCATGCGGCACACTTCCCCTTGCATTCTACATACGCCGGTATCGCACGTTCCAACAAATCCAGGACAGGGGTACCCGACCAGCGGAGCCCTCGGCGCGGAGCAGCGCGACGCCGGTGGCCCCTCGTCTGGGGATGTGGAGGCGCAACTGGACTCGTGACGATCATCGAAAACTCATCGGGACTCGATGGTGACAACTTGGTCCCTCGAACCAGAAGCCAGGACCCGGTGGCTTGTGCTGATGGGTATCAGCTGCACCTAACCGGGCCCACAGCCGATGGCGAGGACAGCTCATTGTAGCGAAATTGCTGCGAGATAGGCAAGCTGGTTGCGACTCTTTCCGGCATCTTCCCGCCCGAGGTGAGATCTGCCCTCGGACGCGCCGGAGCACCGGGCAACGTACCCCACACGGCAAGGACAGAAGTAGGTATGTTTGTAGGCCCCGAGATCGTGTCCGTAATCCCAGGCAATCCCGAAATCCTGGGCGCCGATGATGATGGTCCCACGGAGTATCTGCGCTAGAGTGGGGAGCGGCCCGTGAAATGCGCCGAGACTCGAAGGTGTGGAAAGGCACAGGCGCTCTCAGACGTGCCAGATTCCTTGAGCCAGGCCCGATGCGGACTTCGACATATGCCACAGACAGTAACGGATGGAAGCTAGGCCGATGCCTGGACTCGAAGGGCCTCGGACTGGCCATCAGGGCCCCCTCCGGCTCCGGTTTACTGGAGGACCGGTGGCCACCGTGTGTGCTACTCAAAGTCACTGACGTACTGAGCTCAGAAAACCTTGATCGCTCTCCTTCTCACTCAACAGATGTACAAGCGGCGTATGGACAACGAGGACGCCTCAGATCGCGTCGACTCCGCCAGACAATAGACATGGATGTCTGCCTCGCCCACGGTTCGCTGCCAGCCGGGTGACGTAAGGTCCGATCAGCAGCCTCCACCTGCGGTGCCTGCAACAAAAGTCGAAGCTCCCAAGAGGACGTCCTTCTCTCCATCAATCCCAGTTCGACATTAGACCAGGCGCTCTCCCGTCACTCTCGTGTCTCTACTACGAAGCACGCAGCTTATCGACCCGCTAGGAAGCTACGCCAGGAAGCGCCAAAGGTCTCGCTTCCGCGATCCTGTAATGGAACCGTCTAGTACTGCCGAGCGCATCGAGCGCAAGCAGTCCGCAGCGAGTCAAGTTTGGGGCATCGGACACCTGCGCGAGACGATTTTGGACGAATGCGCCAGCCTCTTCTCCACGCCAGTCCAGAAATCACAGTTCTTCCGCAAGTGCATCAGCAGGCTCGACAAGGCGTCCGTCCGCGAGTGCGCCAGGCATACCCACGCCGCCGTCTACCTCGACAAGTTCCCATGGGACTGCCCGGACAGCGTGCGTACTCCGGAGGAGTTAAGGCGAACTCGACGGCTGTTGGGCTGGCAATGACTTTGACTGACGCGCTCGCAGGACCGGCTGCGCTGGTATGCGATGGGCGTCAAGGAGCTGAGTATAGGGGGAACCCTGCCCCTGTGCCATAAGTGGACTCTGACGGCCCTGCTCGAGCAGTTCCCCTATGTGGAAGAGGTCGAGTTCCCGCTGGACAGGAAACACAACAGGTGCACGACACTATACCGCCCCGGCCACCCCGAAAGCTGCGCGCCGGATGTGTGCAACTTCATCACGCGCATCTCGGTCAGCCCAGCGCGGCTCCCGCGTGACATGTTCTTCGCCCCCGACGACCTCGAGCACGTGCACTACTACGACGTCATGGTCGTCCCGGACATTTTTGATATGGACACACTGATGGGTGGAAATCTGCCCAGCTTAAGCATTGTTCACACCCTGGCCAGTTGGGAGCTGCCCCCGATCCTGGATCAGCCGATCCGCTGGCTCAGCTTCGAGACGTCGGACGGCATGATGGACGCAAACCTCTGGATCAACGTGTTCAGAGTGCGCAAGCACCACAGCATTCCCACCCTTGGCATCGACACGGGTAGCACACCGCAATACTGCAACTACTTCAACGTTCTCAGCGAGTCTGTCGGCAGCTACTTACGCTGGGTGCGCCTTCACGAAGTCGAAATGGATCTCGGCGTGGTGTTCGACATCTTTACGGAAGAGAAGTACCCGAAGCTTGAGAAGATGGAGCTGTACATCGAGCCTGGGGGTGACTTCGGCGAGCCGTTCTCGCAGCCGCTCCCGCCGAAGCTGAAGAAGGTCAACATCGAGCTCTCGGTGTACACGTTCACGCTCAACCAGCCCGCGAGCACGGGGCTATTCCCTGAGCAGAGGCTGCCTCTCAAGACTTTGCGCCGGCTGAAGGAGGAGACTGGCCCGGATTCTGAAGTTACTGCCCGAGTTATCACCAACTACGGCAAGGAGGGACCGGGCTTGCAAGCGCTGGTGGACGAGGCGCTAATGTGAAGCGAATGAAGGCCTTCTAAAGTGTTCGAGGTGCCGCGTGCGGGGGTCGACTGGATCAATACCACCCAATCTATTGTAGGCACTCATGCAAGCCTCTCTGTCTGTCGATGACAAGTTGAACGGCTACCAGTAGCACAGGCCGGAGGATGCGTTCAGAGACACGTTTTCATGCTTACTCACGGTCAGTTATGTCGTTGACTTGTATGACACAAGGGGCGCAAACTGGCGATCTTGGCCGCGGGGTGACTCAGCTCCCGTGGACATCTGCAGCTTGCAGTGTCGACAGATTCCAACCGCACGCTCTGTCGCAACCTCATACTCTTCCCGCCTACGTCTTTGCCTCGTTTGCCCTCGTCTCGGTCTCTCTCGATCACACTCTCCCTCCCATCGTCGCCGCCGAGCACCGTCACCATGTCTGCGGAGGGAGCTCAACGACTCGCCACCCACGTCTGGTCTATACCTCACGTTCGCCTGTCCGTCTTCCAGTATCTTGCACTCGATGCCGAAGCCGGCGGGAAGAGGAGGACAGCCCTGCTTGAATACATCCTGATCAACAAGGCTACGTTTCGTGAGGTAGCGTTCTTGCTGTGTCCGCGTATCTATCTGGATCAATTTCCTTGGGACTGCCCTTGCGAGGTGAGCCATGGGTAAATCACCACTGACGTTGGCAGGAACGATTGAGGGTTTACGCTGCCGGAGTTCGCTCTGTCAAGACCGAAGGCTGCCTTCCCCTGCTTGGCCGTTGGGACTCCCTTGCCCAAATGCTCCAGTTTTTTCCGAACCTGAAGTCAATCGCTTTCGAGGGTATAAGGGCTCATTACTGCCGAGACGTAGCGAGAGCTCACCGCGATCGCGCGATGGACGAGCTTTGGCTAAGTCAGGAAGTCCGAGCCGAGAATAGCGTTCTCTGCCCACCTGCAACTCCACATCTTCCGGAGGGTCTCGATTACGACTGTCTCTACTTTCTTGAAGACGAGCTCCGGAGTGGTCTGAACACCACAGCCTTCAGCAGGGATGCCGACGGGTGCCTGATATTGCCCGAGGTACTCTGCCTACCGGCTTGCTCACTGCTTATCTGGGGATCCGGTAGGGATATTGCTGCGTGGATGTCGGTGCTACGGCAGCGTAAAGCACAAGGTATCAAGACATACGGTGTTCTCATGAGGGTCAAGTCGCTCGCGGAGTTGGATTTGCTGGCTGAGGCTGCAGGCGACAGCCTGACGGGGCTGGAGGTGCTCTACTCATCCCATGATTTTTGGGATGTTGACCAGGCTGCTACAGCGACTATGAACCAGATCGACGTTGCGCGATTCCCTCACCTCCATTCCCTCACAATACGCATCGACTTCCCGTGTGGCGACGCACCCCATCTTTCACCCGTCCCTTCCGAATGGCTTTCGTACGACTTGCCGCCCCGACTCTCCTCGATTCAACTTGACCTGGTATTCAATGTCTGGGAATGGGAATATCTGCATTTCAACGATGACAGCAGCGAGAGTGTGTTACCCATGGAATATGCCAACCACGTTTTCGAAGAGGATGCTCCGAGGGAGTTCATACTCGATGTACGCACGAAATTGGGGGAGGAGTTTCCGCTTCTTGTGGAGAACCAGTGCCAGAATGGCCTGTTTGAGCTTACGGACTACCGTCGCCCCATGACCTCATACGTGGATTACCTACTTTACGAGCCTTTGGCTGTTTTGGACGGAGATTCTTCAGACAACAGCAGTGACACTTCCAGCGACGACAGCAGCTCGGAATCTGCATGTGAATAGCTTCAAATTCCTAGAATGTAGCTAATCAGGACTGTATGTGACCTTTCCTCGCATGCATAACGGGCAATGCCTGAATGTTCGTAGACGTCAAGTGCTGGCGGTTATGATAATAGAGGCAGGTGTGGAGCCCCGCTTCCTTTGATCTTGACAAGCCGCTCAACCTCGCGTATCCCGAAGTCAAGGGAACGATGAGGTCGACTTCGCACACTTCCCCACGAGATAAGCACCACGATGACTGCCCATCGCCACCCGACGCCGCGATCGCACCATGGCACCTATCTGCCCACTAAGCCCTACGAGTACAGCAAGAAGCTCGAACTGCTCTGCAGCGTGAGTCCTCCTGTCCGTCTCCTTCGTGGACAGCGCGTCACGAACGCACGTGGGGCAAGGACGCAGACGCTAAGAATAGCAACAATGCTAACACCAGCACGACCTCCTCGCTAAGCGGACATGCCGAGCGTTCGGAAAGTTTAGAGGCAGATGGTACCACGCCTGTGCCCAACGACCAGGATGCGGCTTCTGGGTGTGGGAGGATGAAGCGGCGGCGGGATCACGCAGCTCGGCGGACCTGGGTGGCCGCGACCCCGCTCCTGCTCCGCCTGCCGCTGAACGGCGGGGAACTTCCCCGCCCGAGGGCAGCATAGTTCGCAAGACCTCTCCCGATTCCAGCAGCACATGGAACTCGCCCGCGCCTCACTCGGTAGAGGAGACGGACACACTTCCGATGACAAATGCGAGGGACCCCACCACGGAGGCCGCTCTGCAACAACTGCGCGACGAGATTCTGCCCGAGGCTGAGTCCGCCGTCGATGAGTGGAAGGAGAAGTACGTAGCGACCAAAGCGGCTCTCGGCTTTGTTGAGAACCAGTACCTCGTCGTCATCGCTGAGCGGGACGCACTGAAGCGCGAGAACGAGCGACTCAAGTCGCAACTGGAGCAGAGAGCGTAGCTCAGAAGAATCATGTATGTACGTTGTAATAGATGGGAGCACTCATCCTGCTGCACGCTTCAGATTAAGCAGGAGGCAGCATAGGATCCTCGGCACGAGTGCCGCTGCGCGTCGTGCTAGCGGATCCAGATACGTGGACTGATCAGCGCGACATCTTGCCACTCACTCTTCACACACTCCTGACCATCACCATTCCACCAACCTCTCAACCTGCTCCACAAGAACCTAAGCCTTCTATTGCTGGGCCGCTCTGAACCGCTCTGGCTAGCGCTGCACAGCCAGGTCGCAAGTGTCGCACAGGAGAAGCGGAGACAATGCCTATGGCAGACAATGCGGTAAGTGTTGTTGTGCCTTCCTTTATACTCGAATCAATTGCAGCTGACCGTAGATGTTCCGTGAGAGGGCACTCCTGGTCGACAAGGGAGCTGCCCCGGGGATCTCAGTCAATCGTCCTCTTACAGACATCACAAACGTCGCCCGCGATCATACAGCCGTACCCGCGGCGGGTCCTAAGTGGGTCACAGAGCCCCTTGGTTCCCTCCCGGTGAGTAAACCCTGGCCCAGTCCAGGTTCAAAGAAGGCGCGCTGATATCAGCATGTCAGGCAACTGCAAGACAAGCCCAGCAAGTCTTCCCCCAAGGTCGCAATCAATAAGACTGCTGTGGTGAAGAGTAGCACCGTCTGAGGGGACTAACGGCAGGTCGATCTCACTCTTGACGACAGTGATCCAGAGCCAGTTAAACCGAACTCACTCCAAGAATCTCCTTCCCTCTTGGACAAGGTAAGTGCACCTTCACTTTCCCTACTGACACAAAAGGCGGACTCCGATGATCCTGACATCCCACTCGCCTTGATTAGAAGGAGAAAGAAGGCGCGATCAAGCCCATCAACTGCTCGAACGGAGCCAGCGATCGAAGCCGCGTTTCCAGTCATGTGCGAGGTACGTCCTCTGGTGCACCCACCAGCTGTGCTACAGTATAGTGAGGGCTCATTTCCAGCATCGCAAGCCAGCTACCCGTCGTCAAGTCAGAAACCCTGCCATGCCCAAACACGGGCAGTCTTTCTGGAGCTGCTACCTTGAATACGGGCACCCGGACCGATGCGGCTTCCGCCAGTGGGAGGAGGAACTTCCTCAATCTACGACTTCGGGATCATCTTCCACTTCCAGCGCTGCTCGGGTGTCAGAGCTGGAGCGCGTGATCGCCTGGCAGCAGGGCGTGATCAAGGAGTTGCGCGAAAGCATTAGCAGCCTGCAGACGCAGCTGCAGACCGCGCGTAGGTCAAGCACATAACATGAGTACAACAGCAATAGCTCTTACGGACAATGCACAATTCAAGGAGTCTCAGGCGGCGGCATCGACATCCGCAGTACTCTAATGATGCCCTCCAAAGGAAGGTCTTTGTCATCCTTCTGCAGCATCTCCAGACAGGTCAAACAGTACTGCGTGAAGTGAGATCGTCTGCGAGACTCCGCCTTCTCGTCCAGATACGCCTTCTTGTAAGTGTCGCCGCGGCGCCGTAGCTTCTGCGACGGTCCACTCTCGCCCTCTCGCTCCGCAAGCAGGTGTGTGCTGAGTTTCTCCCACCGCTTCGACTGCTCCTCATGGTACCGTGCCTCACGGTCGAGAGCCTTGATCTTGGCCTCAAGCCGCTTAATCCTCTGGTTGGTCTCTGTCTGGTGTGAGAGGGGTGAGCCAGAGGGGGCGGACGGCGAGGGGGGCGGAGAGGCATCAGAGTCGTCAGTGGGGAACACCTGACGTCGTCGCGGAGCGCGTTTGCGTGCCGGCAGTGCTGCCGCTGCAGCTTCCTCTCGGGTGGGAGATCGTGGCCGTTTCGCGTGCAGTCGCTGAGTGGGGTTGGCAATTTCTTCGCGGGGCGACCGTGGTCGTCTCGCGGCCTGCCGTGGAGCGGAGCCAGAGACGAGTGATGGGCCAGCCGCGTTTTTCGTCGGTGCTGGCGGCTGGGGCGTCAACGTGCCGCTCGACGGCCGGCGAACTCACCCTCGCAGTCGTTGCGCTTGCTTCAAGGCCTGCCGGTAGGTACGTCCTCGATCGTGTACTGACCATGGTGGTTGGCCGGGACGAGTGGTGCGGGTGGTGGGATGGAGCCTGGATGGAGCGGACCCAACGTCGCCTACCAGACGCGCGCATGGCGTCATGTTCGACGCGTCCGGAGTAATATCGCTTGAATTTGGCGCGCTGCACGCGGTGCACCCTCGGTCCGGTGCCTGGGTCCCACCTCCCGGATCATCTCCAGACTGCCCACCCCCGCTTGCATGCTCGTGCTGGTGGAGCCCCCGCGAATCAGGCGACGCCTGCCGTGCATCGGTCGCAGGCCATAGAGCCTGATGCAGAAGTGCGGCGGCTTCCCTGATCGTCTATGGCTTGCTCCTACCTCTGCCAATGAGCTCGCTCTCGGTTAGGCGTCTCGTTCCCCCACCTTCCCCGACCCAGCCCGCTGGAGCAAGCGGAGCTAGCGGCGCCGGGCGTCTGCGCCTTATCTCTAACTTCATGCATCCTAGTCCAGTTTCGAACTAACCTTCTCCAGGATCATATCGACCAAGACCGCCGAGCCTGCCGCGTCTCCTGCGTTCGAAACGAGGCGCTTCTGCACCATGCTCAGGTCATCGAGCACTTCGTATCTTAGCGCTTCGCCGCGCTGTAGCCGGCCAGCAGTCTGGTCCAGAGTGTTCTTCAGCCCCACAACATCGTTGCGCAGCTGCCGCACTTCAATACTGCTCCTGTCGGCCACACCGCGGAGCGACGCGGCCCACGCCGCCATGCGCACGCCCTCGGCCTCCAGCTCCGCTATCCGCGCTCGGGCGTTCTGGTCGCGCATCTGCAGGTCTAGCCGCTGCTTTTCTAGCTCAGAGACTAGAGACTCGTAGGCTTTCTCCCGCTCTAGTTGCTCGCACACTCGCCGCCTGAGCTCAGCCACACAGAGATCACCTAGCACTGGCTTTGCGGCTTCACAGCTGAGCGACCGAGCGCTTAGGGGTCTCGACAACTCTTCACTCGCCTGTGCGGTTAGTGTAGAGACGACGGCTGGACGCACTATATCCAACGGCGGTGGTGAAAAACGTGCTTTTGGACTCGTCGATTTGCGCAGAGTCGCCGCTGCCTTCGGTGGCTCGGCAACAGAGGGCTTCGCGTGGGCGGGAGTGTCGCTTTTGCTAATGGCCGCAGTCTCCAGCTTCTCGGAAGGAGGCCCTTCGCTGGCTTGCTGCCTTAGCCGCTGCTGATTGTGCATTGCAGTCGAGACCATCCTCGCTAACGAGCGCTTCATCGACATGTTGACGCCCTGCTGTCAGCGCTCGTACACGCCCGACGCTCACTGTCAATACCTACCTTCGCCTTCGACGCCTCGGGTGCGCGGGGCCGAGAGGGCCCGGCCCCCGCATGCAACACGACAGCGGTGGCGCCCATTGAGTGGTGATGTCGGTGGTGTTTGTGTATAATGCAAGAGAGGGAATTGGAAGGAAGGGGGTGTCGACGGGCCGAAACACGAGGAAGACGGGGCGCCCACTGACTCGCTGGCGCTGGGCCGTTTTGCATTCCCCGCATCCAGGATCGCCCAGGATCGGCGGGGATGATCGCCATGGCGTCATTTGGAATTGATGCACCGTGTCGCTTAACCGCCTCCGCCCGGGATCTGGCTTGGGCGGCTGCTTCGGTCTCAGTCTGCATGCAGCGCGCGATGCGTTAATTGCGTCTGTTCCTGGTGACGAGAGTGAGATAAACGAGCAGGCGAGCCAGTCAGAGGCCGCAGAGGCCCCGCATGCTCCGCGCCGACTTGAGCACCAAATGGAGTCGCGGAATGTGCAAACCCTGCGTGCACCGCGTGTAACCGGGTACGTCGCACTCCGGGGTGACATCGGTCCACGGCAGTCGCCCGGTTACGCTGCTGTCGCTCTGGGCGCTCTAGACCTTTGCATCTGCGCATCTGCCGCCGCTTGCCGTGCCGAAAATCGCGCAAAACAACCCGGGTCCACTGACTCGGTGCCAGTCGGGCGTACCTTGTCCGAGACCCGACCCATGCAGCCGACGGTACGTCTCACGTCCAAAGATCCAGTACCCGCCCATGCCGCCCAGCCGCCCGTCAGCCCACTGCACCTCAGCTCAACTCCCGGACCTGGCACCTCGGTAACCAGTGAGAAGTGCACGCGTTATCGGCCAGATCAGACGAGGAAAGTGGGAAACGCAGCTGCCGAGCGTCCGGAATTATCGCTCTTGTGTCACTGCTGCCCATCTCCGATGCTATTGTTCAAAGCTACATCGCCATTTCAAAAGACGAACCCACCCCAGAAGGCTTTCACTTGAGACCATGGCAACTTGCGCGCCTCCTCTAATGGAAGTATGAAGGGCACGAACTTCCCATCCGAGTTGATGTATGCGTTCCTCGTCGAATTGGGCGTTGTCTTTCAGTGCGACCCGCATTCTGGTTATCCGTCCAATCTCCTCCCGACACTCGATCGGAAAGTCCGTGAGCTTCCGCATGCAAAAGTTCTCCTCCTGCACCCAGCGTATGAAATGATGCTCCTTCAGCCGTAGTTGCTGTCGCAGCCATTCCCGGGGCAGGCGCCGCAGAATGATGGGCTCTCCGAGCGCCTGGAGTTGTTTGGCAACCGCCAGGCGCTTCGACCGAGCCCACGCAATCTCGGTTTCAGCCGTCAGCAGCTCTCGTCGTAGGCGCTCTATGTCGCTCTCGCCAACCGTGCTCGCCTGAGAACTTGCGGGAGGCGAGGCGAAAGGGAAGGGCGAGGCGGGGGGTGAAGTGGAGGCGAAGGGCGGAGATGGCGGCGAAGAGAAGTCATACGAAACTTGTGTGGAAGGTAATGAACAAGGCCGAAAACGTTCAGCCTCCCGTAGCGGTCGAGGACGAACTAGACGCCCACTCTTGTCCTGACTCCAAAATGGGTGAGTTTTTGGGGCCGGGACCAAGAACGGGTTCTGTGCGTCAGTGGGGCAGTCCTCGAGCGACCTAGTACCTCCAGTTCCTCCGCTTTTATCAGTACGGTCGTCGCGACAGGACTGTCCTTGAGGCAAGCAGCTGGCTGAGTCGAGGACTGTTGGACTCTATTCGCAGGTACGGCAGGCTGCTTGCAGGCCCGCTTCCCTCGGCGTCTGCGTTTGTTCTTGACTCCCCTGGTCCTCTTCTTCTCCCCGGCCATGCTTGTGGGTAGTGCAGTTTTAAATCATAAAAGTCAACACGCGCACAGTTCGCGAAAGTCATGTACGCTCGCTGAACGCGTCGAAGCTCGCGGACCTCGACGCGTGCCGCCAAGATATGGTCTGTGCCTGGTGGCCCTCCCTGAGCGGTTCCCCGTCATCAACTCAACATCCACTGTTGCCCTCATCTCACGAGCGCTGAGCAGAGCCGCGCGTTACGCCGTAGACAGAACTCTTATGCATGAGCTCACCAGAGCACGTCCGCGTCATCCCATTCAAACTCCTCCAGGTCCTTCTCACTAGCTTCAAAGTCGACCCAGCTGCCGTCCTCATCGATGTAGCCCTTACCGTCGGAAGGAAAGTGACCCTCAACAGCGTCGTGCATCTTCAGGAGCCGGATGGCCCAGCGCTTCGCGTCGTCATCCGTTTCGCCCTCAAAGTCCTCGCATTCGCTGTACTCCTCCCGAAAGTCGACGCAGTGTGACTCCCAGACGTCTTCTAAGTGCTCGTGCGTCCAGGGTCTCATGATGACGACCTGGCCGAGCGCTTTCAGCTGGGCAGCAATCTCGTCTCGCAACTCCTGTGCTTGCTGAACCTTCTGCTCCGCCTCCTTCAGGGACTTCTGAAGAGCCGCAACTTTCTCTCCATTGTCGCGCTTGTTGCCTCTTCTCGCAGAGCGCATTTGGGTATCTTCAGCCTGCGACGCGCATTAGCACCTGCTCCTTCTGTCCTAACCCACTGGCACGGGAGGTGCCGCCTTCCGCTTCTTCGTTGTCGTTGGGGGCCTTGCCCTCTTGGGGGTTTGCTTTGTGCGAGCCATGGTACGGGGCCGGATGACAGATGACAGATTGAACAACACTGCGAAGGTCTCGGAATTCTTATCGGGGGGCGGCGCATGAATCTCCACTGGCTCCCTGGCGGTGGCTAAAGGCATCAATACGCTAGCCGAACAATGAGAACCCCACGTCTCTCCATCGAAAGTTCTCTAGCTCCCCGTCCGTAGGCGCGAATTCGATGTACCTGTCGCTCCCGTTGATGTATCCGCCCGCATCGCATGGGAAGCCGCCTTCGAGTGCATCCTTCAAGCGTTGGATGTACGTCGCGTCGAACCTTTCTTCCTCAGTAGCGTCCTCGTCGCAGCCTATTTCAGTGTCATTGACGAAGAAATCTGCCTCGTGCAGCACTCTCCTCCGTGAGCCAGTCTGTAGACTTCGGGTTGACGAAGACTACCTCCCCAGCTCTTGCAGGCGTCTGGCGATGGTGCGTCGAGACCCCTTCATAGCCTTGGTCGTGTCCTCGGCTTTCTAAAGCGCCGCTCTCAGCCTCTTTACCTCGGCTTCCTGCGTGTCTGATCCGCTGCCAGCGGTTGGGGTCTCGGCGCCAGAAGTGGTCGTGGAGGGTTCCGTCACCTGCACATCGTCGTCCTGACGTCAGTTCGCAGAACGACGTTGAGCAAATGCATCGAGCGTACCCACGTCGCTGGCAAGCACCTCGATTACGTCCACCTTCCGCTTCTTTGCAGTTCGGTTGTTAGCCATACCGTCCGATGTAGGCCGTTGAGGTTAATGACGAATGAAGCGCTGCCAAGACAGGAGGCAATGCAACTTCAGTCTGACATGGTTACCACCCAGTGCCATGGTCAGTGTCAGTGTATTCGACCGTTACCAACAACGGCGGAAAGCTTCCGAGAGCGCATCTGCGCTGTAACATACAACAAGCTACTGTGTCCACAAGCTGTCTGCGTCCTGCCATCTAAATGCCCTCACGTCCTCCTCTGTTGGCTCAAAGTCGATCCACGATCCGTCCGCGTCTCTGTATCCTGTCCCGTCGCTTTGGTAGCCGGTGTAGATCGCGCGGCGCATCTTGAGGATCCGGATCGCGTCCTCCTTTGCGTCGTCGGGCAGGCCCTCGATGTCGTCGCAGAGCGCGTACTCTGCCTGGAACTCGTCCAGATGGTGCTCGACCACGGTCTTTAGGTGCTCTAGCGTCCACGGCTTCACGACGACGTTCCGTCCCAGCTCGTTTAGCCGCCCCGCAATCGCCTCTCGCGACGCTTGCATTTGTCGGATCGACTCGTCCGCTTTCCGCAGAGCGCCCTCTAGTCGCTTGATTTCGGTCTCCGGGGTCTCTGACGAGCTTCCGTTGGAACCGGCATGTGCTGAGTTGCCCGTAGCATTCTGGGCCTGCGAACGAGTCAGCACGGAGTCCGCCAGCGCAAGCTAAGCACTCACCTGGCCGGCTGATGCCTCTGTTGTGTCCAGTTTCCGCTTTTTGGTGGTGGTGTCCCCGTTCGCCGTCGAGTCGTTTTCGTTCATGGTCGAGTGGGTGGAGTGAAGTCCCGGCCGGTGCCGGCTATTCTGGGTCAGATGGACGGACGCGCGCGCGCGTCTAACTTCTTATCGGTGTGAAATTCAATGTCGTGCCTGGCGTGCCTGGCAGCTGATGTGAGTCTCCGTCCACCGGATCTCCGAATGACATATGTCATGCACTACTCGCAGATGAGGTGGTCAGATGACATGCAGGTGATTTGCAAGTTGTTCTGAAGTTGACATCTGGCTTCTAGAGTTGATAACATGGTAACAGGCTTGATCATTGCTGTGATAGACTGAGCGTGCAGTTGAGTGCGAGTGCAAAGTCGAGGACACGCTGCTGTGCTCCGAAAGCAAGCGAACCCCGCTGAACCCCGCTCTCCTTTAGGCCGGTGGCGAGAGAGAGCAGTCGAAGCCTAGGCTGAGAGAACTGGTGGCCGAGGCGAAACTGCTAAGTTGAGCTTCCAGTATATGCAACTGCCTTCAAACTCGAGCATAGGATAGCCCCCTACGAAGGACTGGTCAATGGGGAAGAACATCTTGGCCCTGCAAGCTCGAGTCACTACTGAGACGGAGACTGATAGTTGAACTGAAGGGATCGATACAGTTCCTTCGATGTAGATCCTGCGATTCTGCGAGGAATGATTGGTACTGCGACGAGAACCTAGCTACCACCTATTTCCTCCGAGCTTTGGTCAGACTGGATGGGCACTCTAGCAGCCATGCATGCCGCTGCCACTGATGCACCCAGCACCTAGAGCTACTAGTATGCTGACAAAGAGTGCATGGTGCACCCACTCGTACGTGTATCCAGCACCAAGCTCTGCCCGTCTTCAGAGCAATGTCGGGCTGTAAGATCGGCAACTCACCACGTGCGGAATGACGCCAGTGCGAATCCAAAAGTCCAGTCATCCCATCGCCGATCTCACCACAACGACATCCTTCATAAACGTCATGAGCCGCGCCTCCTTCACTGTCCCAGTCCGAGGGCGGACGCAGACATCAGACTCCACGACAGATGGCAATGAGCAGCGCGTACTTTGCAATGTGAGCTGGCATATCCTTCCGCTACAGCACCTAACATCTAGCACCAAATTCCCGCCAAGCGATTCATGAGCCGCACGCAGGCAAACCCGAACAGGTGGTACTACTCGTGTGCCAAAGACCGCGAAGATCCAAAGCGATGCAAGTTCTTCAAGTGGGAGGACGAGTTTGACAAGAACAAGGGCAATGTTCTCGGCGGCGCGAGTCCTGCCAAAGGACAGACGCTGGGCGGCGCACCAGGCACGCCCAGCCGCCTGATGCGCCCTACGCCCGGCTCTGCAACGCCGAAGAGGGCGGGAATGACGGCGAGCCACGCCAGCACAACGCCGAGCAAGTCCAGCAGCCGCGCTTCGAACCACATGCTGCAGGCGACCTTGAACAGTGCAGCCGGCGTCGAGACCCCGAGCAAGCGGCTGAGGCGGTGGAACGAGCCCAAGACTGACGTAGTGGCGGTACAGGACAGCGAGGAGGATTCATCAGATATCGACTGGGGATCTGTCGACGCCGACAAGCTGGAGGAGGAAGCATTGAGTCAGACCAACACTCCGCGGGCCATCCGATTCGACACGACGCCAGCCACGGAAACAAGAAAGCGCAAGCTGGATACATTGGCCGAGGACGAAGCTGTAAGCTCGAATGATGTTGTACAATGGAAGCTGACTGTAAGAATCCGTTTCTCATCGGTCGCGACCCGCAAACACCGTCAAAATCACGGGTTGGGCAACTCAGAAACGGGGTTCCTGCGTCGCCAGCTACGCCGAATCTGCCACCGACCACGCCGGGTGGGACGGCTCCCCCGCATCCGGCTCTCGGTGCCATGACGACGGCGATGGAGGATCTGAAAGAGCATTTGGCACGGCAGGACCGACATGTCCGGGCCGCCCATACGATGAAGCAGAGTATGCGCGAGTCGATCCGGACGCTGCAGGAGCGCATCAAGGAGCTTGAGGGCGGCGAGGGCAGCGAGCCGGTGCGCAAGCTGCAGGAGAAGATCGTTCTGGTAGGGGACGAGAATCTGAGGCTGAAGGAGCGCATCCGGCAGTTGGAGGCGGAGGCGCGGGAGAAGGACTCAGTGATTCAGAAGTTGTCGACGAAGGAGCTGTAGAGCCTCCAACCCAGACGTTCAATCTGCTTTGTGCTGCCTTGTGCTTTGGGCAATGCGAGTGCTAAATAGTAGCCATTTAACCTTGTAGCAAACCATAACCCCATGTCATGTATCCATTGTGCAGTACGCATTACGCTTGATGGGCGGCAAGGGTTTGCTCCTGCTCGAACGGTGGCTCGGAGCCAAATGTGCCCGTACGAAACTAGAACGCCGATCGGCTACGTCCGTCTCATTCACATGCCGGCCGTTCGAACGCATAGCGCGAGCTCAGGCTCGCAGAAGCACGACCCGCTCGCGCATCTCCATAACTTCGACCTGTACGGCGGCCTCGGTGTGCGGTGCTACGTGAGTACCCGTGCGCGCTATCGTGAGCTCGGGCCCCTCCCAGTCACATTTCCAGTTCTTCGCCTAGGACTAACAGAAAGCACGACCGTCTTGCGCGCGCTCACAGCTGCAAGTCGAAGAAGAATCCAGGGAGGTGGTTTTACACATGTACAACTCCGTTAGGCAACAAGGGGCGGTGCGCGTTCTTCCAGTGGGAGGATCAGATCCAGCCGCCGCCGCCGAAACCGACCACAGCCCCGTCCAGCAGGAGGGACGAGGAGCACGACCTCCCACCGACGCCTCCCTTGTTGCGGCGGTCAATTCGGGAACGTCTAGAGGACTATGGCAGTGACTGTGTGAGTGCCTGGCGTGGGAGGGAGCTTCACATCAATGCGCAAGCTAACGGCAGCGAACGGAGGAGAGCGAGGAAGACTTCTACAGCCGGCCGGATAGCCGCTCCCCATTGTCCAGCTATAGGCCTGAAGAGCGCGTTCCCAGCTATGGGCTCGAAGAGCGCCGGGGTTTGAGCCGCCTGAGCAGGTCATCGTCCGGGTACCGACCAACACCGTACGGGCGCGACCCGTTCCAGGCCGACACCTACCGCCCGCGCCCGCGATTGGCAGACCGCTTCGACGACTTCGAAGAGCGGCTCGCGAGCATCGAGGCCGCTGTTGTGCCGGAACGGAAACGGCCAGCGACGCCGCCTCTTCCATCGCGCATCTCCAGTGCGGCTTCCAGCTCGCGGCGTCAGTTTCTGCAACGCCAAACCACTGAGATCCTCGAGATGCAGGACACGGACGAGCACCGTAGCACAACCGAAGGCGCGGGTGTGAAGAGCAATCTCCCCGCTTCCCTCGCCCGGCTTCAGCAGAAGGTCGCTGAGCTGGAGCAGCAGCTCGGGAGCAAGGAAGATTATGCCTTCCGGCCAAGACTACTCTCTGAGGCCCCATCAGAGCGCGGTGCCGTCGCCAAGCTCTTTAGCAGGATGCAAGTGTAATGCGTCGTGGGATAAGTCCTGCTGATCTCTACATGTTATCTCTACAAACGAATTAGTCCATACGCGAGCGGAGCATTCTTGTGACGACCTTGTCCTTGGTACTGGGCCGTCAGTTTGAACTGAGGTATCCGAAACTCTACTCACATGATGTGGACGACGGCTCCCCAGCCGCTGAGGGCATCACGGTCGACGGCGTTAAGGAGCACCTGGGAGATAGTCTCAAACAGGTCCTCGGGCTCGAGGTCCGGCTCCCACAGTCCCTCAGCAGTTCCGTACAGCTTCTCGGTCGCGGTTCCTGCGACAGCGAAGTCTTTGGGAGTGGTGATGCAGCCGATGCTGATGGTTAGCTTCCACCAATATGGTGATGTGAGCTTGTCTACTCACGTGTCCATGGTAGAGATGAAGGGCTGAGGGTTCGGGTTAGCCTCAGTCGCAGGGGCGATACCGGCAACAACAGGCTCGATGAAGTACGGGCCGAAGCGCTTCTCGTAGAGAGTTGATGAAAGGAGGTTGGTGAACGTGACAGGGGTGATTTCGCGCTCTTCCTTCATGCGGTACATGTTGACGCGGAAACGCATCTGCTCCTTCCTGCGAAAGTCAGCTCAAAGTAAACGATTGCTCTCAGCCCGCGATCATGATCAACGTCTGGTCAGACTCGGACTAAGGAGCTGATCCGAAAGAGTGGAACGACGAGCGGCATCGCCGACCAGCTAGCTTTCAGGATAGGTGTACTCACAGAGTGAACACATCCGTCGCCAGTCCCGGCAGTCCGAAGTAGAGCGTGTCGTTGACAGGGAACACCTTCTCAAAGTTCATAGCGACACCGGTGGCCTGCTGGCCGAGTCGAAGATCGCCCGCGATGGCGACACAGTCCTTGCCGACCATGGCGACCACCGAGCCTCCGTTGTACTCCATAATACTCTGTTGGTCAGCCTTGCTTGGCCCCGATGTATGGCACGACGTGACGATGCGGCTGCGCAGAACATGTTGACAAGGCGTCGCCAAGGGACGCCGATCAGCCCTCACGGCGCTCGCGATTTCGGGTGCCGCATCACTTGCCTGCTGTCAGCCTACTCACCATGTTGGTTTGATGGTCTCGAGGGGTATCTTTCTGCCCGAGGCCTAAGGAAGGAGCGTGGATAGAACTGCAGCGAGACGATGATGCAGCACGCTGCTGGCCAAACGATGACGGTTGAGACTCACTGAGCGGACGCGCGGCCTGGGCACGTGACATGTGCGGACCCAGAGCCACGTGGCGACGTGACATCACCTTCGCGACTTTCCGAGCTGTCGTTCGAACCAGCGACATGACAACAACAACAATTATTGCGTCGCTCTGGGTAACCGACTTAACAATGCGATGAGCAGGAACCTGCGGGAGCTCGATATAGAGTGAGCTTCATTGCATTCTAATTACTGATGACAGACGCTCTTATAAGCAGGCTCTGGACAAGCATGGTTACAAGACCGTCGAGGATGTCGCCTCCACACTGCCCAAAGATCTGGCGGTCGGTAGGTCTGAATGTAAGGGCGAAGCTGAACCCGCAGATCTGGGAATTGGATTGAGCCAAGCCGAAGCAATACTACGGGTAGTCAATCAGCAGCCCAGTAAGCCTTGCCTGCCGGCACGAACTGACTCCTAAGCGCGTCCGACGTGCCTTCCCATCCCCGCCAAATCCGTGACGGCGTCCCAACTTCTAAAGGTCTCACCGACGTATTTCTCGACGCTATCTACCTCCCTAGATAAGCTCATCGGTTACTACGTCTCTGGATACACTCCACCTCACGGTCTCAACCTCAAGGGCAGGGGGCATGACCGTGAAGACTCAGGAAGCATCAGACCTGGTGCTATTCTGGAGCTGTCCGCCCCTCCCGGAGGTGGAAAGACGGGTGCAGTCATTGGGATAGCTATGAGCGCCCGAATATTAGACGAGGAACCGCCAGAGGTTCTCATCGTCGGTGAGCTTTCCCATCTGTCGTTCGGAAGCTCATACCAGACACCGAAGGCTCGATATTCGAGGACCGCCTACGGTCAGCAGCAGGGTCTCTGGGCGATGCAGGTAAGCAGGAAACTCATGGCCTGACAACTGATCGTGTAGACAGTATGCTGGCCGGTATCCACGTCATGCGTGTCGGTACCCAGCTTCAAATGATTACAGTCCTGCAAATGCTGGACTCCTGGCTCGCGGACCACCCGAGGGTGTGTAACGGTACTTCCGCCGCCGGCTGACGTAGCAGGTGAAGCTGGTTCTTATAGACACACTCAGCTACCACTTTCGGCAGCCGTCTTTAGACCTGAGTACGCGAAGACGGATAATGGAACAGTGAGTAGGAGCTCCCAACTCAGTTGACAGCAGGGCGAAAACAGTCTTTGGAAAGGCGGCTACAGTCCATGGGTGTGCTGTAAGTCGGTGGTGTCGGTCGAGACTGACGAACAGGTGGTTGCAACGACTCAGATGGCCACAAAGCTCATGACTATCGATAATAAGCCAGCGACATTTGAGACGGGAGATCGGGCGGTACTCATGCCGCAACTTGGTTGGTAGCTGACCTTAGCTTATCAGGGCTGACAAATAGGTGATTCCTGGACGACGGAACGTACCATCCGCGTGACGTTGTTCAGAGGAGCGAAGGACGATCTGCGCTATGCTCATGCCTCTTGCGCATCCCAGCCGATTCCCAGTCAGGAAGAAGTTCCTTGGGCATCATTTGACATTGACGTAAGTTCTTGGGTGCCCGGATCCCCATGGCTAACAGCAGAACCACGGTCTGCTGTGCGATATCCCTCCGTCCTGATCACGGAGCCTTCGGTGCCCGTCCTCTCTTGGTCATCACTGCCCTTGTATTAGTAGTATTGGTACAATACATGATCTAATTAGAACCCAAGCTTGGTCTGCATCGCTGCCAGCTCTTGCTCGAGCGTGTCCAGGAGCTCCTCACCTCGGACGCCCGGCTCAGCGTTCTTCTGGCCGCCCATGTTGCCCATCATGTCCTCGAGACTCTCAAGGTCGCGCTGTTCCGTTTGGGCGAACTCAAACCCGTCATCGTCCTGCTGGTGCTCCTTCTCGTGCTCTATCCGCTCGTGGTCGATGGGGAGGACGTCGTTTCTCTTCACGCTCGACAGCTTGCTGATGAGTGCGCGCAGCTCGGTGATGAGTTCAGCATCGGCTGAAGCCTGCGTGGCGAGCGACAGGAGCGCGTTCGCGGCGCCGCGCATCTGCCCCATGCGCCTTGAAAGTGGGACACACGTCGCGAAACTCTGGTCAAAGCCCTCCTGCAGTGTCGACAGCTTGCCGTCCGTGATGCCCTCGCGGTATCCGGCCTGATGTCAGTTGTCTTGCCGTTGCTACCCAAAATCTCACATCAGAGTACTTCTGCTCAATGCGTGCGTATTCGGTGTCCGCAAGAGGGTCCTGGGCACCTCCCTGGGTCGGTCCGCCGAAGAAGTCGTCCTCGTCCATGGCGTCCATTGTTTGTTGTGATAGTTGCGTCGCGAAATCTTGGTCAGCAGCTAGCCATGCATCTGAGGTCTGTCGGTCCTGACCTCCACTTTCTGAAATGTCCGTCATGAGCGTACGGTGAGGACCGATGCAATTGCTTCCGGACACTTCAAGATTGTCGGGTGGCAAACACGTGACCTGATAAAGTTGGAATTCTTCGAGGAAGGGGTCGTGAGTGCGGGTGCGCAGGCTGCGATCGCGCGACTCTGCTTTCAACTCAACAACAGCATAATCCACACACAAGACTAGTCGCAATGCCGAAGGCTACGTCACAGACTTTCACCCGCAACCATGGAGTCATTGCCGCGTCGCAGCGGCCAGGCAAGACGCAGGAGCCCGGCACGAACGCGACCGGAAGCGCTGGCGGAGCGCGCAACCATCTGTTCAACACGGAGCGGTTCGGCCAACATATCCTCACGAACCCGCTTGTGGCTCAGGGGTGAGTTTATAGTTTGCTTGCTGCTGGAAATACCAGCACATGCCAACCATTCGAGCTTAGCTGACCAGACAGAATCGTCGACAAGGCGGAGCTGAAGCCGACGGACGTCGTGCTCGAGGTCGGTCCGGGAACGGGTAACCTGACGGTGCGCATCTTGACTGCGTGCCGGAAGGTGACGGCTGTGGAGATGGACCCGCGCATGGCTGCCGAAGTGCAGAAGCGAGTGCTCGGAACGTGAGTGCTGCCCTCCCAAGTACCCAGCTGACATCACCAGGCCGCAACAGAAGAAGCTCGACATCATCCTCGGTGACTTCGTGAAGGCGGACCTGCCGTACTTCGACGTGTGCATCTCAAACACGCCGTACCAGATCTCGTCTCCGCTCGTCTTCAAGCTGCTGTCGCACCGGCCGCTGATCCGGAGTGCCGTGCTCATGTTCCAGCGCGAGTTCGCGCTCCGCCTCTGTGCCAAGCCCGGATCGAAGCTCTGGTGCCGTCTCTCGGCCAACGTGCAGATGTTCGCCCGCGTCGAGCACGTCATGAAGGTCGGCAAGGGCAACTTCCGTCCTCCGCCCCAGGTCGAGTCGTCTGTCGTCCGCATCAAGCCGTACAACCCGCCGCCCGCCGTCAAGTTTGAGGAGTTCGACGGCCTCAACCGCATCGTCTTCTCTCGAACTCACAAGACCCTCAGGGCCAACTTCAAGGCAAAGGGAATCAAGGAGATGATCGAGAAGAACTACAAAACGTGGTGCGCCATGAACGAGAAGATGATCGACGACGACTTCGACGCCTGGGCTCTGATCGAGCAGGTTCTCGCCGAGACGCTCGTCCCGGCCAAGACTCTCGATGAGGACGAGCAGCGACCTGCATTTGGCGATATGCGTGCCGCCGTTCTGTCCGGTAATGACCTGCTGGAGCTCCTGAAGGCCTTCAACCTTCGCGGGATCCACTTTGCCTAAGCCTCTCTGTTGTACTAGTACGGTTAGATAGACCGGGATAGATGGATACCCCTGTCACGAGTCGAGTTTGCAGCAGATGCAACGTTACATGTACACGAAATGCATTCACATGCA
This sequence comes from Trichosporon sp. PB005A, assembly GCA_023630055.1. Classification (NCBI taxonomy): domain Eukaryota; kingdom Fungi; phylum Basidiomycota; class Tremellomycetes; order Trichosporonales; family Trichosporonaceae; genus Trichosporon; species Trichosporon sp. PB005A. The sequence continues at coordinate 727,226 of JAMALZ010000008.1, forward strand.
GACCTATCATCCTTGTACCCGAGGTACCTCTCTCTCCCTAACACTCGAAAGTTAATGCGATTTTTGATAAGGTGATTTCCCGTCCACAGTGACTATTCACCGTTCCGTCATACGAAACTGCCACAAGGACAGACAGATCCGTAGACGAAGGAGCTAAGGTAAGCCTGCTATAGCAAGATGAGGGGGAGCTGCTGAAGGGGGAAATGTGCTGATTGAGATGAATCGAAATGGTTGCGGTGTCACTAAGCAAACGGTTGTTGTTTATTGGAATTATGCGGGCGGCGAACAAATGTATATCGGCTTTTTGAGTGTGTGGTGTGTGATAATTGATGGAAACTTGCTGAGAGTAACATGCTGGAGGCAGAACGAGGCTACACTTTGTATGCCACTAAAGCGCGATGCTGATCAAATGTGTCATGATGATGAGATGAGGGAGGTTGAGTTGTTGCAGAAGTTGCGTTGACTGAGCGACCGGTCCTCATTGTCACTTCACTTGCCCTTCGAGGCATCATCGTTGTCGCTCGCGTTGGTGTCACCGGCAATGCTGGTGGCCGGAGTCATCGTCTTGGCATCGTCAGAGGCGAGAACGCTAGCAGTCGAGCTTACATTGGCGCTCCCGGAGCTCTTCATGAGAGCGTTCTCCACATCAAACTTGGTGGGAGGAGAAACGGGGATCATGTTCTCGATACCCAGGGCGGACACTCCCGTGTCCACAGACGGGGGTAATCCATGAGATATCTCCGTAGCCTCGGAGGACTTCTTCGGAGACGTCATGTTCGGACCTGAGCCCTCCATGTTCGAAGGCTTGGCGTCCGGAAGAACCCATCGCTTGGCCTCACCACCGCCCAGTCGGACCTTGTCACCCTTGACCTCGAGTAAGGAGCTCATTTCCATGACCTCACGAACAATGGCAACGTCGGGAGTCAACGACTTGATACGGTTGAAGGACGCGATCATGGAGATGTCGATCCAGCCTTCGAGGTCCATCTGCTGGCGCAGGAAGAAGTCCATCGCCAGGTTCTGCATGGAGAAGTAATACTCCACCTGTCCAAGCACCCAATACCGCAGAGGGTCCAGGTTGGGGATCTGGGTGACCGGCAGGGGCGGAGGGGGAAGGGTTCCGCGGGCGTACATCGGCATACCAGGGTATGTCGCATGCGAGGGGTCGACTGGCATCACGAATCCAGCAGGAGGCATGGGGTAGTAGCTGTAACCCATCCCGTAACCGCGCGTGTAGACATGTGCGAGCTCCGCATTACCTTGCAGGGGTGACAGCTCGTACCTTCCTCCTCCGGTGGCCTGAGAAACCGACCTGTATCCACCACGTCCGCGGCCGCCATATCCGCGCCCCTCGCGGTCCCTCCCCCGAGGAGCGCGAGGAAGGGTTGCGTTGCCCGCGTAACCCTGCTGCGAAGCATTGCCACCCGATGGCCGGTTGTGCTCATCACGGCCAGCTTGCTCAGGTGACAACGGCAGTTGTGTACCGCCAGGTGACCGCTTGTCGAGCGCACTGCCTGAACGGGACATCGGCGCACTGGCAGCACCGTTGACGAAGTCCGCGCCGTTGGGCATGTCTCCGGTCTCGGACCCGTTGTATCGGAAAGCGTTGCCGTTCATGCGAGCGTTGTGCGGCTCACTATGTGATCCAGAGCGCTGGGCACGAGAGCCTCCCTTCTTATCGGAGTTTCCCTTCTTTCCGCGCTGTCCCTTCGATTCCGAGTCATCCTTCGGTCCACGCTTTGCCTTGCGTTGCCTGCTGCTCTCTGCCGCCTTGTCGGCAGCTTCCTGGAGCTCGGCGGCCGGAATGGGAGTCCACTTGGCTTTTTTGCCAGGCGCATTGCCTGTTGGCGGCTCTTCAGCGGGAGCAGCCGGCTCCACGGTACCCGGTTTCTTTTCCTGTTTAGACTTCTTCTCGTCGCTCTTGGCAGCGTTGACATCGGGCCACATGTTGACGTCGGAGACCGGAGGAGGAGCGCTCTCCTTTTTCTTCTTCTTCGGCTTGGTCGTCTCACTCGGAGCAGACTCCGAAGCTGGTTTGCTTTCGCTGGTAGTTGAACCAGAAGCCGCAACCGACCCGAACTGAAGAGGGGTGGAACCAGACGGACGCGTTCCGTGATTAGGGGTGGAGGCCTGTTTCTTCCTCAAGTCCCAAGCGTTCACAGCAGGAGGGGGGGCAGCCTGCTTGGGCATTGCCGGTTTCTCCTCCGCCTTGGGCCTGGCTCGCCAACTTCCCTCGTCGGAGGCATGCCCCTTGGTAGCTGAATCGGCAGACGTCGAAACCTCGCCGTTCTTAGCAGTCGGTCGCGCAGCTCCGTTCACCGAGTCGGGTGCCGAGGGAGTGGCGCTTGAGGTGGAGGCCACCGAGGGTGGCGAAACCGCCGTCGGTCCTGCTGCCGATGCACCCCAGGCAGGCTTTGAGGGGGCAACAGAGGTTGCTCGAGAAGTCGAAGCCGAAGCCTGCGCCGACGGCGTGGCACTTGACGGGCGCGACTCCTTCTTTGAAGGGCGACTTCGGGACTCATCCTTCTCCTCGGTCGATGCCTTAGGCTTCTCTTCGCGTTCCCGCCAGTTGCGCGAGTTGCTACCTCGCTTCTCTTCGGTATTGCGGTCCACACGAGGCTTTTGGCGACTGCTCCTAACGGTCTCCCATGACTCGTCATCGTCTTGCTCAGCAGGAGCAGCGACAGGAGCGGCCTTGCTCGAGCTCGTTGAGGGCATGGGGATGGTCATAGGGGTTGGGGACGCCAATGAGCTCGAGACCGCGGCTGGCGAATGCGAGGCTGAGCCGTTGGGAGTTATCGTCTTGCCCGCCGCGTCCTTGGTACGGTCCGCGTACGATCCTAGCGCATGAAAGACGCTCGTCGACTTGGACTGTGTCGACGGCGACATGGTGCTGTAAGAGCTCTCTGCAAAAATGACGTCTAGGATGTCAGCAACTCCTGGCATGGTGGCGAGGCAATGCAGGGAAGGACGAGAGATGGCGCACGAAGAGGAGGGACCCAATCAATTCCAAGCATATGTAGAGCGGAGGATACATGTCCTTTGAAGCAGACACGCCGGAGATGAGGGTCTGCGAAGCGCACTGGGCTTCGCGCACGAAACGTGTACCGAACGATCAAGAGTCGCTCGCTGCTAGCTGCGTGTCCGAGCCAAGAAATTTGGCTTTAAGCGACCATGAAACACACAGACGCAAGACTCGCACACAGTCCACAGCATGGTATAGCGAAGTCGGAAAAGTCTCGACCACAATGAGGATCACTGAAGACTTACGCAGTGGGATCCAATACAGCTTTTGCTCGTGTGGGAGTAGGTGCGACTACAGGAGTAGTGCGTGGGCTCGCTTTAGGACCGGTTTTCACTTGGCCGGTGACAACAGAGCTTATAACAGTCAGCAAGAGGGATAGAAAGGGGGTTCCGGAGGAGGAGACTGACAGGAAGATCCAACGCTGACTTGTGTGGTCGCCACCGAAAGTGTGCGCGCGGAAGCAAGGGGTAGCTGAGCTTACAGGAGCGCTCGACAGTACTTTAAACTTTGCGGCGGAGGTCGCTGAAGATGGCTGTGCGCGTTGACTGCCAGTGGAGGTTGGCCACGGCTCTGTGAAGGCGGTGGCAATGACGGTTCGTCGACTCGTAGCTGAGGCTACTCGAAGCGGATCCGAGAAAGCTGGCAGAGAAGGGGTCCCAAAGACGAGCGAGGGCGAGCAAGTAACTTTGTGCTCAGGCTCCAGGCAGGTAGACGGGTGGCAGGAACGAGAAGATTGCACTTTCAGAAAGTGCCGGTCTGCCTGTTTCTTGTGTCGATGTCGGAGGTGACAATCAGAGGAAGTCGAGGACGTACAAGACTCGAGAACGGAGGGGAGGGGGGGGAGGCGAGGAGGACGGGCTTGACGACGTTCGACGGTCTTGGTACCGGTTTGGTCGCCTGTCGAGGAGCGACCCACCGCGCGTACAGGAGGGGAGTACTTAAGCTGCTTACCGGCAATAGCGGGGTTTACTAGTGACAATTAGGACCGGGATCAAACCGCGCCGCCAGACTAAATCAAGCGATTAGGGTTCTCCGCGTGGCGATGGCGGCGGCGGCGCGTGGGCATGACGTCCGGTACGACGCTTCAAGATTTTCGACAACAGCCTTCGCCTTCCCTACTCGGCTTGCATCTCGAACTTCTACACGCGCTCGGTCAAGTCACTCAGCCCATCATGCGTCAGCTCAAGCATCACGAGAAGAAGCTTCTCAAGAAGGTCGACTTCCTGAACGTGAGTCCCGTTGGAGCTATGGTGCACCACACCTTGAGCGCTTCCGGCATCGTCCTCTTCCGGCTTTCCAGCCGTTTTCATTCCGAGCCCGCTCATGGCCTGCCGTCGCAAAGGTCCCCTTAGTGCGTGGCTGGCTAACGTTTTCAGTGGAAGCAGGATGCATCTCAACGCGAGATCCGTGTGATGCACAAGTATCACATCCAAGACCGCGAGGATTACCACAAATACAACAAGATCTGTGGCAACCTGCGGTCGCTGATCCACCGTATCTCGCTTCTTCCGGCCAACGATCCGTACCGGCAGAAGAAGGAGGCGGAGATGCTGGACAAGCTCTACGACATGGGTATCCTCGATGTCGGCGCTAAGCCGTCGGACATTGAGAACAAGGTCACCGTATCCTCGATTGCTCGTCGGCGTCTGGCGGTCGTTGCCACGAGACTGAAGATGGCGGAAAGTGTCTCAGACGCGGTTAGAACCATTGAACAGGGACACATTCGCGTCGGTCCTTCTCCCGTTACCGATCCCGCCATGCTCATTACCCGTCATATGGAGGACTTTGTCACCTGGGTAGACACGAGCGCTCGCAAGCGTACTATCATGAAGTACAACGACGAGGTGAGTTCTGCTGTGTGGTTCCGTCCAGCTAACCCTCCCAGCTCGACGACTTCGATCTCCTGTAGGCGGCGTTTTGTCATCTTCACTCGGTTCTTACATTACGTGGCTCTCTGTTGTATCATTACTCGGCATCTTGAAGGTACGGTAGCATATCATGAATATATTGCATCATATCATAATTACAGGCCATGATAAGGGCTGGGAATGGCTGTCGCAACGCCAGATATTACCTCATTGCTGATCTGAGAACACGTGCAGACGGATCCACATCAGCCCGATGGCCTAACGATGGGGAATTCCAGATAGACCTAGCCCATGTCCACATGCCTCCCATGATTCGGGGAAGAGAAGTGGCCGACGACGTTCGGGTAAGATGCCGTCGTGGGTGCCAGGAGGCTTGCAGGCTCATATAGCCACAGCTGAAACCGGCCCACGCTACTGACGAGGCACGAACAAGGCGGGCCTGATAGCTTGGCCTTGTCAACCTCCAGGACCTCGCGACAGGCCAAGCACATCTTCGCATGCCATTGCGCGCTTCGTATCCACATGGGGGCCCATTCTGAGCGGCGACATTCCGCAATACATACACAGCCTACTGGCACACGAGCATGTGGAGGCCGACGCGGGGATGTGGAGGTACAGGCAGATATCGGTGTGTGTCCGAGTGACACCCCGCTTCGCTGGCCGCGCGGGGGCCGGTAACTAGCGGCCCGGGTGCTGATGCCGCACGTGAGGAACGCTTGGGCTGCGGGGGCAATCAGGCTGACGCGCGTTTCGGAGCGTTTCCAGTACATCTCTCTCTTTGCCCGTTCGCCCGTTCGGCAGGTTATCGCTGACACTCGGCGCACTCGGCGGCGTGGCGGCAAAGGGCTGCCCCAAGCATGTGTGCATGTGCTCGGCGGGGTACGCTGCGGCTCCTTGCCCACTGTGTCCAGGATGGAGGAGGGCATTAGAGCAGCGGCACGCTGACTCCGGATAAACGGGACCCTGAAACCCGTGGCAGGGCAGTCACAAGGGATTCGGACCCCGCCGAGAGCGCATCACTCGGCCCGACTCCGAGATTACGATGCAGACGTCTGACTTTCTCCCTCGGTGTGACGATGCGTCCCCAGTCGAACAGCCGGTGCCCAGCAACTATATAGGAGGGCTGTGGGCCAGCCCCACAGCCGTCTCCCCATCGTATCTACCTCACCGTATCGTCTGTTTCGATTCTAGCAAAATGACGATCTCGATGTTCAACAAGTCTGGTGAGTTTCCAACACTGTCGGCCACCTCGATTCGGTGGGCCAACGGGTGACTTTCCCGTCTTCTAGAGCTCAAGCTGACTGTGACCAGAGGACCCCAACTGGTGGCGCCAGGCGACTGTCTACCAGATCTACCCTCGTTCGTTCAAGGACGCAAACGGCGACGGCATCGGCGACCTCGTCGGCATCACCTCTGAGGTCCCCTACCTGAAGCAGTTGGGCGTCGACGCCATCTGGCTGTCGCCCTTCTACCCCTCGGCGCTCAAGGACGGCGGCTACGATGTTGCCGACTACCGTGACGTCGACCCCCGCATTGGCACTCTCGCCGACTTTGACGAGATGATGAAGGCGTGCAAGGCTGCGGGGATCAAGGTCATCGTCGACATTGTCCCGAACCACACCTCGGATGACCACGAGTGGTTCCAGGCTGCGCTGAAGGCCAAGCCTGGCTCTCCCGAGCGTGCGCGCTACGTTTTCCGTGACGGCCTGGGCCCGAACAAGGACCAGCCTCCCAGCGACTGGGTCGCGATGTTCGGCGGCAGCATGTGGACGCCCGTCGGCGACGGCCAGTTCTACCTGCACATCTTTGATGAGTCGCAGCCGGACCTCAACTGGGACAACCGGGAGGTGCGCGACGACTTCTGCAAGACGCTGCGTTTCTGGGGTGACCGCGGCGTGTCGGGCTTCCGCATCGACGTCGCGCACGCATGTGTCAAGCACATGCCCGAGGGCGAGCCGCTGCCGTCGTGGGAGGAGGTCAAGAAGATGTCCGAGCAGATGGTCGAGGGTACGCTCGCGCCCAACGCGCACCCGTACTTCGACCGCGACGAGGTCTTCGACGTCTACCGCGAGTGGCGCAAGGTCTTCAACGAGTACAACCCTCCCCTCACCGCCGTTGCCGAGGGATGGGTCTCGTCCCGCCGCAAGCCCCTGTATGCCGCCAAGGACGGTCTCGGCCAGGCCTTCTCCTTCGACCTGCTCATGGTTCCCTACGACGTCGCCAAGTACCGTGAGATCATCAAGATCTCGCTCGAGGACGCTGAGAACTCGGGCTCGTCGTGTACCTGGGTTCTCTCGAACCACGACGTCGTCCGCCACGCCTCCCGCCTCGCTCTCAAGGACGACGGAGGCTACCTCGAGACCTCGCGCAAGTACCTCCTGAACGCGGGCAAGAACCCCAAGATTGACCTCGAGCTCGGCCTCCGCCGCGCCACCGCCGCGACCATGATGATGCTCGCCCTTCCCGGCTCCGCCTACCTGTACCAGGGCGAGGAGCTCGGCCTCCCCGAGGTCGCGGACATGCCGGCCGAGGAGCGCCAGGACCCCACCTTCTTCCGCTCGCCCGGCCACGACGTCGGCCGTGACGGCTGCCGCATCTGCCTGCCCTGGAAGGCGGACGCGAAGAACATGGGCTTCGGAGACGGCGAGAAGGCCCACCTCCCTGCCCCCGAGTACTACAAGGAGCACGCCGTCGATGTCGAGGACAAGAACCCCAACTCGACCCTGAACCTGTACCGCAAGGCCCTCGCGCTCCGCCACGAGCTCCAGTGCGAGGAGAAGCTCGAGTGGGTCGACAGCGACAAGGACGTCATCCACTTCAAGCGTCCCAACGGATGGGAGACCATTGTCAACTTTGGCGAGAAGGCCGTCCCCGTCCCCGCCGGCAAGGTTGTCCTCTCCACCCAGCCCATCACCGACAGCGTGCCCCAGGACACCGCCGTCTGGCTCACCCCCGCCTAAGCGCATAGCAATCTAACCCACATCATAGAGAAAGCGGAAGAACATTATACAATCGTCTGTAGTAGAACATGTATGATCAGTAATGACCCCTAATGTCGGTCTGCGAGGGTATAGCCTACGCGCCGCAACGCTGCAGAGGTGTTGTAGGCCATGATCCAGTCCCAGTTGGCGGGCTTCCAGTTGCCGGAGATTTCCTCGGGCTTGAACCAGTGGCCGATCTCGTTGGCGGCGGACTCGGGGCCGTCAGAGCCGTGGATGGCGTTGCGGCCGACGGAGACACAGAACTCAATGCATAGTTCAGCTAACAACTGGCTTAGTTGTCGGCCATGATCCAGTCCCAGTTGGCGGGCTTCCAGTTGCCGGAGATCTCCTCGGGCTTGAACCAGAGGCCGATCTCGTTGGCCGCGGACTCGGGGCCGTCAGAGCCATGGATAACGTTGCGGCCCACGGACACGCACAGCGAGCCTCTTATGCTGCCAGGCGCGGAGTCCTGGGGGTTGGTAGCGCCGAGCATGGCGCGGCCCTGCTTGATGACGTCCTTGCCCTCCCAGACCATGGCGACGACGGGGGTGCCCTCGGTGATGTACTTGACGAGTCCGGGGAAGAAGGGGCGCGACGAGAGGTCGGCGTAGTGCTTCTCGGCGAGCTCCTTGGAAGGGGTGACGAGCTTGAGGCCGACGAGCTTGTAGCCACGAGCCTCGAAGCGGGCAATGATCTGGCCAACGAGCTGGCGCGAGACACCGTCGGGCTTGATCATGATGAACGAACGCTCGTTCTCGGTGCCAGGGGCACCGCCGTGGGGAACGGCCTTGCCGTCAAGGCGGAGGGGGTTGCCGGCCATGTTGTACAGCATGAAGCCGGTGACGGCACCAGCGGCGAGGGCGCCGGCCGAGTAGCGGGCGGCGGGCGAGGCGCGCGCCTGCGTCGAGAGCGCACGGACTGCCGTTAGTCACTGCTACTAACAGAGCTTATCGTCTAGTAGCCACAGCTCGGAAGCGCGCCGAAACCATAACGGGCCCCTTCGCTCCGCCAGGTTGCTAGCTGAGCCCGCATTGTGGGCAGCAGCAGGCAATGGGGAGCGAACACTCAAGTAGGCACTCACCGGAGGAGCGCGAAGCGGCGCGGAGACCAACACGGACAGAGTTAGCGAACATTTTGATTTGAGTGGGGAGAGAGGTGGTGACATGCAAGGGCAGCAACGTGCTCCAATGTATCGGCGGCCTCCCTCGCTTGCTCGCACCTGCGCACGCCTGACCTCTGGGGTGCCCTCGGAAAGTCGGATAGGGTGATCGCCCAGTCGCTGCCGTGCTGCCACAACATCTCATTCGCCGACGCTGTGGCAGTGGACCAAGTGGAGGTACCTCCACTTCCCTCCTCCAAGCCGCTCGGTGGAGGTCGCCAGCTGCTGTGTCTGTCCATGCCTGACCAACCTCGAGCGACGCACAATGCGATGAGTATCGACAATCCAGCAGTTCAGGCTACGAGTATGGAAGGGATTGACACCCCTGCGAGTCCGGTCAGCTCGGTTGACTCGCTCTTTGACGACATCAGAGTCGAGCAGGAGGCTGAGGTCGTCGCAGCACGATCAGCGCCCCCGATCCCGGGCCTCTATGTCTTCCCCAGTCTCCTGCCGCGAGACTTGGCCTGTGAGTTGAGCGACCTCATACGCGCTAACCTTTAGCGAGCACTTTGGCTGCCATCTCTGAAGCCGACCACTTTGCGGGCGGGTGCCGCGACCAGGCTATGCTCTTCAGTGCACCCCCGCCAGCACCCTCCTCACTTCCGTCGCACATCCAATCCCTCGACTCAGCTCTGCTTGAGCTTCTCCGGCCTCTTCTGCCTGCCGATGTTCTCGATACCGCGCTCCGGCAGCCGCTAGCACGCCAGGCGATCCTCAACCTCTATCCGCCCGGACAAGGCATCTCGGCGCACGTAGACCTGCCCCGCAGGTACGCGGACGGCATCGTCGGTGTCTCGCTGACTGGCGGGTGTGTGCTCACGCTACAGCGCGCGGACACCGTAATGCGTGAGACGGGGTATGGATCAGCCGAAGGGGAGAGGCACGACGTGTACCTCCCCCCGCGGAGCGTATACGTCCTCTCGGGCGAGAGCAGGTGGGACTGGGCGCACGGGATAGAGGGCCGCGTTGCGGACACAGTTTGCGATAGCACGGACACAGTGACTCTGCCACGGGACATGCGCGTCAGTGTCACGCTACGCTGGATGAAGGAGGGCGCCGGCGTGCTCGCGTAGCGTAGCGGCGGGTTGGTAGTAGACAGTGCATCTCGGATCTCTCTAGTATCTATGTGTCTGTGTATCTGTGTATGTAATCAGTTGGTTCCCCCGGGATCTAGTGCAGCGCCGCAGCCTTCTTCTTCTTGTTCTTGCGCTTCTTCGCGCCGTTGCTTGTCGCGGCGGGGGACTTGACAACCTCGGTAACCTCGGTGTCGATCTCGCTCGACTCAGCCGAAATCTCAACGACCTTCTCCTCAACCTGCTTCGCAGCGACAGGCTTCTTGACGCTGTTCCCGCAGCCGAGCACGGCCTGGGTGAGAACGCGGGCCGCAAAGAGGCAGCCGAGGAAGATGATGGCGATGGCGCGGGCCGAGCTCGTGTCGATGCGCTTCTCGCCGATCACCTGCTGCACCGTGCCGGCCCACGGCCCCGGCTGGCCAGTGAGGGCGAGGTAGATCGCGGCCGTCGCCATGGCACCCCACACGTCGAGCGTGGCGAGGAGGCCGCCCTGCAGCACGGCCGGAGCGCGGGGCACGCCGTCCCCGGCGCCGAGGAGGGAGGCGAGCCAGCCGCCGCCACAGGTCGCGATGGGCGCGAGCACGACGCCGCTCCACGCCGGCAGGCCCTTAGCCACGGCCGCTGTCGCCATGGCGCACGAGCCTGTGCCGCGGAGCATGCCGTCAACTCCGGCCAGAAGGACATTCAGGAGGAAGGAGGGGCACGTGTCGACGACGAAGCGCGACATCCCCGTGCCAACCAGCAGCAGGTAGGCGGTCACGTACACGGCCCACGGACCGGGGGAGAGGAGCCACGGCGGCGGCGTCGAGAGCAGCATGCTCGTGAGCGTGTTGCCGCCCCCTGTTCGTCAGCTATGCCCCCGGCACAGTCACCGCCGCTGGTCTACTCACAAGCCATGATCAGGTATCCAGCGAGGCCGAGGAGAGCGCCGCGCCCTTTGGGACTGTTCTTGCTCGCCTGCGCCCACCCGATGCTGACGCGCGCGGCGTGCACGCACCCGAAGCGCGCGAAGGGGAACAGCGCGTCCGACACGTTCGTGCCCTGCAGGTGCTGCACGAGCTGCGCGACGGGCACAACGGGAAGGTCGAGCTGCGCGAGCGACGAGACCGCCGGCAGCGCGGCGGAGTCGATCTCGAGCTTCTCCAGCCCCAGGCCAAGGAGGTGCTGTGCCTCGGTCGCCAGTTTCCGAATCAGTGCCACAGTCAGGCTGTTCTCGATGCCCATTCTGCGTGTCAGCTGTGTCGCCGCGCTGCCGATAGGTCCAAGACAGATATGTCTCGCGAACGGCTCGGCCTCGGGCCGTCGCCAACGCCGTGGCCCGAACGCCTCAACGCTCGGAGGCAGATCCGAGGTGCGACTCACTTGTCAGAATCTCTGCTCTCCGTCTGAGAGTCTCGTGAAGAGGAAGAAAGAGCGATGTGGAACTCGAGACCTCGAGCGCAGGTGCGATCGGACCGCGAGGCGGCACAGGAACCCTGAGGTCGCGCGAGCAGGCTGAGCGATTTCTGCTTTACCCGGCCGGGCGCGGCCATCGGGCTTCCCACCGTAGCGATATGCCGGCTCTCCGCACAAAGAACGCACACTGTCGCTGAGCATGCTAAGCATGCCGAGAGCGGACTGGCACCGACACATGCGACACAGGCACGCATACTTCAGCTCGTCATGCTGATCGACGATCGCCAAGCTATAGCACACCAGAGATGGCACCTGGTCTAGCCTGAAACACAACCTCCACCCTACCTCCACACTGCAACACCTCGTCCTTGTCATATGCTTTGATATTCATCAGATGAATGATGTTGTACAATAAACTATGGTTGAAACCAGACCCAGCCGCTGCATGTGCTGCAGAGGCATTTTCTTACTACTACTCAGATACACAGGTGCGAAAGCCCAGCGCTTAGTCGAAGCGCTTGATGGTGGTGGTGTCAGGGACACCGGGGAGGGGGAACGAGGTGCAGAAGTTCTTGACGTCCTCCTTAAGCTGCTTGACCTCGCCAGCGACCTCAGAGTCGTTCTGGTAGACCTTCTCGAAGTCGGCGAGCTTCTTGGAGCCAGCCTTCTCCTGGGCCTTCAGGGAGATCTGGACAACACGGTGGAGGAACTCCGCCACCTGCTCAACATCCTTCTCCTTCATCGAACGCGACGTCAGCGCCGACGAACCAATGCGCACACCTCCGGGAACGAGAGCGCTCGTGTCTCCTGCGACTGCATTTTTGTTGAGTGTGACATGCACTTCGTCACAGATCTTCTCGATCTTGGAACCGGTGAGGCCGATGGGGCGGAGGTCCCAGAGAATGAGGTGGTTCTCGGTGCCGTCGGTCTGGAGGCGGTAGCCGTGCTTGAAGAGGACGTTGGCCATGGCGGCGGCGTTCTTGCGGACCTGGATAGCGTAGTCCTTGAACGCGGGGTCGGCGGCCTGCTTGAGGGCGACGGCAATACCACCGATGGTGTTGTTGTGGGGGCCACCCTGGCAGGCGGGGAAAACGGCGCCGTTGACGCGCGACTCCATGTCGGGCTCCTTGTCCTTGCGGAAGAAGATGAGACCGGCACGGGGGCCACGGAGGGTCTTGTGGGTGGTGGTGGTGACAACGTCGCAGTACTCGAAGGGCGAGTTCTGCTCGGCGGCAGCGACGAGACCGGAGATGTGGGCCATGTCGGACATCAGGTAGGCACCCTGCTTGTCGGCGATCTCGCGGATCTTCTTGTAGTCCCAGTCACGGGGGTAGGCGGAGCCACCGCAGACGACGAGACGGGGCTTGAAGATGTTGGCGTTGGTCGAGAGCTGCTCGTAGTCAACGTAGCCGGTCTGGGGGTCGACACGGTAGGGGAACGACTGGAAGTAGATCGACGAAGCGGTGATCTTCTTCTTGGCGGTGTAGTAACCGTGGGTGAGGTGACCACCGTCGGGGAGGCCGAGACCCATGACACGGTCCTGGGGGTTGATGAGAGCCGTGAAGGCAGCGAAGTTGGCGGTCGAGCCAGAGTAGGGCTGGACGTTGACGCCCCACTTGGCGGGGTCGAGGTTGAAGGCCTTGAGGGCACGCTCGCGGGTGAGGTTCTCGAGCTGGTCAATGTACTCGTTACCACCGTAGTAACGGGCGCCGGGGAGACCCTCAGAGTACTTGTTGGTGAGGATCGAGCCGTTGGCCTGCATGACGGCGAGCGAGGTCAGGTTCTGGCGGAGGTCAGTTCCGAATCCGAATTCAACGTGCGTGCGCCTCCGGAGAGGCGCCCCTCGGTAGTGACTACCGGGGAATTCCCACTCACCTCAGAGGCAATGAGCTCAAGGCCGGAGAACTGACGCCAGGTCTCCTTCTCGATGAGGTCGTTGACCTCGGGGTCATACTGCTCCAGAGTCTGGTACAGCATGTTGTTCTGCGAGGGTCAGCGAGTGCGAACAATAGAATCTGGGGCCAAGTGCGGGGCAGCGACGAGGCGGGGGGGCCTTGATACTCACGAAGTCGTTGGGGACGGGGACGGAGGACGACATCCTGACGAAGGGCCTAACGGTGTTGGCGGGGAGGGAGGTGCGGAGGAGGGGGGAGACGATTGACCTCAGAAGGGGCATTGATGGAGACGAAAAAGGGTAGGAGAAATATAAAAAGAGTTATATAGCAGGGCGGTGAGACTGGAGATGCCGAGTCGAACTAGGCAAGGGCAAGGGCGTGTTGAGCAACGGCAGGCAGGCAGGGAGGCCAGGCGGGGCTACGGATACGGGCTTGCTTGGGGGAGGTGGCAGACGCCAATAGCAATCGGGGTGCCAGGGTAAGCCACTGAGCAAAAAGGTCGAGAGCGGGTTTAGTTGGCCCGGTCTTCAGAAATATTGGTTCCGCGAAAGCACAACGCAAGGCGTGGTCGGTTTCTTTGGAAAAAAATGGACGAATTTCGTGCTGTTATTCCTAACCAGGCACGGAGCTCGCTTCTTGATTTGTTCCGTTACCGTACGGGTCGCAGCGCGGCAGCGGGTGCAGATGCGCAGGTTCCGGGGTATGCAGGCGCGTCGGCAAATGAGACGTGCGGCTGTGGACGGAGAATGCTAGACGCCGAGATGATGCGGGCTTCTGCGGTCAGTACCCCACCCACGTTACGTGCATCATCGTCGTCCCCTGCACACTGGTGCGATCTGCAGTCCGTTTGATCATCACTTCTGAGTGCGTACACGCGCACACAGACACGGATGATCTGACCCAGACTACGCCTTCCCCGCCTGTGCCACAAACCACATCCACAGGTGAGACAGTGGAAGCTACGGATGCCACACGGGCGCTTCCAATTGTGTCACTACTCGCGCGGTCCGCTTTCTCGGGGTGCGACGACGACGACTCACCTATGCGTTGATCCAGGCGTGAGATTGGCTGATGCAGACAGCTCGGGGCGAACTGAGGGGAGAATGCAGGTGTTGCGGATGCTGGGGTGGTCGCGGATGGTTGAGAGATAACGATTGTGGGGAAGGTCGATCACGGGACGTGGTGCATGAGGCCTATATACACGTTGCGACCGGTGCCGCTGGAGATCCGTTCGATGTCCAACATCCCCCAACGGATTGCATGATAATTCCCGGTGGAGGGCCCAGGTACGGTTATCGGCTTCCACTCTGTTGGAAAACAGCCACGGGTGAGGCTCGATAAACGGACATATCGCGAGGTGCGGCATCAGGACCGTGGCCTATTTTCCAAGGCGCGCAGGTGGTATTTCCAAGGTTCAGGCCGCGAGCCGCCTTCGATCCATGACCTCCGGCCCATGTCCGGAAATCCGGTGCACTTGATCGCCTCCAGCCAATCTTCGCCCGAAACGCAGCGCCTAGCCCACACCGTCTCGCACTTCATATTGCCGCGCTGCATCGAGTCGCAATAGCTGCATGTACGTTCCTACCCGACGCGCAACCCCGCGTAGCTCAAGCGACGACGATACGACAATGCCCACATGTACCCACATACGGACCTGCCGCCCTGCCGCCATGCTTAACGTCATTCCAGGCACAGGCGCTGCGGATTCAAAACCACGTGACAGGTAAACAAACCCCGGTGGAGGTTTACAGGAGATGACCGGACCGTTAGAGCCCTGTGTCCGCAACGCGTTAACAGTGCTCGACAATTTCACGGATACCACGGACGGTCTTCCGCCTCCACAGGGAACATCGCACGATCGGACTTGCTGGGTGGATAAAGAGGTTCACACCAGCAAATGATTGTGGGAGGATGAAGGTGCTCTGTGTGGCAGAGAAGCCCAGCATCGCGAAGAGCATCACGGCCATCCTCTCTGAGAACAACTTCACCTCGCGGCAGAGCGGACACCAGTACATTCGCAACTATGACTTCGACTACAACCTCCCTCCTCCTATCGGACACGGTAGAGGGACCGACTTCACCGTCACTAGCGTCCTGGGACATTTGACGAATCTCGTGGGTGCTCGTGACCGGAGGCGCTGACAGTAGGAATTCCCAGATGACTACCGCAAATGGCACTCATGTGACCCCTTCGCGTTGTTCGACGTTCCAGTCATCACTTCGGTTTCATTGGTACGCGGCTTCATGGGTGTGACTAATCCCAGGACATGAAGAGGGTTGAGACCAATTTGAAGAACGAAGCTCGGCGCGCTCAGGTCTTGATGATTTGGACTGATTGCGATCGCGAGGGAGAACATATTGGATCCGAGATTGAGTTTGTTTGCCGCAAGTCCAACCCGCAGATTACCGTCAAGCGTGCGAGGTTCAGCGCTATCATTGCTGCGTGAGCTCCTATACTCCAACCTTAGCTGACCGCCAGGCAGATACACCAAGCCTGTCGGCAAGCTGGGGCACTCGACGAGAACCAAGCCAAAGCTGTCGAAGCACGTACTGAGCTGGACCTTCGCATTGGTGCCGCTTTCACGCGGTTCCTGACGCAGACACTCCAAGTCCGTGTGCCGGAGCTAGGCGATCAGAAGCTGGTTAGTTACGGCCCCTGCCAGTTCCCTACTCTCGGTTTCGTCGTGGACCAGTACAACAGGGTACAGTCCTTTGTTCCAGAACAGTTTTGGTACATCTCTGTTACTTGTGAGCGTGACGGTGACGATGGGGAGCCGTTCAAGGTCAACTTTTCCTGGCGCAGGAATCATCTCTTCGACCTGCCTGTCGCCCATTTGCTTTGCGAGAGGTGCATCGAGGAACCGACAGCAACAGTCCTGAAAGTCGAGACAAAACCGACTACCAAATGGTGAGCAGGGGGTCCATATCACCGACTGACGAAAGGAAACCATTGCCCCTGACAACTGTCGATTTGCAGCAGTCAGGATCGCGACTTCTTGGCATGACACCGAAGCGTATATTGGACGTGAGTGGCGAGAAAAGCTTGTCTGACCCCAGACTGCCGAGAAGCTCTACCAGAAGGGATTTTTGAGCTATCCTCGTACTGAGACAGATCAGTACGACAAGGCATTCGACTTCATGTCTCTGATCCGGAAGCAAGAGCTCAACAGAGAGTGGGGAGACTACGCTAAGAAGTGGGCCGTCACGAAAGGCAAGAGCTGACTGGTGCCAGGCTGCTCGATGGGGCTTTCCAAACTCCTCGCAACGGCCGCAAGAACGACAAAGCCCATCCTCCGATTCATCCTACGAATGGAGCCCAGGGTCTGGAAGGAGATGAGCGCCGTGTCTACGAGTTTGTCACCCGTCGCTTCCTTGCCTCATGCTCTACCAACGCCGAGGGCAAGCAAACGACGGTAGAGATCGAAATTGCGGGCGAGTACTTCCATGCGGGCGGCGTCATTGTCATCGCCCGCAACTACCTTGAGGTGTACCCATACGACAAGTGGAACAGCAACCCGATTCCGGACTTCCAGGAGGGAGAGCAGTTTGTGCCGGACGAGTGTATGCTCAAGGAAGGCACAACGACGGCGCCAAACTACCTCACAGAAGCAGACCTCGTCGGCCTCATGGACAAGAACGGGATCGGAACAGACGCCACTATCGCCGACCATATCGCCAAGATTATCGACCGGGGGTACGTCCTGACGAAGACCATGCAGAAGACCAAGTACCTCGTCCCGTCCACGTTGGGTATCGGGCTCGTCGAAGGTTTCAATGCTATCGGCTTTGACAGGTCTCTGAGCAAACCACACCTTCGACGAGAAACGGAGCACCGGATGCAGCTCATCTGTGACGGTCAGCAACGCAAGGGCGAAGTCATTGACCTCAGTCTGGAAGAATACAGGGAGGTGTATGTCAAGGCTAAGCGCGAGTTCAATACCGTCGTGGACTCAGTCAAGAACTACCTCCACGGTGACGGCGAGGCTCAGGAGGCTCTCCGAGCAGCGGCGCGCGGTGGACGAGGAGCTCGGGGCGGCACACGCGGGACCCGCGGAACTCGAGGGACGAGGGGCACGCGTGGTGGTCGGGGAGGAGGGCCCGGTGCTGCTCCACGTGAATCTCCAGACGGTGGTGACGACGACGACGAGGATGAGGATGGGCCCCCTCGCGGTGGAGGCGCTGCTCGTATGACTTCAACACGAGGCCGCGGCGGAGCACAAGGACTCAGTGGTGGCACAACTAGAAGGCGGACTGCTGCAGACGCAAATGACCAGGGTCCTGTTCCAAACTGCATGTGCGGCTCAGCTGCGGCCGAACGAACAAGCAACAGTGCAGCCAACCCGGGACGACAGTTCTTCGCTTGCCCGAAGCCGCGAGAGGAGCAGTGCGGATTTTTCGTGAGTTTAGCTCCCGGCCGTGGTCACTGACATTCAGCAATGGGCTGACGAACCCGACGGCGGCCCTGCACCCAAACGTCAAAGAACAGTCGCTGCACCGCTGCGGGGCGGCGATGTACCGGCTCCTCGCCCTAACGGAGTCCGGGGCATTGTGCGCTGTGACTGTGACCTCGAGGCCGTGCGCAACACGACACAAAACGGCGCCAACAAGGGGCGGCGATTCTGGACATGCCCAAGCAGCGTACGAGCGCAATGCGGCTTCTTCGCCTGGGAAGATGGGGAGGATGCCGATACCTCGGGTGCCAGTGGTAGCGGAGCCGGAGGCGGCGGCGGCGGGGAGTGCTTCAAGTGCGGCCAGCTTGGCCACTGGGCGAACGCCTGTCCCAACGAGGGTGGCAGCGGCTCCCGCGGAGGAAACCGTTTCTACAACCAGAGCTCTCGGTCTGGACCGTCCCGGTCCGGAGGAGGGGAAGGAGGTGAGTCATGTAGCTACGGCTATGGGGCTGACGAGAAGGTTGCTGCTTCAAGTGCGGAGAGAACGGGCATTGGGCCAGCGACTGTCCCAACGAACAAGGAGGAGGGGGATACTCAGGGCGCTCTACCAGAGGTCGCGGAGGCGGCGGTCGCCGCGGTGGCTCTCGTGGCCGAGGAAGGGGCCGAGGAGGCGGCAGCGGCGGCGGAGGTGGGGGAAATGGTGAGCCCCTTGCCCCATGCACGACTGACAACAGACTGTTACAAATGCGGTCAATCGGGACACTGGGCGAACGCGTGTCCCAACGCATAAGCACAGTACTCACTATGTCATTAGCACACTTTCACTCGCATATCTTGGTAATTCCGGCGCATTGGAAACGAAATGCATTTGTATTCTAGAAGGCGAAGCACGGCATACACAGACTCTGACGATCTCCTGCGACGTATCATTGGAGGACAGCTCTCATGTCACCGCTGCCCACCGCATTCATTAGCCCCGAAGACGATGTCGGAGGCGCGACGCCTTGGCGTCTGGTGGTTCGACGTCCGTCTCTGCCCCGTGAAATGCTCGTACGAGCAGAATCACCTCCGTTCGGCAATTAAGATGACCGATCTGAGACCGGCCGTCAAGTTACCGGTCTGCTGGACATAGCTAAGGCGACAGCCCTAATAGGACGTCGCCGACCTCCACCGACTCACGTGGCCACCGACCCAGTATTTTGGCATGGAATGCGCAGAAGACCGCAAAAGTTCCAAGACGTCGTTTTGTCATCGCTTCATTCCCCTTCCCTTCCAACATGATCCCTCGGATACTCGCACGCCCCCCGCGGGCGCGCGTTGCGTCCGCTTCACCCCTTCTCCGCCGCCATTATGCAAAGCGAAGAGGGAAGCAGGCGAAGCAGAGCATTGTGGAGGAGCCTCCCCACATCGACCCGGTGCTTGACCCGAGCTTTGCCGCCCTCATGAACGACGTCCAGATGTCGCTGAAGCGGCACAAGAAGGAGGACATGTCTTACGTTGCCGAGAAGGACATCACACCGGTCCCGGCCGAGGAGCAGTCTGCAGCCGCCAGTGACGGTGACGACGACGGTCAGCTCATGGGCCGCCCGCCAAGACGATCACCGGCATCGATTTTCGGAACCAAGAACATCGGCATGATCGTGCTGCCCGACTGGCTCGTCGAGGGTGTTCAAATGGAGATTGAGCGTACGTACTCTATCGCTGGTAGGCACTAACATCCTGCAGGGTTTGACAACCGTCGCATCGTACGCGACCGATACCTGGAGCTACTCAAGCCGAAGGTACACAAGGAGGACAAGTCGAAGACGAAGAACACCGAAGAACATGCGCTTGCACGTGCAGCCGCCTTCCTGCCGGCACAATACGCCGCTGTTGCGAACGTTCTGCGAGAGCTTCGCACGCGTGTTGGAGACATCAAGGGCCCGATCCTTGAGTCAACGGACGGCATTGCGCCTGGTCTCTGGTGAGTTCTGGATTGAGATACAATACTGACTTGTAGGGCCGCGACCGAGGAGCTCGGTGTCGATGCCATTCGCGAGTACACTCTGATTCAACGAACGCGATGGGGCCTTGCGCTAGCCGAGCGTCTCGCGCAGCCGCTCGGCGTCGACGTCAACCTGGACGAGATGGACTTCAAGCGCGACATCGTCTTCTCGGAGATGCCAAGGGCGCCGCAGGTCGCGATGAGCACGTTCATGATGTCGATGCTTCCGACGCCGCAGTCGCGCCGCGACCACCTGAAGCAGCTGCTGGATACGGGCGCGGAGCACATTGTCGTTGTCGACAAGGGCTCGACCGAGGTGTGGGAGGCGATGGACGCCGCGCGCACGTTCCTGCTGGAGCAGAGCACGCCGCAGCGCCCGCTGCACATCACTGCGCCGTGCCCGCACCAAATGGAGTGCCCGCGCGCTGGCACGAGAGAGGCGTGCAGCTTCATCCAGAAGCTGCAGCGGCCGCCGTTCCTGCGCCGGACGAAGCACGCCAAGCGCGGCGAGGAGAACATGACGTACTCGTACCTGATCATCTCGCGCGGCGAGCGGCCCACGACGTCCTCGACGGTGGGACGATTTGGCCAGGTCGCTGCTGAGCACGAGGCGCGGCACGCGGCCAAGGCGAGCTTCCGCCCCGAGCTCGTTCCCATCGAGGGCGGGGAGCGGGGCACGTTCGAGGCCGTGAACACGAGCACGCTTGATGTCAAGACACCCACGGCCGAGAGCCTCGACGACCCCGCGGTTCGTGAAGCCGTCCGTGCGCAGGCGTATACCTGGCCGCGCCTGGTTGCGCCCCCGATGAAGCGCTCAGGCCACGTCGTCATGGACGTATGCTCCCCGTCTGGGCAGCTGGAGCGTCGCCGATACCCCAAGTCGGGCGGGAAGCAGACGTACTACGACGCGCGCCGCACAGCGTGGGGCGACATCTTCCCGCACGAGCCGAAGGGCAAGGTGGAGGTGCGCGACCGCGGTGTCATGCACCTCAAGAAGGTTCTCACGCCGGAGCAGGTCATTGAGCAGGAGCGCGCCGAGAAGGCAGCGGAGAAGGCGGAGCGCGAGGCGGCCAAGCTTGGGGGCTCTGCCCCTTCGCCCACGGCTGGCCCTGCCACGCCGGTTGCCCCGGCTGCTGAGGAGGAGCCCGCGGCGCCGGCGAGGCGGAACAGGCGGCGCGTACGCGACCTGCCGTTCGAGAGCACGGGCGACCCCGAGCTGGACGCGCTGTATCTGGACTTGGGCATTGCGCCCGTGACTGCGGAGCCGGTGATGGGCCCTGCCGACGCGAAGGGCGACAGCGAGGAGGAGGAGCTGGACATGGAGCTGGAGCGTATGTTCGGGGGAACGCTGGAGCCGCTGAACCCGGAGGAGCCGGCGCCGACGCCCACGTCTCGGCGCGCCCAGCGGGCGATTGAGGCCGAGATGGCGGATGTGCGCTACTCCCGGCGCGGGCGGCAGCGGCGGGTGCGGAACGAGAAGCGCGAGTTCTCGAGCGCGGCGCGGCCGCTGACGACGCTCGCGCGCCCTGCCGTCGCGCAGACGGGCCTGGGCGTCCAGCGGCGCTTCATGTCGGCGCGCCCTGCCGAGCTCAAGGGCCGGGCGAAGCTGACAGTCGGCGCGCTGCAGAAGCAGCACGCGGCCGGCGTGCCCATCAGCGTGCTGACGGCGTACGACTACCCGACGGCGCGGCTGTGCGCCGACGCTGAGGTCGACATCATCCTCGTCGGCGACAGCCTGGCGCAGGTCGCGCTCGGGTACGCGAGCACGACCGAGCTCACGCTGCCCGAGATGGCACACCACGTGCGCGCCGTGCGCCGCGGCTCGGGCAGCTCGTTCATCCTCGTCGACCTGCCGTTCGGGTCCTTCGAGGCGTGCGTCGAGGACGGCGTCCGCGCCGCCGTCGAGCTCGCCAAGGCCGGCGCCGACGCGGTCAAGATCGAGGGCGGGCCCGAGACACTCCCCCTCGTCCGCCGCCTCACCTCGTTCGGCATCGCAGTCATGCCCCACATCGGCCTCATGCCGCAGCGCGCCGCCAGCACCGGATACAGGGTGCAGGGCAAGCAGGCCGCGGCGGCGCTCGAGCTCGTCCGCCTCGCGCAGCAGTTCGAGGACGCGGGCGCGTTCGGCCTCCTCCTCGAGGCCATCCCGCACCAGCTCGGCGGCCTCATCACGCGCAACGTCGGCATCCCCACCATCGGCATCGGCGCTGGCAACGAGACCTCGGGCCAGGTCCTCGTTCTCACCGACCTGCTCGGCACGTACGGCTTCGACGCCGAGACCAAGGTGCCCAAGTTTGTGCGCGAGTACGCGCACTCGGGCGCCAACGAGTCCGAGGCTGTGCGCAAATACATCGACGACGTGCGCGCCCGCACCTTCCCCAAGACGGGCGCCGAGACGTACACTATGCCCGAGAAGGAGCTCGCCGAGCTGCGCCGCCTCGCTGCCGCTGCTGAGATGAAGGAAAACTAAACATCACGCAAACATCACTACTCTTGTACCACACACTCAAATGTATGCATCGCTCTTGGTCATTGCCTGTCTGATGTCGGTCGCTGCGCGTTCGACGTGGGTAACTTCGGATGCATTGTTCTTCTAGGAAATATTATACTTGTTCTGGTGAAGGCGCTGCCTCGCCTCGCTCAGCTTATTCCTTCGCGGCCTGCTCGACCATGGCGCGCCAGCGGCGCTGCGTGTCGATTGCCTCGCGGAACACCTCGTACTTGGCGTCGAGGAGCTTCTTCTCGCGGTGGCCGAGCTCGCCGTCGCGCGGCTCGATGCGCTTGGCCGGCTTGGTCATCTGGACCATGATGTCCCAGAGGCGCGCGCCGTGCTCGTCTGCGATGCGCTGCGCCTCCTCCTGCGTCTGGATGCCGTGGCCCTCGGCGGTGGCGGCCTCGTGCGCGAAGCGGCCCAGCATCGCCGAGCCGAGCGGCACGGCGGCCGACGGGTTGGGCGGAATGATGACAGGCATCTGGAGCACGGTGGCGAGCAGGCGCATGAGCTGGCCGTTCTTTGCCTGCGAGCCGGACATGTAGACGGCGTCGATCGCGTGCCCGCGCGCGTTCATCGTGTCCACAATGTGCCGCGTCTGCAGCGCGATCGCCTCGAGCGTCACGTTGAACTTCTCGGCGAGGTCGTCGAGCGAGTCGTCCAGCTCCAGCCCCATGATCATGCCCTTCATCTTCGGGTCCGCCAGCGGCGACCGGTTCCCGTGCAGGTCCGGGTAGAAGTGCAGGTCCTTGGTGAGGTGCGTCAGCGTCGGCGCGCCGGTGCGCTTCTGCATCTCCTCGAGCCGGTGCCCGAGCACCTCGTACTGCGAGATGCCCTGCTTCTTCGCCTCCTCCTGCAGCTTGGGGTACGCCGGGTGCGTGTTGATGACAAAGTCGATCAGCTGCCCCGTCGAGCTCTGCCCGCCCTCGTTCATCCAGTGTCCCGGGAACACCGCGTTGCGGTACGGTCCCCACACTCCCGGCACGCTGATGCCGTCCTCGCTCTGTACGATGTGGCAGGTGCTTGTTCCCGCGCACGCCGCGAGACGGTGCGACGCATCCTCCATCGTCGGGGTCGGCTCCTCCTCACCCTTCGAGTTGGTCGCACGCGCAGCGACCGTGCCGATCCACCCGCTGTATGCATCGATGACAGCCGAACCCACGGCCGTGCCCTCCTTCAGGCCAAGATCGGCGGCGGCGGCAGCGTCGAGTCCCTTGCCGACTGGCTGGCCGGCGGAAAGAACCAGCCCGTTCTTCCCCGGGATGCCGCCGACCTGAATGAAGTCGCGCTCGACGATCGAGTCGAGGCCGATCTTGCCGAAGAAGCGTGCGCTCCAGCCGTCGTGCGAGACCTCGGTCGTTCCACCATAAGTCATCTTGGTGCCCGGCGGGACGTACGAGAACTTGCAGGCGAGGGAGCAGTTGGAGCGCGCCTTGCTCCCTGTCGCGCGGAACGTAAGGTAGTCGGGCAGGTCGAAGAAGTTGGCCTTCTCGAAGAGCGCCGAGTCCATGTGCTTCTTGAGCCAGAGCGTCTTCGGCGTCTCCATCTCGAGGCTCATCGTGCCACCGACGAACGACAGCACCGCCTCCGCCGTGTCGTTGATCGTGTCTGCCTCATCCTCAGCACGGTGGTCCGCCCACAGGATAACGTCGAAAGCGCCAGGCTTGCCGAGGTTGGCGTCGTCCTCCTTCCCGCCAGAGATGCGCGAGACGGACATCGGGTTGCCGCTGTCGTCGACGACGGCGAGGGAGCACGTCGCATCAAAACCGACACCCTTGACGTCGGCAGGGTCGACGCCGGACTCCTTCAGCACCGCCTTGCATGACGCAGAGAGGGCATCCCAGATGTCCGACGTCGACTGCTCGAAGATCCGGTGGTCACTCGACGAGCGCTGCGTCTTGGTCGCCTTCGAGTGCTCAGACAGCAGCGTGCCCTCGCGGTCGACGAGGCATGCGCGGGCGGATCCAGTTCCACTGGTTCTGTCAGCGACGTCTTCCTCGCGTCTCATCGGCCGCCGATGCGCCTTTCCCATACGCGCGGGCGCAGCCGAGCGCCCTTTGGAATTCTGCGCTCCCCCGCCTTCCCTGCCATCCCCCCGCTCTCCGGCGCTACTCACACGTCAAACCCGATAAAGTACTCCATGGTGGTGGTCGTGGAGGAAGTGGAGTCAGGACGTCAGAAGGGGTGAGTGTGACGTTGTCGTCGGTGTCAGATGAGAATCTGTCAGCGAGCATGTGGCAGGCATCATCCGGGGAACTGCCGCATTATCGGTGATTAAGCATTCCTCGGCGCTGCCCGGCTACTTGCTGCTCGCCACCCACGCTCCGGACCGGACGTACCAGGGCCAGAACGCAGCGCAAACCTGCCGATGGCGGGCACGGGAGCATTTGAAGACGGTTGTGGCGCACGTGGCCTAAGTCACGTGAGGCAATTCGCCCTCGTCCTTCACTACCCAGGCGGAGCAGATAAAGAAGAAGGATGCTCGGATTGATGGCCGATCAGCAGCCAGTCAGTTCAGAGCACGCTCCCAATGGGTAGCGTGCAGCCGGGCAGCGGGCAGGCTTGGCTTGGCAGTGCTGTATTGTTTGCGAGCCGGGACAGGCATGTGTGCACCCGCGGCCGCTCTTAAGTTCTTGGCGCCTGTGCCATGGGCGCGACCTATTCGATGGCCGTGCTGCGCGCAGCGGAAAGCGTGAAACAACCCCGCATCCCCTCGGCTCCCCATGCTCCCCAGCCCTCGGCCCTCGGGGCGGTGTGTGCTGCCTCGGGCGTCGGGCTGAGCCTCGGTGTCTCGGTGTCGATCGCGTGCAGCGCAGATCACGTAGGCCGCCGTCTGGAGCTGGAGGACGGGCGTAAGACACTGTAAACACGCTCGCTCGGTGCTGCGTCGTTACGGCACATACGTACACCGAAGCGCTTGTGCGCCTGTCGCTTTCGCGTCGGACCTAGCCTGGCCTGGCCTGGCACACCCGGCGCCGCATGCCGCCCGCACAGCAACAAGCGACCGGAGCACAACGGAGCACCCTCGTTGCCACCACGCTCGTTCGGCTTTGCTAGCGCGGGCTGATCGCACGACTGCAGCGCGTCAGCGGGCAGGCGGGGCACAAACCCCAGGCCGCACGCGGGCAGCCGGTATGCCCGCTGGCGTTCATTACGACCCGAAGCATAGAGTTCGGATTGCGTTCCTGTTTATCGCCTCCTGCGCTTCCTCGCTGCGCGGCCAGAGCTTGTCGTATTCTCCGCGCGCCCAACGCCCACACATGACGACGGGCGATATGGCTGTACGAGAGACACGTAACTTACGAGGTACCGAGGAACACGAGGCACATGCACTGCATGTGCGCTTGGCTGAGCATGCTGAGCTTGCTGAGCACTTGGCCAAACGCTGAGCTTCGTGAGCTGCCTGCGATCCAGCAAGTGGCTGCGGTAACTCCAAGCTTCTTCCAAGCTTCGCCCAAGCATCGCCCAGAACTCTGGACTGCGGGCATGTTGTTCCAAGACAGCAGCAGCTCGCTTTTCCAGTTCGCCAAAACGCATGCACATATGGAAGCACCAGTACCTCGGGTCCCAGGTCCGTGGGGGCCATGGGAGCCGTTCCCAGATGTGGGCGAGTGGGTTGGCAGTCCAGACTTTTTCGTGGCATGTGCGAGTGCGTCGTTCGGCATGCCATCGTCCGAGATGCGATGAATGATCCGATGCATGGCTGCTCCGGGCCTCACTTTGCACTGGCTGCCGGCTGCGGCGTCGGGGTCTTTCGATATCGGTGTTGGTATCACCTCTCTAAGACCCGAGTCCCCCAAATCAATTCGTTGCGTCGGCGGCGCAGATCCAGCCAGCGACCGAGATCACAGCGTCGCAGCGGACGCATGGGGCTGCAGAAGGCGGACGCTAAAAGGTGCACAGCACGTGCAGGTGCCAATCAGCTGCAGAAGACGGCGGCTCCGCAGTTGCAAGTGACTGCGTAGCTGCGTTGTGATGACATACATCATCGGTGCTCAGCTTCGGTCCATCGACCTTTGAGCAGACCGTGCGGAGAAACGTCGCTGTCATGGAAAGGATCTGCCAGTAGGGCCACAGGAGCGAGGCGCAGCCTAACGCATTCATTAGCCTGGTATGCATGGCTGAAACGCGCACACGCAGCGAGCTCGCGCCTCGCGCTTGCTCGATACGGGCTGTCCTACGGCCTCCTCGGCCCACTAGCGCAGGGCGAGAGCAGGGAGCGCAGGGCGGCCGCCGCGCTAGCAGCTGGAACGCAGCGCGCAGTCAATTCATTCATGTTGGTCCTGTCTTCCTTCGTCCTTGCAGGTCACCCGGCACCCGGTGGCGCGGTGGCACTGCCTGACTCTGCACTCTGCACTCTGCACTCTGCACTCTGCACTCTGCACTCTGCGCGTCTGCGATCGCAAACTTGACCAGCTCGGGCCATGACGCACTCCGCGCGTACTCCGTAGTGACTGCCGCCGACGCCGCACGCTGGGAAGTCACGAAGCTAACCTTGGCTTCGGCTCGAGCGCAAGGTTGAGAGTTTTCGCGGTGCTGTTGGCCGGTGCATGGAGAGTTCGTACAGCCATCGTGTGGGCGTAACCTGCCGTGCGTCGTACTGCTTGTAATGCAACAGGCAGAAGGAGCTGGGTGCCAATAGACCGGGCAAGCCGGGGGGACCGGGCCGGCCCTTGTGGGCCTGTGGGCTGATTGGGTTTCCCCAATTCGAAAGGATTCTGTCGTATTATACCGTCGTGAGTTAACTACATGCTGCGATCCTGAGTCCCCAGGGAAAAACAGGGTCGCACGAGGGTTCGGCAGGCCCCGCTCATTAGCGCGTTCCGACCAGGACCAGCACTCAAGGGTCGCAGCAGCACGCAGGCGGGAGCCGGTACCGGAAGAACTACGCACACACCGCTGGCTGCAAGGCACAGGCGCAGAGGCTTACGCCCATCAGCGCATCGTGCATCAGCCGCATCGCACATCCGGACCTGTCTCATGGCAGGTGCAAAGGGCCCTTGTACTCCCTGAGCGCGATCCCTGATCTCCCTGCAACCCTTGATTGTGAGACTGCAAGTAGCAAGTGGCCCATTCACTGGCGTCTCATCCTCTTCGGTCCCTCAACCCCTCCGCTCTCCACAGCGTCCCAGTCCGAGCACCCTTGACGTATCGCGTCCACTGCGCAAGCAAACACTCAACGTCCGTGACGCCTCATCCGACGACCCCTCTTCCTCTCCTTCCTGGATCTCGACTGTTGCGCAGTCCCCACGTCCCCGTTCCTTCTCTCCCCCTGAGCGTCTGAGCGGCAGAAAGACGTCAGGTGTGACTGTCGGAGCTCGGACGGGCCAGCGCACGTAGCCTGACATGGCACTACGCTTTCAGGACACGCATGGTAATCCTGCTTTGACTTATTGTTACCCGTGAACCCAACTCTGTTTCCTCTGGCCTCCTGGCAGCCTGGCCTAGTTCCTTGCTTTCTTCCCCGGGCCTCAGGCCTGGCACGTCTTGAGCAGCTGCTGGCACAAGCGGTCTGTGGCCTGTGGGACCACGATGCAACGGGCCTTGGCACTCAGCTGGCTTCAGTCCTTGGCCGCAGCGCCGATGCCGAGGGAGATAACCAGCTAACGTCTGCGCTTACCTTGTGATTCTCCCATCAATCCTATCCTCCTCCCTTTCCTACATTTCTCATCACCCATCAACCCCCTCGCCTTCCCTCTTCTGCCTCCCCACCGCCCGTTTGCTCCGGTTCCTCGCTCTTCGAACCGGTTTACCTCCCCCGCCCCCACGCTCTCTTGCTCACTAATCCTCGTTCGCTGATCGACACGACGCCTGTCGACCTTATTTCTCGGTATCCCGACTCTTGACTTCTCTTCAACTTCACTTAATTGCTCGACGTCCAGCTTCGAGTTTTCTTCTTTCTCAACTAGACAGGAGTCCTTCGATCCCGCAGTTCAGCTTCGAGACTCGCCTTCCCCTGTGACGACTTCGAATCGCACAGACCAGTCCTAGTTCGCCTTCGTCGACCACAACACCATCGACCCCGACTTCCAGACTGTTTCTGCCTCTATTTCTTTCCGAGTACCCCTAATCTCTACCACCACGGAGTAAGTTTGCCTGAGGCCTGAGAGAGCTGTGCTGCGCCTGTCGCGAAACAGCCTTTGGTCTTGATTGAAGCCGGTTTCGTCGTTTTCGAAAGCGTAGCAGCCCATCGTGTGGCTCTGTGGCTATTCGGTCGTACCTGCTCCTGCTCGGTCCGCGTTCTTCGTTTCACAAGCAGAGTGAGCTGACCGGAGCAGCACTCAGCAGTAATCTAAGCTGCACCGCACCATCTAATCCTATCCCCGACACTCTTTTCTAATCCGCAACACCAGCAACAATGCTTCCTAAGACGCTTTTCCTGATTGTTGCCGGACTCGCTTCCGCGAGCCCGTTCGCCATTCTTCCCGACACTCCCGAGGACGAGGTTGCCGCCATTCAGGCCGGCAGGAAGCGCTTCGCTATCCTTCCGGACACGCCTGAGGACGAGGTTGCCGCCATTCAGGCCAACAAGAAGCGCTTTGCTATCCTTCCGGACACGCCTGAGGACGAGGTCGCCGCTATCCAGGCCGGCAAGCGCCAGGTCGGTGCCGTTCTCAACCTGCACCGCACCGTTAGCCACCACGGCAACGCCAAGCGTGACCCGCACCACGCCCTGACTCGCGACGCCGCGCTCTGTGATGTCCGCTACAACGAGGGCCGCAACGCGAAGCGCTTCAACGAGGAGCTCACGCATCTCCGGAAGCGTGCCGGTGACATGGGTATGGTGAACCACGAGTACGACAACCTCTACACTGGAGAGGTCTCCGTCGGCAACCCGGGCCAGAAGTTCAACGTCGTCCTCGACACCGGTTCGGCCGACCTTTGGGTCCAGGAGTCGAACTGCACCAAGTGCCAGGGCTCCAAGTTCGACCGCTCGCAGTCGTCCTCGTTCTCCGTCCCCGACGGCGCGCCCACGTTCCGCATTAACTATGGTTCTGGATCGGTCAAGGGCCGCCTTGGCCGCGACGACGTCGCGCTCGCCGGCTACCGTGTCGTGAAGCAGACCTTTGGTCTGATCGACGAGGGGTCGCACATCCTCGGCGACAACGGTCAGGGCATTCTTGGTCTCGCCTTCCAGTCGCTTTCCAACGCCAAGGTCACCCCCTGGTGGGTTACCAGCTCGACCAAGTGGCCGCAGCCCATCTTTGCCTTCTTCCTCCGCCGCTGGAGGCACGACGACGACGCCACGGGCTCTGATGACGGCGGCAAGCTTACCCTCGGCTACCTCGACAACTCGCTGTACACTGGTGACGTGCACTACACGAAGCTGCTCGACAACCCCAAGTACTGGGCGATTACGATGTCCAAGCTGTCCGTCGCGGGCCAGGAGGTCGACCTGAGCGGCAAGCCGAACGTCGCGATCGACACGGGCACGACGCACATCCTCGGCCCGGAGGAGGTCGTGCAGAAGATCTACGAGAAGATCCCCAACTCGCGCCCCTCGGCGTCGCACCACCAGTACATGGAGTACCCGTGCAACCAGACGATCGACGACGTCACGATCACCTTCGGTGACTTTGACCTGCACATGACTAACGCCGACTTCAACGCCGGTGAGGTTAAGGAGCGCCCCGGATGGTGCCTGGGCACTTTCTACATCGGCCGTCTGTCGAGCAACAACCCCGTCAACTGGATCTTCGGCGCGTCGGCCCTCAAGAACGCCTACACTGTCTTCGACAGCCAGAACCAGCAGGTCGGCTTCGCCCAGCTCGCCGACGGCCTCAACGCCCCCTCCGACAACCAGGGCACGGCCTCCGGCGGCCAGCAGCTCCTGCCCTCCGACCTCCCCGCCGCTCAGCCCCTCGACGAGGCCCCCATCGCCGAGGAGCCTTCCGCCGTGCACGACGTCGTCACCGACGAGCAGGCCTCTGCCGCCCCGTCGCCCGACCCTTCGACGTCCGCCGCCCCCTCCAGCTCGGCCACCTCCGCCTCCGCCTCCCCGTCTGCTTCCCCCTCTGCGTCCAGCTCTGCTGGCTCCAGTGCGTCCGAGGCCTCCCAGGCTTCCTCCGTTGGTACTAGTGACTCATCCTCCCCCTCAGCCGCAGCCCAGACCCCTTCTGCCAAGACGGAGACCAAGGCGGCCGGCCCCGCGTCCGCCGCGGCGCCGAGCGCGAGCGCCGACTCGTCTGCGCGCGCGCTCTTCCCGAGCCTGACCGCCGTCGCCGCGGCGGCCTTAGCCGCGTTCGTCCTCTAACCTCCCACCCTCAACCCCTCAACCCCTTCTTCAACCCACTGTTCCGAACCCACATGTTCACCACACCCGAACCCGAACCTTTTGTATTCCGCTACGCAACCCCCTCGCCCATCCCCCATCCGTAAGTTAATAACCGGCGCTGTGCAGCACGCGCCAGCGCGCCAGCGAGCTCTTCAATCAAGCAAGATAGAATATTGAGAACTGCCAACTACACGTAGAGTAAGCCCGAGATCGGGTCGTAGCCTATAGCTTATGCCACGAACACTTTTTGACACCTCGGCGGCGCGCGGAGGCATGACTGTCCACTGCATAGCGCTGCACGCTCGATGGTCCAGTGGAAGGAGGCACGGCAGGGGAGAGCAGAAGGGTGGAACGGGATCGGGCGCCTCCCGCTCCGAACAGGACCCATATTGCGCAGTCGGCCTGACGTACTCCGCCACGCGACACCGCGGTGCTCCAAACTACACTCTGCTTCTACGTGCTGGTAAGTCCATCATCGGCGTTTCATACAACCAGAAGAGGAGACATATCACCGGGCGTGGTGTGGGCGCAGATGGCCTAACAGAGATGCATGGGAAAGGTATTCGAGATCGCGGCTCTGCCTCCGCTCAGCATGTCATAGCAGCGAGCGCGACCGTAAGTACGAGGGCAACGCTGGCGCTCTTAGTCGTCCGCGAAGCCGCGCTTTTCGGCTTACCGCTGGCTGAGGACCCAGCGGCGGCCGACGCCGAGTGGCTGCCCGGCGCACTGGAGGTGGCAGCCGCAGCTCCGGAACCTTGCGCGTCCGACGCAGTCGCGGAAGAGGAGCCCCCGGCAGCCGAGCCAGAGTGCGAGTGAGACGCTCCGTGCTCCGAATGCGACGCGGATGCGGAGTGAGAGGCGTGCGACTTGTGCGACTTGGCGGCCTGCGGGCCGGCGCTGACGGCGGATGGCGCGTTGCCGGAGCTCGCGGTCGCGCCCTCGGCGGACACAAACGCCGTGATGGACGCAGCAGCGGACGACGCGGCCGAAACTTCCGTCAGCATGCCCAGCTCCTGCAACATACCTGGTTCGTTGCCACGGGCGGCCAGGCGTGCACTGCCCGGATCCTGGCAGGCCTTGGTACAGTCCTTCATGGCCTGGTCGGCCGCCGACCCCGCGATGGCATGGCAGCCCTGCGGCGTCCTGTCGATGGTCCCCGGGATGCTGTTGCAGCAGCGCACGATGCAGGCCCGCAGGTCACTGTTGCCCGGGAACTGCATGGCTCGTCAAGCTGAGATGTTTGTCGTACGTTGCAAATGGAAGTTCAGAGATTGGTGCTCCTTCATACCATCACTGCTCTGTTGTCGGGATGTCCAGAGCCGGGGATGGTCAAGCCCCATGCGGCGTTATTCCCCGAAACGCATGGCTCGTTGCTGGGACAACACCAATGGTGCGAGGCTTGCTCGACGCTAGCGTCCAGCCGGCTACATGTCACAGCCGTCCGGATCCAGCCGCGCTTAGCGTGCTTGCCTCACAATGGCGGGCCCAGACCACCTCTAGGCTGGTTGAGGAGGGTATCTGCAGTTGAGCAAACATGCATCACGCATGTGCTTAGACAAGGCTTGCTTCGGTGCAGAAGTATGGCATATGAGGCTGGTTGTGGTACAGGTTGCAGAACAAGTTGCAGATGTTGTCGCCTCAGCCACCCAGCCTCAATGGACTGCCCGCTTCTGGTAGTCGAAATATGCCGCTAAGTGGGCACACCAGCTGCTTAAGCTCGTAGTCCGGACTAGGGTTGAGGCATGAGGCAAGCCCTGCCAGAGTCTGGCGAAGCTGTTAATCCGCTCAGGTAACTAGTGTTCATCGGGAGCTTGTACTCCACAAGTCCTTCCTTCCCTCCTTTGGCCGTCTGACGAAGCCCCAGCTCTCCTTTAAAGCTGCTGAGCGCATACTGTTCTACTGCCAACACGTCGGTACACAGAGGCTGCATTCTCTTTCTTTCTTAGGGCTACATAGGGGTCACCGCCTAGGCAACGACGGCAGCGACCGCAACAGCAAGGACGAAGGCAGCAGCAACGCTGGGCACGGTGCGGTGGCCAGCGCTCTTCTTCTTCTTCGCCGCAGCGGAGGACTTGGCGCCCGCCGAGGCGGAGTGCGAGCCCGAGGCAGCGTGGCTCGCCGAGGCGCC
The DNA here is from genome assembly GCA_023630055.1 of Trichosporon sp. PB005A. NCBI lineage: Eukaryota > Fungi > Basidiomycota > Tremellomycetes > Trichosporonales > Trichosporonaceae > Trichosporon > Trichosporon sp. PB005A. The sequence goes on from JAMALZ010000008.1 coordinate 759,891, forward strand.
GGCAGCGTGCGTGGCAGAGGCGACGTGCGAGGCCGAGTTCGAGGCGGCGGACTTGGCAGACGAGGCCGCGTGGGATGCGCCCGACTTGGCAGACGAGGCCGCGTGGGATGCGCCCGACTTGGCGGCGGAGGCACCGGCCTCAGCAGCGGAGACGGCCGAAGACGCGGCTGATGTCAGCTCATGTCCCAAGGGCTGAAACGGGGTGTGAGACTCAAGCGTCGAGAAAACTCACCCTGGCGCTCCTCGAGAAAGACGCTGCACTTCGAGTCCACGCCGGCGCACGACAGGAACTCCTCGTGGGACGATGTGCCGCAGAAAGCCGCGCCCTTCGAGTCGACGGACAGCTCGCCGAGGGTGGCGCAGCACCGCTCCTGGGTGCTGAGGTCGATGTGGGTGCAAGCGTAGGACATTGTAGCTGGTCGAGATGGTTTGTGAGATAGATCGCGAGCTCTGGGTGGGGTGCCGAAGCTGGTCTTTATAGGCGTGGGGAACGTCGCTGCGAAAACCTCTGCAGCAGTGACCGAGGGCGGGACGCGGCCGCCAGACCGCAAGCAGCATGCGCCATGCACGAGTACACATGAGGTGCAGCACACCAGCTGCGCAGATCCTATTTTTGCTTACGGCTCATGGTCGGCTGATGAGGCCGCGTGAGCGCGTCTCTCATGCACGTTCGGCAGCGCGCGCGCGAAACCCACAGAAACGCGCCAACATGACCATTTGTCCATGTCTGCCACTCACCCAGCCCCTGCGGGCTGTGCCGCCTGGCGCCACCCCTTGGCACCAATTGACCTCTCAATCGCCAGCTCACCCCAGCGGAGCCGCTCTGAGCCGTGCAAGCCGTAGCTTGACAGAAGAGTGCGGCAGGGCACTAGCTTTGTGTTATTTTGGGAGGGCAGAGAGCTCACGTGACGCCTCTCAAGACCCTCCGAGCGCCTCCCGAGCCAACTCGCAGAGCCAGAAATACCGAGCATGTTCCCTTTTGGAACACTGGCCAGTTCCGTCCTTAGCCGCATTGGCATGCAAGCCTGTTCGGCTCTCGATTCGCTACCTGTGCAACCTCCGACGCAGACGGGACATATGATACCACGCGGTCTGTGGGACTGATCGGAGCGAGCAGTAAAGCGGCTAGCCCGCGCAGCAGCATCGCCCCCGGCTACACGGCCGCTACGGCCGCTCCGCCGATCGCGTTGGCCTCCAGTGCGGTCGCGACTTCCTGCAGACCTGCCTTATCTCGCAGTCAGTTCGGAGCTTATATCTTGGAGACTTGCTCGCCATTCGTCGCCATTATCCCGCAGCATACCCTGTCGATTGACTGCGCTGCACCTCGACACCAGGCTGAGGGTGGCTGTGTGGGGCGCCGGCTGTAGCGGCCGGGAGTGCGTCGCCTGTCCCGGGAGCTGCGGAACAGTGTCCTCCCGCGCAAACTGGAGGTCAGTGCCAGTGGGAACCGAAGTCGCTCAAATGGATCTGTGCAGGTTATTTTTGGTCTGGGCCATCGAGTGTGGCTTGGCTAAGCGCTAGCCTGCTTCAGTTCCAACAGCGGTCAGCCGGAGCAGGTTCCGCCCGCAGCGCCTTCTGCGGAATTTTGTCCTATGAGTCACATGCTCCTTGACGCACGCTGCGCTACTGCAGTGCTGCTGGTACATGCAGCTCGTAGCTCGGCTGAGGTAAGGTATGCATCAGACGCGCCGAGTCCGCCGAAGGACGGCCGTATCGGCGATTATATTTGGAACCAAACAAACGTTCTGTACTATGAGACAGCGGAATATGGGGTGTAGACTCAGGCAATTCAGCCCACCTCTGCTCCCAATTCCAAAGGCGACGACATTGCTCTTTAGCAAAGGGTGGGCGGGATACTTTACTGCGCCAGACACGCCAAGGCAACAGCGCTCACTAGAGCGAGCAAGCAGAGGTTGCGAGCAGGGGTTGACCCAGACGACTCTCCGGAAACTGCAATCGTCTCAGCTCCAGCAGGGCGGGTTGAGCTGGTAGCGGGACGGGAACGGGTCATAGTCACAACGTGCGTCATCCGGCTTGTCCTCAAGGAGCGGGCGGTCGAGCTGCGGGGCGACGAAGGGAGAGCTCGTTGGCCACTAGTTGATAGTTGAAGACCCCTCGACTGCCATCGAGGCGTCGCTACTGCTAGCCGACAGGCCAGGGTTCCTGCTTGCGGAATCGTCATTCGATGATGCATCGCCTTGCTCTGTATCGAGTAAGTTGGGGGTCGACTGATCGCCCGTGTTTGAGCCAGGGCCGTTGGGCGAAGACGCGGGGCCGTCAGGAGATGATTCGCGACCAGCAGCCGGTTTGTCGTTCCCTGCCGAGGACGCTTCTTCGTTTGGCGAGGATTCGGCACCATTGGAAGAAGATTCGGCGCCGTCGGAAGAGAAGCCAGGACTGTTGGGAGAAGTGTCGGAACCGGTTGTTGACGAGCCACCAGCCCCTTGATCGCCAGAGCTCTGGTCGTCGACACCAGCCCCTTGGTTGCCAGAGCTCTGTGAAGCTGAGTTGGCCGCATTGCCGGAGGAATCCCAGCCACCACCGGTAGGCGGTGCGCTGTCCGCTGCCGGCGTGCCGTCCGTGGGCGAGCTCGTTACACTTCTCGTAGCTGAGGGTGTAGGGTCGTTGAGCGTCACCTCGGTGGCTCCCAGCGACGCTGCCTCAAAGACGCTGCGTAACCCGTCCACATCCGCATCCGACATAGGAACACCTTCGGAGCAGATTATATCCATCTCCGTCTGCGCAGGCAATGAAGCGGTCGCTGATGTTGCTATCTTGACTCAACAACAGCACAGTGCTCGCCCTCGATTGTGCCGGACAGCTGCGAGCAGCACCTCGAGAGCCGGGGCTGGGGAGCCGAGCAGTAGGTGATACCGGTGGTGAGGCTGGACATAGAGAACGTCGAAGTCGGGACGAGAGAAAAGCACTCTCCGATGCGTTGCAATAAGAAAAGGCTGCCGTATCCATGCAGCGCACACCCGGTCAGCTTGGTTCCTGCCAGCCTTGCGAAACATGATGTGCAGCGACTCAGTATGACTCTGAGGGAGGGACAACACTGGGGCAAGCTATGCATCGGAACAACAGCCATGCAGCGTTGGCGATTAGAGTGTGGAACCAAACAGACTGCGCATCGCGCATCGATTAAGATGTCTAAAGACAGTGAAATTGCGCTGTGCGACACGTCTCCAGACGATTAAACGTTTCGATCTACGGGCATAAATCACGCACTGCCCACACCTCCTTTGAACATTGTAAGCTACTTGGGTTTGACTTCTGACATCGAGCGGCCCCGGCCGCGGCACTGGGGTCAGTAAAGGTCCCAATAGTAAACTCACCGAGGGTGCACTTGTCCCGAGCGGTTACTTGGCGAGAATGGCCAAGGCAGCGGCAGCGAGAACAGCGAGCAAGCTGACGCGACGCTCGACACGGGCGGAGCTGGACGGCGAGGACGAAGCACTTGCGGAGGCACGGCTCGTGGCAGGCTTCTCCGAGCTGGAGCTCATGCCACCGGCGGTGCGGGAGGGGCTGGGCCCAGTAGCGGAAGGCGATTTAATGGTCTGCGGACCGCTGGACGAGGCGGCGCCGGGGGTACCGCCGACCGCGGCATCACTGTTGCCCTCGGATGTCGGCGCTGCGTCGTCGGATCCGCTAGCACTGGAGGCGTCTGTGCCAGTGGGCGATGCACTGCCTTGGGACGATCCATCGCTTGTTGCCTCCAGTCCGTCGCTCGCTACGGCCGATCCGCTGGCCGACTCGCTCGAGGCGCTGGAAGCGCTTGCCGCATCTCCTGCTTCGGCCCCTGACGCAGAGGCTGATGCACCTTCCCCTCCCACGGAAGACGTGGCCGACGCCTGCCCAGGCGAAGTCAAGCCCAGACCGCCGTTAACACCGTCGTTGGCGCTTCCGTCGGAGCAGGTACTGGTCTCGCCGGCCGCACAGCCCTGGAAGCGTCCGCCGACTGCCGGGTTGTTAGCCAGCGACAGAACACACTGGTCGCCTTGGATGGTTCCGGAGAGCTGGGAACAGCAGATGGAGAGCAGTGGCTCAACGGTAGTGCACGAGACAGTGTTGGCCATTTTGAGAATTGCGTGATGCTAAGTTTGTGCAAGGGTTGAGGGTTGAGGAGAGGGTGAGTTAGGAGGAAGACCGAGGGGAAGATCGAGAAGACGATTGAGGAGGAAGAATGAGGAGTCGAAGTCGGAGATCCGGAGAACGGAGAAGAACACAAGAGAGCCAGGGGGGCGAGAGCAGGAGAAGCACGGCGAGGGCCCGTTCCTACTGTTGTTCGAGGGTTGTTTACACGCCGTGTGCGAAGTGTGGGCAATGTTACGGAAGGTGACAGTGACAGGGCTAACTTTAGGCACTGGTACGGCAGATGACTGCGAGACGTAAACAAACGCGATCGATCGGCCTCCACTTCACATTCCCATTGACCAGCGCACCCTGGCTCAAGCTTTGTGAGCACAGAGCATGCATCGCTTGGTCGTAGCATAGCGACAGCTTCATCGATCATACATGTCCTTTGTGGATCTCAGAACAGACACGCTTGCACGAAGCGGGCGACTACGGCTGCCTGGCCGTGAGAGCCGACGATCGGCGTTCTACGACGCACCCTGAGCAGCACCTGAACCTTATCTCCAATCATCAACAACATCGCGGCCCTCAACTAGCCTCCGCGAGGTCCAAGAGTCGTAACAATACAGCTGTGCCGTGTTATGCATATGATCGCAACCAAAATGATTGATACAGAATACACTGAGGGTCTTAGACCTTGTAGTTGATGAAGTAATCCCAGTCGTGCTCCACCCACGCGAGCATGTACTCGTCCACACCCCCCGGCTCGTCCTCGTCGTACTCGTACTCCTCGTCCTCGCCCTCAGCCCCAGCAGCAGCACCTGGAGCAGGCGTCGCGCTTCCGCTGGCTGGGCCAGAGGGCGCGAGTGACTGAGACTGTGTCTGCCGCGCAGGGGCAGGGCGCTCAGGCCGCTTGTCAGAGAACTCGGCGAAGTCCATCTCGCCCTCGCCCTGTGCGACACGAGCGGCGGCCGCGTCCTCCTCGTCCTCGACCTCGGCGAGTGCCTCAACGAACTCTCGCTGCTGGCCAAGGCGAGGCTCGGCGACAGTGGCGTCCTCAGCCTCGGGAGCGGCTTCAACCTCGATGTCCTCGATGCGTTCGTCGTCTTCGACAGCTGCCTCATCCTGTAGGACGTCCTTCCAATTCGTCTTTGCGAAGAAGTCGGTCGTGAAATCGCCGTCCTGGATGACCATTCGGTCCAGCTCGCGCTTTTGACACTGGCGCTTCCAGATCGCATCCTCTACGGTCGCGGTCGACACGAAGCGATAGATGTGCACCTCGCGCGTCTGGCCGATACGGTGCGCACGGTCCATACATTGCTTGTCCATAGCCGGATTCCAGTCGGAGTCGTAGAAGAACACAGTGTCGGCTCCAGTCAGGTTTATTCCGACACCACCAGATCGCGAGCTTGCGATGAAACAGAAGATGCGAGGGTCGCTGTTGAAGCGCTCTGTAAGCACTTGTCGGTCCTCGATCTTCGTGCTGCCGTCCAGACGCAGATAGCGGTGGCCGTTGAAGTTCAGGAAGATTTCCAAAATGTCCAGCACACGCGTCATCTGCGTGAAGATGAGACATCGGTGGCCTCCAGCCTTCAGATCACGCAGCATCTCCGCCAGCTTCTGCAACTTGCCGCAGTCGTACTGCAAAAGCGAGGCGTCAGGGAAGGCAATCTGGAGACGGACTGTGGCGTCGTGGAGAGAGTCGAAGTCTGGGTCCGTCAAGCTCGGATGCTTCGGGTCGATCCCAGGAAGGGCAAGGTTGGCCACGTCTCGTGCCACTGCGTTGGGAGTAATAACGGCGAACTTGTTCATGAGTGGCGTGACCATCTTCTCGCGTTCGAAGAAAGACCTGACCAGGGGAGCAGCGGGAGGTGGATGTTCTCCATACTGGTCGGTTATGCCATGCGGCTCCGAGGCAGGAAGCAGGTAGTTTGGAAGATCGGACAGCATCTTCAGGGTGGTACGCCCATAGATGGGACCGCTCTGGCACCGGCGGCGGTTAACGTCGCGCAGCGCTCGCCAGCGTGCCATACTTTGCTGCTGCTGCTTCCATTCACGGTACTTCGCCCATCCAGCCGGGGTCCTGGTGTCGAACTTCGGAGCTTTGGGCGGCTTAGCGTCGTCGGCGAAAGGCAATTGCTCGCTCGCATCGAGGCGGGCTCGCATACCAGCGACCCACCCAGACTCGGCCTCGTGACCGGTGACGCTAAGATTCAGCGCGTCGATGTCAAGTTCGTCATTGGCTTCTAGGAGCCGCTTCCGGACAAGAACATCGAGAGGGGAGAACTCCGTTGCAACACCACGGTCCATGGCGAAGCTGGTTCGGACAGGACGGACCTCGAAGAGATCAGGATGATTGCAGACTTTGCGGAGCTGCATCAGCGTGTTCACGACGCCAAGGTAGCCACCGCTTGTGAGAGCTTCCTTGGTCGATGCGCGAGACATGAACTCGTCGTAAAGGAAACGTTGGCGCTTAGAGAGACGACAGTAAACGACGTGTTCGAACTTGCCGGGAAGCTGAGTCTCGACTTCAGACTTGAGACGACGGAGAATGAACGGCCGCAGGAGTGTGTGCAGCCTGTTCACCATCTCGATGGTGTCTTCATCCATCGCTTCTCCCGACTCAACTGCTTTGTCCATGGGGTCTCCTTGTTAGCGATTTCCACAGCAAGTCTCAGCTACGGGTGGTACTCACTCGAGAACCACTCCATGAACTCTTTGTGATTGGCGAACCCGACAACGGCGGTGGCGTCTGCCGTGATACCGTTAGGCATAAGGAAGTAGAGCAAACTCCACAGCTCCATCAGGTTGTTCTGCAACGGCGTACCAGTCAGAAGCAGACGATGCTGGGTCTTAAATCCAAGAAGCGTTTGCCACCGCTGGCTGCGGAAGTTCTTGATGTTGTGGGCCTCATCGAGGATCATATAACACCAATTCTTGCGCCTGAAGATGTGCTGGTCGGCGAGCACGATTTGGTAGCTGGTGATGCAGACCTGCCAGTGGTTCTCCGTGTTCCAACCAACACGTTTCTCCTTGCGCTCCTTCTGGTTGCCATAGTAGGTCAGCACCTTCATACCGGGCAAGAACTTCTTGAACTCCATCTCCCAATTGAGGATGACGGACGTCGGTACAATGATCAGGTGAGGACCCCAAACACCCTTGTCGCAAGCAAGATGACCAAGAAGCGCGATGGTTTGAATAGTTTTTCTGCTGTCAGCTCAGCGAGGCTTCCTGAAGCTTACCCAAGACCCATCTCGTCAGCCAAAATACCGTTCATATTGTTGGCGTAGAGTGATGCAAGCCACTCCATACCGGCTTGCTGATACGGTCGGAGGGTTCCGCGAAGCAGGAACGGAGGCTTGAGCTTCGGGGCGTTGGGATCCTCAGGCTCCGCTTCACCCTCGTCCGCTTCCTCTTCGTCATCCGTTACCTCTTCGCTACTCGTGAGAGACGGCGTTGGTTCGGGCGTAGACTCCATTTCGACGTCCAACTCCTCCTTCGCCTCATGCTCGTCCTGCTCCTGGGTAGCTGGGTCCGCGATAATCTGAACCTTGGGCTTCTTGGGCTTGTTGGAGATGAGAGCCTGAGGAGTGTCAGGCGGCGTCCAGACTTTCCTAGCACGGCGCTGACGCTTGCCCTCAATGATGAGGCCTGGAGGCGAGGATCCGCGGTGGGCGAGCGCTTCGTCCGTCAGAGACGTGTCGACGGGAGGTGCAACGGCGGCATCTGTACCCTGGTCGGACGCCGAGCCAGCGCCCGCCTGCGGCTGCGGCGAAACCACGGGGTGGCCGTTAGGTTGAGCGAGAGCGTTTTGAGGTCCGTTGGCAGCGGGGGTGTCCCCGGTTGCTTTCGTTGCAACGCTGGCGACTGCGTCCGCCTGTGCTTCTCCTGTCTGGCCAGAGAGACCTTGAGCTCCGGTTTCTGCCGGGCTGCCGGCCGCGGCCGCATTACCGACTTCAACTTTGGTCTCGGCGGCGGTGATGTCGGTAGCCTCAGCCGAAGCAGCCACACCTTCTCCCGCACCCTCGTCCTCAGTCTCCTCAGCCTCTGTCGGCGCTTCGGGCAGAGGGTAACCGTAACGCTTGAGCAGCTCTTCGATGGGCATCTCAGCATCCTTGAGTAAACCTTCGTCCTCAGAGTCAGCATCTGAGGCGGCGTTCTCGCCCATCTCGACGTCGAACGCTGCATCCTGGGCATCGCGCTCTGAGTCGGAACCGTCGAACTCAGCATCGTTTGCGTCGGGATCCGGTGTCGAGGCGGCGGCCGCTAACGAGCGGCGCTGGATGCGCTTCGAGCGGGCTCTTGGTGGCGGTAGGGCTTCCTCCACCGCCTCATCAATCGCAGGAGACGACGCGAGCTCGTCGTTGAGCTTGACCGAGGCTGGCGCACCGTCTTCCACAGGGCCAGAGGACGTCGGGGGCTCTACCCCTGCGATAGACTGCGCGGTGGTCGCTGCCTGAGGCTCAGCCGCCGCATCTCCGACCAGCTCCGGAGTAAGAAGGGCCCCGTTTACGGGTTCACCAGCAGATGGAACAGCCAGGGAGTCTTCCACGAGCACGAGTGATGCGTCGCCCATGGTCTGATCCCCTGCTGCATCTGCATCAGCATCATCCGAGGGAGGAGCGGTGGCGTCGTCTTGCGGTTCTGAGTCTGCTTCCGCGGCACCGACAAGTAAGCGGAGAGCCTCGTGACGAGACTCGTCCTCTGCCTCATCTCCGCTATCAGAGCTAGACTCGTCGTCTCCGCTGCCCTCATCAGAGCGTTCTTCGGGCGCTTCGCTCTCCGAAGCCGCGGGTTCGGCATCGATGCCCTTGAGCTCCATACCCGCATCTCCGGTTGCTTCCTCGTCACTCTCTTCGGCAGCCGAGACGTCGTCGGTAGCATCCGAGTCGTCCGAGTCGGACTCGAATTCCTCCCCGCCACCCATCATGTGGTCGCGCTGCCCCTCCAGCAACCCCGTGCTGCGCTGCAGCATGTTCTGCAGGTGTTCCTTCCCCAGGCGGTCTTGCTCGAGTTTCTCCTGTGCTGCGATCTTGGCGCGAACGATCTGTGGCATCAGCTAAACTTCCAACCCACACAACTTACCTTGACGGCGAGTCCCCACCGCTTGCGCAGACCCTTGATCATCTCCTTGGCCTTCCGCTTGCGCTCTTTCTCTTGCGCCTGGCGCTCGCGCTCACCCTTATTCTGGACATGCTCCCAATACAGCTGGATGCCACGCGCGATGCGCTTGCACACCTGCGGTTTCATTTTGGCCTCGTAAATCATGGCGTTGCGGACTTGCACCATATGCGACATGAGGCTGTCCTGGAAGTCGGTCGCTCGCGGCGGGGGTCCCACGGGCGCCTTTTTCTGATGGCTCCGATCTCGGCCCTTGGTTTCGGGGCCCTCATCCTCCTCGTCCAGCAGCCGCAACAAACGCCCCTGATGTTGCAGCCAGTTGACGCGGTTTCGCAGCCAGCCGCCTCGTAAAGCGGCCTGCTCCAGAAACTGGATCGTCGTGGGCGGACCGGTATCCTCGATGTGGATGTACGACTCGAGAATCCTAGAGATGTCACCATCGTGCTGTGGCTTGGTGAGAGGCCGCTGGTTGGGATCGGTGTAGATAATGCGAGAGGGACCCGATCGCCGCCATTTCGGGCGTTCTGGTGGCGGGGGGAAGGGGAGGTGAGCAAGAGAGGGCAAGGCGACCGGCTCGGGCTCGGGCTCGGGCTCGGGTGTCGGTGATCTTGCTGGTGTCTGCGCAGGCGAAGAGGAACGCGGAGACGCAGTCGCACTGGGCTCCGACTTGCGCAACGCTCGCACTTTCTTGGCCGGTACGTTCGGCATCGATTGCCTTCCTCGCTTCTTCCCTTTCGGTACGGGCTGCTCCTCCGGCTCAGTCGAGAGTTCCGCTTCGGGCTCGACGTGCATCGTTACTCGCCGACCCTTCTTTCCCTTCCCTTTCGCAGTTGCCTTGGGAGCTGAAGTCGGGGCTCGCGTTGATTCAGCCTCCGACTCAGGCTCAAGCGTTGCGGAGAGGGCAGACCTGCGTCCCCTTCCCTTACTCGGAGCCGCGGGAGCTAGAGTGGCCGCCTCCAGTTCCGGCTCAGGATCAGCTTTCGCTTTTTCCTTGCCTTTCGGGGTAGGCTTTGCGATCGCCGTCACGTTTCCAACCAGGTTGGATTTCTGCTGTAGCTGCCTTCGTGTAGTTCTCGCGCGGCCGAAAGCCTGGGCAGGTTGGACTCCGGGAATGATCGAGTTCGGGATCAAGCTTAGAAGATCATAGTCTCTGCTTTTGTACTGTACAATGTCAGCTCGTTGGCACTACGCGGAGGCTTACCTCAAGGAATACGGGTGAGTTATCGTTCTTAGCGTCCTCCGGATCCCAACCCTCGAGGATGCTGACGTATCGTTCGAGATGAAACTTCTCCTTGACAGCCATGTCGTGTTCTTCAACGATGGTGCGCAGCTGGGCCTCTTTCTCATGAATGAGCTCTTCGCGGCGGGCAGCCATGCCCTCAGGCCCGAGCTTCCAGAGCGCGCGCTCCATCTCATCCTGGTTGACGGCACGGCCACTGGCACGCGCAGACCGCTTGTCGGCGTATGACACATCGCTGTTGCGGTTGCGTAGAGCCCTTCCGCGTGATGGGCCAGCGGAACTCGGGCCCACATGGCCCGCTGTATCGTGGTCCATGGCGGCACGCGGACGATGGACTCAGCTCGAGTTTTGGACGACCTCCACTTTCGGGTGTTGACACTGACGCGCCCAAGGTGGTCCTAGGGCGACATCGAGTCGATGCGGCGGAACGGTTCAAATCCGGGGAGGCGGGTCGTTCACAAGCCCCTGGTCACGGAGAGTAGACAATTTCGGTGATAGAGCGAGGCGAGCGCGTGAACGATGGAAATGCAGGGGAGTGGATTGAGTTGGGTGTCGTTGGAAGCGCCTGGGGTGGATCTGGGTCAGGATAATCCCGCGCGGCGAAAGGACATGGCAGGCGTGCCTGACGCGTCCCCTTGTTGACAATGACGTTGGAGGGCTCCAGATGACCTGGCTCATGTGGACATTTCCTCACTGTCAGCCGCACTCTTGATCGACCACCGCCAGCATGCAGGGCCCACAAACAGTCACCGCTCTCAGTCTCCTGTCCATGGATCCGTCGCCGACAGTCGCCGCCTCCGCGCAACAAGCTGCCCGGACGAAGCACGGCCTCGTCAACGTCACGCGGCTTGTCCGGGCGCTGGAGAGGATGGATCAGGAGGAGGATGACATGAGCTGGCTCGAAGTCCAGAAAACCTGGGAGGTGAGTTGTGGCTCCGGAAACGTGACTGACATATCAGACTGTGCTGTATGCGCGAGCACTCTTGCAAGCTTTGCGCGATTCCAATGAAGAGTGAGCTTAGCATCCGGGCCATCAGCTGACTTTAGAGCGTCGACGACAGCAGCCACGCTGGACGACCTGGAACGTATCCTGGCCCGAGTTGAGGTGCAGGTTCAGGATTCCGCAAGGGTAGGGCTCAGTCTCCGTGGACGCCAACTGACTTCAGCACGTCTCTGCGCCCGCCCCGCCGTCCTCGCTGCCCTATATCCAGCTCCCGACGCCGCCAGAGGAGGCCGCTGCCGAGGACTTGTTGGACGCGCATGTGCCGACGAAACTGGAGGCCGAGCCTGTTGATATTGAGATTCCTGTGGCTGCGCCGTCGGCCGCGCCGGCGGCTGTGGTGACGCCGACAGTGACAAAGGCATTCGACATGGCGGACTACTTCGCGCGGCGTGAGAAGGAGTCGAAGGAGGGCGGCGACGCCGGGCTCCTCCCGCTGAAGCCGAAGGCGGCGAAGGATCCGATGGACGAGGAGGGTATGCGGCAGCGCTTGCTCGCTGGCGCGAACGCGAAGGGGATGGGAGCGCGCGAACTCCAAGAGGAGCTGAGTGGACAGCTCGCTGGCGTAAGCGGTTATCATTGGACAGAGCTAACGATGAACAGATGTCGCACCAGCTCAAGCTTAATGCGCTGCAATTTAGCAGTAGTCTTGAGAACGAGAAGAGTCTTCTACAGAACTCGCAGGATGTCCTCGAACGTGAGCTCCATCAGCCGCGGTTGGCCATTGCTGACCCCCACAGAGAACTTGGACGGCACGCTCAAGTCCAAGGGGAACCTCGATCAGGTCTCGCGCAAGGGACGCAGCACGACGTGCATGCAGCTAGGCATCATGGTCACTGTGTTCATCATCTTTGTGTGGACATACATGCTCATAAGGTTTACGTAGAGCACGCTCATTAAGCTTATTTGACCCGGCTTCGACGCAGCATACCGCTTACAGTCATAAATTAACATTATAGGTCTACTAATCTAGGTGATCTAAAGCTCAAGTGAGAACTTGGACATGGCCCTCAGGCGGGGGCCGATGCGGTAGAAGACGAAGGGGATGGGGGCGAGGAACAGCGCAAGGAATGCGAGGAGCGTCATGGCCCACGTACCCTGGTATCCAAGGTTGTGGACCATGCCGGTGGTAAAGAGCGGGAAGGCGCCTCCGAAGATGCTCCTGAGGAGAGTGTTGGCCGCGATGGCTGAGTTGGCGAAGCTGCGGTACATGTCGATAAGGACCACAATTCCACACTCGAAGATGAGGACCATACCGGCCATGGAGAACCCGATGGCGATGATGCTGGGCCAGGGGGAGGAGGTCTGGGCGGGTCCCGTGAAAGCGAACCAGAACAGGCCAATCGTGAGCATTACCGCGCCGACGGCCATAGGCACGAAACGCTCGTCGGGCATCTCGTCCTTGCCCATACGCTTCAGCTTGGCGACGTAGCGGTACCGGTCGGCGATCATGAGCGCGCCGCCGAACAGGATGCCGATGAACACGCTCACAAACGGCAGCGTGCTCACAACCTGCCCGAGGCCGCGGTACTCGCCGAATATGACAGGCACCGCCGCCATGAGCATGTACAGCAGCGCGTAGACGAAGGACATGTAGATGTTCATGACGAACAGCAGCGGCTCCGTGAACATCATCCGCACCGGGCGCAGGCAGTACCGCATCACGATGTCCCGCGGCGTGATGTGCACCGTGTCCAGCTCGCTGTGCCACGCATAGTTGCCTGTCGAGCGCCGCCGCTGCGCCGCAACCTTCTTGAGAATAGCGGGGCTGTAGCTCTCGTCCATGAACACAGCCAAAAGCGCAGTCACCACTCCTCCGAAGATGACACAGAACCACTCCGCCCACCGCCAGCCGTACGGCCCCGTCGATGCGAGTCCCGCTCCGATTACCGGTCCGAGTCCAGGTCCTCCAGCGGTCGCGATAGCGAAGAAGCTTACACCGACTTGGACCCAGAGCGAGGAGTAGACGTCGTGGAACCAGCCGCCGCCGATAGCGTAGGGAGCCGCTCCGAAGACGCCTCCGAAGAACCTTCCGATCATGACTGTCGCCAGGTTTGACGCGCCGGCAGCTTGTATGCTGAACATGGTACCCATGAACAGGCCGAGTGTCAGGGGCCACTTGCGGCCCATCACTTCCGAGAACGGACCGAAGACCTGCGGGCCGAGTGCGAAGCCGAATACCTGGTGGTGGGTCAGTGGCACTTTCGTGGATATCGCGGCGCAGGCAGTGGTGCGGCGCAACGCCCGCAACAGCCGGGGAAGGCAGAGAAGACACTCACAAACATGCCGTTGGCGAGCTCGGCGACGACAGACCCGACGCGGAAGTGCTGCGCGACCTGCGGGCTCGCGCCAGAGAGCACCGCCGAGGCAGCGCCAGACCAGAATGTCGCTAGTGTGATGAGGACATTCTGGAGCACCTTCTTACGCAGGCTCCAGTTTTGCGCGTTGCGTGGGTCGTCTGGTCCCTCAAACGTCACGCGGTACGCGTCCGTCTTCTCCAGCATCGCCGAGACGAGCTCGATCGGCACCTCGCCCCGGTCTTGCTGAGCTAGGTACTCCACGCGCGTCTGACGACGCGAGATAATCGGACCGAGTGTTGACGTCGGAGAAGGCACGGGGTCCATAATCGCCGCCGCGGCCTCCTTCTGAGCTTCGATGTCGCTCATTGCTGGGCTTGTTATTGTTGTGTTCAGGAGTGCCGATATCCTTAGAAGTCCGGGGATGTGAAGGGGCGATGGGAAAGCTGCTTGAGATCGCTCAAGGATGAGATATGAAAATGTGAGTGTCTAGCTGTGCACAGCCTAAGCGCAGATGATGGGCTATCATCCTTCTAGCTGCGAACATGATATATGATGTGAGCAGCACGCGCCGTCACTGTCGTCAACACGCAAGATGAGCAGATTTCACCTATCTGACTAAGTCGCCGCACACTATCGCAGGTCCTAGACGCCGCAATCGAACTTCCTAGACGCCGCAATCGCGAAGAACGCCGCAAGACCGTGCATGAGTAACGAACGATTAGTGATAGATTTTAATCCCATCAACCAGACGCGAGGTTGCGATTAATGATGCGGGGACTTTTGCGGGGAATTCGCGGGGAATTCTAGGCGCAGAAATGCCCGCAGATTAGCGATCCCACGGGCGCGTACGGCGCAGCCCGCAGAGCCGGTGCGTAGAGCTCACAGATCGACGCAGGCTTCGCACTCATTTGTCACTCTGCACGCTCGTTTGGGGGAAGCGGGTCGGGCGGTCGGGCGCGAGATGCGCTCGCGCGGTCCGGGCCTGGAAAGCGATTACAAAGCGTACGTGCCGCCGTCTCTGAGTGCTGTGCCACTGCCGCGGCGGAGCAACGATAATTGGACTGTACCAGCTCGACTCGGACCGCTTCCGTCGGACTTCAGCGCACTCCCTCTCCCACGCTGGGACTGTCGTAGCGTGTGCTGTCTGGTGCGAAGTGGATCGCCTCGCTGTCCTCGCAACAGAATGCATTCCTCTTGTCCAGCAAAGCTACGACTTCATCTGTTTCTAGCTCTGCACTTCTCTACTTCTCTACTACGTGAAATCTTTCAACCCGAACGCCTGGTTGTCCAAATCGTTCCTCCAGGCCAGATTGTAGTGGTTGTTGCTGAGGTCGGGGTACGACAGAGAGTAGTTGGCCTGAAGAGTATGCAGCAGGAACTTCTCATCGCCGACCTCGGCGCGGTAATCACCAATGGTCTGAAAGCGAAGAGCGTTCATGATGGCTCCCTCCACGGATCCCGACACCTGCTCGATCTGAGCGACCTCCTCGTCATCAAGCTCTTCCTCTATCATCTCTCTCATCTTCTGAGCCGTCCTCAGCTCGAACTCGGCGTTGATAGCACTGCCGGGGTGGTGCCTCGTCCTGTGTCCCACAATCACATACTCGACTCCGCCGTGAGCGGCGGCGAAGTGCTTTGGCTCAAAAATGTGTTTGATCCACCCCCCACACTGCTCAAGTCGTTCGTCCGCCTCCTCACAGCGTTCCTTGTAGTCATCCTCTGGGTCCCACCAGGGCGCATCACATGGCCCTCCACAGCGCGAACACGCGTCGCCGCCGTGATCATCGTGGTCCACATCGTCCAGGGGCTGCACGATGAGCACAATGCGCCTGAGTTCCGGCGAGTATTGGCTAGGATCGAGGGTCGTTTCCGGGTCCTCGGCATTGTTGACGCTCGTGGAGTGAATGATGAGCTCCTCGATACCCGGCGGGAGCGCGCAGTACGGGCCGACCGTAATCTCGTGGTCCTCCATGTCCAGTGACCACATCGCAAAGACGACTGCTGTCCTGGCTCGGAACGGCACCGGCTGGCGCCCGTAGGGGTGCTCGATCGGGAAGCGGATGGTCTCGAGATTCGGGAACGCGTTGGCCTCGGCAAGTGCAGTGAACAGAGGTCCACCAGGCTCCTCGGTGTCGTCGTTGTCATCCCAATTGCCTTCGCCGAAGCTGTCCAGCACGCGGACGAATGCCAGCTGGGGTGGGACGGGTTCGCCGAGCTTCCACTGCGATCCTGGTAGGGAGAGAAGTCTGTCTGGCCGAGGACAGCGGAAGGTCACCACCGTCTCCTCGCCTTCATGCTCCCACCCTCCGTTCCATCCTAACTCGATGAGGACGTGTGACCACAAAATGCAGTCAGCGCGACGCTTGAGGCTCTTGCACACACTCCGGAGTCGCATGAGTGTGACCAAGCTCAGCTCGTTTGAGATCATGTCCCATAGGTGCGGGTAGGCGTCGGGGTCCAGCTGCGCCCGATGCGTGGGGGCATGGCCGTCAATGTCGGGCATGGCGGGTGAGTGGAAAGCGTAGGGATGAGAGTTTATCGCACCGACAACATTGTGAGTGCCTTAAGAACGTGTCTGTCTAGGAGAGCATGCACCAGGTTGAATCACCGTCGCGGACTTCGGGTTGTGCACCCGCACCGCCTCGTGCATGCATGCACCGCCGTCGCGCCGGCGCAGCTTCCCATCCAACATGCCGCCGCCGAAGACAGGCGCGTGCCTAATCCGTGCCTGAGATGTCAACAAACCGCCAGGCGGGTCTGCTCAACCTCCACCTTACTTTTGCTGGCTCCCTTCATCACAACAACCATGACGACAACCGCATCCGCAAGCATGAGCCACACAGAGCTGTACGCGAACGCCGAGGCGTGAGTCACACTTCTGCTGTGCAGTCCAATTAACCTCCAGCTTTCTCTCCGCCGCCTCCGAGCCGACAGGGCTCGAGCAGCAGCGCGACACGTTCCGCTCGACGTCTTTGTTGGAGAACCTGGACTCGCGGCCGGCGTCTGTTCTCGCGCGCAGTGAGGAGCAGAAGGCTCACTTTCGTCTCCTGAAGCAGCGCTACATCGACCTCGAGGCAAAGCGCCAGTTCCTGTTTACTATCACAGGCGATGCGCCGGCCCTCGCAGCCGGCGAGAATGAGCGCCTCGAGCAAGAGAACAAGGAGAAGAAGGCGGCGCTGAAAGAGAAGAAGGCCGAGGTTGAGCGGCTGCGGTCTGAGATTGGGGACATGGCGAAAGACAACGAGCAGAGTGAGTGTAGCTTGAGCGCTCAAACTGCAGACTGACGCCTTGCAGAGCACGCAGAGCTGTCCGAGAAGGTCGCGCAGGTGTCCACGCTCCAGAAGGAGATCGGCGACATGGAGCTCGAGCTTGCGCGGTTGAATGCGGCGCATCCCCCCGACTCGCGCATGACGCTTGGTGCGGCGAGCGACACGCTCGATGCCCAGACCGTGCGGTTGGAGGAGCTCACAACGGCGCTGGGGGACACGGACGGGCGGATCGCGAAACTGTCGGAGGCGCTGGCGGCGCGTCGTGCGCGTGTGCAGCAGCTCAGCAAAGACCGGCAGCGGGAAGAGGCGCGCGCAGCAGAGGTCACGAAGCTCCGCTCCATGGGCGACAACCACGCACTGCAGCTCGCAGACTGGTTCGGCCGCATGAATACGCAGTACCGCGCCCTCCTCGGGATACGCGCCATGAGCGTCGAGGACGGACGCACGACCGTTGAGTACGACGAGGGCGTCACGCTCACGCTCGACTTTGCGCCGAAGCTCGTCGCGGCCGCCGTAACGGGTACAGACGCAGACATGTCGGAGGCTATCAACGCCGCCGTCGCCGCTAATGATCCCGCCGGCCTCGTCGCTGACGTTCTCGTCCGGATACGTCCTCTCTAGTTGTCTCTTGTAGCTGCCAATGTACACTGTTGTATTGATCCCTGCACAAATGCTACGATGCATGATGAAAATAGAACTGTATTTATATCTACTCTACGCGCTGCGTCACGCCTGCTGGTCTACTTCACGATGGCCTGCACGGCCGCGTCGTCCTTATACCGCGGCTGCGAACGGAAGAGCTCGCGGGCCTCGCGCGACGGTCGGGCGATGTTGGCCGCGTCCGAGCCAAGGCTCGTCATGATCTTCTTCGCGACGTCCTCAGTGCACTCGAGCTCGTAGAAAGCGTCGGGCGCATCCTCGAGCATCGTACGGATACAGATGCTGACGAGGGACGCCGGCGGCGTCGCCGGCGCGAGGAAGGTGTCGACTATCGGGCGCACAGCCTCAGCGTCCGTCTTCGCCAGGGCGGCCGTGACGGCCGCGATGGCGTTGTTGTAGCTGTCGCCATGAGCGCCCATGAAAGCCTCCTCGATAAGCTCGACGATCGACGTCTTGGCGGCGGCGCCGATGTTCTGGCCAGCGCTGTTGCACACCGCCGCGAGCGCCGAGACAACAGACGGGGCGACCTCGCGCTCGCCCGTCTGGATAGCACCAATCAGCTCCGTGATAAGCGGGTCGACACGGGGCTGGTGCTTCATGAGCTCGCCAAGACCAGTGGCAGCCTTGACACGGATGGAAAGGGCGGCCGGGTCCGAAGCGCTCTTGACGAAGGTACGCGTGAGCTGCGGGTGGAACGGACGCACGAGCTGCGGGACCTGCTCCAGCAGCACGGTGAGGGTCTGCAGGATGGCACCCTTGATCTGCGGCGCGATCGACTGGCCAGAGATGACACGAATGAGGGGACCGGTAAGCTGGATGATATACGGCTTGATGGCAGCCTCCGAGGTACGCTGGACGAGGTCTCCGATACCGAACGCGGCCTGCTCGCGCTGCTCCTGCGTACCGCTGAGGACACCTGCAAGCAGAATGGGGACCAGCGACTGCACACCCTTCGGGCGAGAGAATCCGGGAACGGTGCGGCCGGGAGCGCCCGTGGACTCGATGGTGCGACGCAGCGGCACGACAAGGGTCTGCAGCTCGTCCTTGTGGATGGTCTTGACGAAGTGGTCGAGCGCTTCCCAAGCGGCGGTGACAACACCCTCGTCCGAGTCGTCCATGAGGCCGACAAGGATACGAATCCAGTCGACGCGGTAGTCCTCCATGTCCTCCTCGTTGACCTGGCACAGGGTGCCGAAGATGTTGCACGCGGTGGCGCGACGAGTGGGGTTGACATCCTTGGCCCAACCGATAAGGAGCATCTGGAGAAGGTGAATACCATCCGAGTCCTCAACGGAAGCACAGAGCGCCTCGATAGCCTCCTGAAGGTCGGGCTTGACGTCCTCCGAGGGGTTCGCCTCAAGCGACTTGACCAGCGCACTAAGCAGGGTGTCGATGCGGCGGTTGAGGGCGCTGCCGGCAACACGGACGAGCGCGCTGATGGCACGAGCGTTGAAGGCGCTGATGGGCTGAACGGTGAGGGTGGGGATGAGGACGGGGAAGACGCTGTTGGCACGGACGTTCATAACCTCCTTGAGTGCCTGGAGAGCGGTCTCTGAGGCCTCGCCCTCGCCACGCATGGCCTCGAGGAGCGTAGGAATGGTCTGGTCGATCGCCTTCGCGCCCATGTACTGCTGCATGGTGTCGAAGGTCTGGGCAGCAGCGGTGCGGACGTCGGGGTTGGGGTCGACGAGGGCACCACGGACGC
The DNA here is from genome assembly GCA_023630055.1 of Trichosporon sp. PB005A. Lineage (NCBI taxonomy): Eukaryota > Fungi > Basidiomycota > Tremellomycetes > Trichosporonales > Trichosporonaceae > Trichosporon > Trichosporon sp. PB005A. The sequence continues at coordinate 779,260 of JAMALZ010000008.1, forward strand.
ACGAGATGATGACGTCCTCGTGGTTCTCGATGGCGTCCTTCGACGCAGACTGCATGACGTCGGAGAAGGCAAGACAGGCGCCCTCCTTCGTGCGAGAGTCGGTCGAGGAGATGGCCTTCTTGAGGATGGGGACGATCTCGCCAACAATGCGCTCGCCGTTCTTGCGGCACAACTCGCCAATGGTACGCGAAGCAGTCTCCTGCTGGTCCATGTGCGGCGAACCAAGGAGGGAGACGAGGAGCTGCATGAGCGTCGGCAGAATCTCGCGGGTGGTACGGGGAGTGTTGTGGACGAGAGCCTTCCAGATGTGGATGGATGCCTGGCGAACAGTCGAGACAGTGTCCTGGCGGACGATGTAAAGAGTGGCCAGCACACGGTCGCGGCGGTCCTGGCCGAGGGCCTCGAGAAGCGCCCTGCGAGCCTGGTCCGCACCACGGGCGGCTGACTCGTCCTCCTCGAGCTCGACCTTGCCACTGATACCGGTGACACGGTACAGCAGCTCGCCGGTGAGCGAGATGGACGACTGGCGGATGCGCCAAGAGCTGTCGAGCATGCCCTTCTCGAGCTCGGGAAGCAGAAGCTCGATGGCACGGTTCGAGTAGTTGGCGATAATCATCTTACCAGCACGCATAGAGGCATCGCGCACGTACTCGGACTCGTCGGCGAGACCGTTTAGGATAGGCGGAATGATACGGGCCAGGTGAGGCGAGAACCGGTGACCGAAGGTCGCGGGGAGGTAGATGAGAAGCGAGATGAAACCTTCACGGACGTAAGCGCGAGGCGAAGCCGTGCTCGTGATGACATCGGGAAGGAGAGCCTCAAGGCGCTCGATACCGAGACCAGCGAGGACCTCAGAAAGACCCTGGGCAGCACCCTGACGGTCGACGCCGGAGGTGTCGGACCGGAGCGTCTGCAGGAGCTTGTCGACGAGGTCGGGGAAGTTGGTCTCTCCGAGACGCTCGACGAGAGTACCCAGAGACTTGGCAGCAGTAGCACGAGCCTCGGGAACCGGGTCGACGAGGACCTCGTGGATCAGAGGCATGAGCTCGTGGAGGTACGGCACAAGGTCACGCGAGTCGGTGAGCGAGGCCATGTTTCCGACGATCTGGACCGACTTGCGCTTGATCTCAGACGAACGCTGGCGCAGTCCACGGTCGATGATGGGCATAACAAGCGCAAGCGACGGGGCGTCAAGGTAGTGCTCGAACGTGGTCTTGAGCAGCGACGAGAGCGCCTTCGTGATGTTCGCTGACGGGTCGGCAAGCGCCTTCATGAGCGTGCTCTGGATCGACTTGACCTCAGGGTTGTTGAGGACCTCACCGAAGCGCTTGAGGGAGGCGTTAGCCGCCGACTTGACCTGCGCATGCGAGTCGTTGATGACACCAGTGAGGTGGGGAATGATGGTAGGGAGCGAAAGGGAGAGCTGGCGAGGAGCACAGAACGCCATGGAGCCGAGTAACTCGATCGAACCCTTCTTTGTACGCCACTGCTTCTCCTCGAGAGCATCAAGGAGAGTCGGCAGAATGATCTTGACGCAGTGACCAGAAATCTTGGACATGATGATCTTGGCGGCGTACTGCGTCGCCTCACGAACATAGTTGTTGGTGTCGCCGAACAGCTTGAGCATGAGCGGGACGATCTCAACGATGTAGGGCTCGAAGACACGACCGAGGGTGGCAGTGAGCGTCTCGAACGCGAAGACAGCACCCTCACGGGCCTCGTAGCTCGACTTGTCCTCAGCCGCTTCAGTGAACTTTTCCATGAGGTCGTAGTCCTTGAGCGCACGGAGACCACGGCCCTTGACGACACCAGCAAGACCGTATGCAGCACCACGACGAGCGGCGTACGACTTGCCGGTGGTGAGGGTGGAGAACAGGCGGTCGACGAGGTACTCAGCCTCCTCGCCCATGTCCTGCACGAGCGCAGGAAGACAGTCGGCGACAGCGGACTGCACCAGCTCGGACGGGGTGTTGAGAGCCTCGACGAGACGGTCAACGACGTTCGGGATGCGCTTGTCGGTGGACTCGAGGTGGGACGCAAGACGACCGAAGAGAACGACAACGCTCTCCTTAACGTAGTCGGTAGTCTGCGACGTCGAAGGAGTGGCGAGGTTGGTCTCGAAGATGCTCATGAGACCAGAGATATCCTTTCCGCCGTGAATGTCGACAATGGTAGTAGCGGCGTTCAGCATAGCACGGCGGACCTCCTCGTGGCGGTCACCGAGAGGCTCGCGCTCAATGAGGAACTTCAGAGTGGGCTCAACCTGTCCGTCGGGGATGAGAGGGGCGAACCTCGCGAGCGCCTCAGCGATGGCGACACGCGACTGCCACGGGTCGGGCTTGTTGACCGTCTCGGGGATGACCATGCCGAAGCGATCAATCTCGGGCTCGAGTGCCTTGAGCTCAGCGACGTACAGGTCCTCGAGCGCCTTAATAGTCGGCTCAATCTGGGACGGGTGCTGCTCGGCGGCATCGGTGAGACCCTCGGCGGTACCCTTGCGGACGGCACCAGACTTGTTGCAGAGGTAGGGCACCAGCGATTCGAGGTAAGTCTCGGGAATGTCGAGACCGTTGTCCTCCCAGAGGTGCTCAGCGAGGGCAGCGTTGGCGGCGTCAGGGTCGTGGGTCGCAATGAACAGCTCCTCGGAGTAGTTGAGCTCAGTGAGGTCCACCGGCTGGAGGGCCTGGAGGGCCGAGTTGCGGACGTTGGACTCGCCCGAGAGAGTGCCCTTGATCATGGCAGCAATCTCCTCGGGAGTTGCGACGTCGCGAATGGCCGTTCCGAGATCGGCGAGGGCGGAAGAAGCGTCCTTGGCGAGACGGGGCTGGGTGCTGATAATCTTGAGGAGGTCCTCAATGGTCTCGAGACGCGGGTAGGCGTCGTCCTGGAACTCGCCGACGCAAGCGCCAATAATACCGACAGCGAGAGTGAGCTGCTCCTGGGCCTCGTCACTTTGCGCTGACTGGCATCCGATGCCACCAACAGCGACGACACGGTGCAGCAGCATGCTGACGAGGGCATAGGTCGTCGGGTCGAGGGGCGCCTTGTTAGCCAGGAAATGGATCTGGTGGAGGATGCGAGTCACAAGCTCGCCAGCTCCCTCCTGGAGGTAGTCCTCAGGGACGAAGGGGGCCTCGTAGCCGCGCAGGATAGCGGCGGCAGTGAGGCGACGGTACTCGTCCAGGCGGTCCGAAGCGAGGCCGCTGATCTGGATGAAGACCTCAAAAGCGCGGTCGTCAACAAGGAACGAGCCGGCGCCGAACACACTGCTAAGCAGCAGCTGAGCGAGAGTGCCGAGTTGGCTCTCAACGGCCGAAACGCCAGATGCAGCGAGGCTGGAAACGAGCTCCAAACCACGCTTCAGGCGGGCCTGCTCGGAAGAGATCTCCTCGCGGACAGCGGCCTCCTTCTTCAGCTGAGCGGCGACCAGAGCCTTGTCCTGCTTCGAGAGGTTGGCGCCGGGGGTGGTGGCCTTCTTCTTGGCAAGCTGCTCGCGCACCTCCTGCTCCCACTTCTCAACGGCGTAGTTCTTCCTGTTCTTGTTCTCGACCTGGTCGCTCTTCTTCGACAGCACGTCCGTGAACATCTGGTCAGGCGGCGTTTGCCAGATTCCACGCTCCTCAATGCCAATGAAGTCCAGCGCAGCAGGGTCAAGGTCGGACTTGATCTTAGCAAGCATGTCAGCGACAAACTGCACAGGGTCAACGAAGGCAAGCGTAGCGATGGCGCGGTAGGCGGCCTCGGCAAAGCGGGCATCCTTGGGTGGCGCAGAGGCAACCTCCCAGAGAAGGTCAAGGATACGCTCGCGCTTGACGCTGACGAGGTTGGCGGGGTCGAGGCCCAGAGACTGCACGATGGTAATCCACGACACCTGCGACTCCTCTCCGATTTCCGGGTGGTGAGCGATGACGACAAGGTCCGCGGCAATGTCCTCGAGGGTCTCCTTGTCCGCCGAACCGCGGGAGACAGCTGCGGAAAGAAGACGACCAATCTCTCGAGACTTAGAGACGATGTTCTCCTCCTCCTCAGCGGTCGGGCCCTTAGCACGGGCGGCGACACGGCGTTGCTCCTGAGTACGGAGCCAGGAGATGAGAGCCTCGCGCACGATCTGGGCAGTGTTGCGCGGGTGCTGAGCAGCCAGGTCCGTAACGGTGGAGTAGACCTCGCGACGGACACTGGAGTGCTTGGACTCGAACGCCAGGTGGATCAGCGCCAGGCCAAGGGCGACCCTAACGGCCTTGTCCTCGATGTTGTTGTGGGCGATAAGAGCACTAACGGCGCGGAGAAGCCAGAGCTCGTCGGTCTCGGTCGGGAGCTTGATCCAGGCCTTGTCGTTCAGGACGAACGACGGCTTGGGAGTGACTGTAAGGACCTCCTTCATCGGAGCAGAAGTGGCCAGCTTCGAATTCTTGAGCGGTCCAAGAGCAAGAGCGACGGCGACGTAGCCCTCAAGGAAGCCAGTCGGGTTCGAGGGCACGTTGGCGGACGCAGTCTTGAGGTTGGCCTCAAGGGGGGAAGCGAACGAGTCCAGGAGCTTCTGGCCCTCAGCCGACGGCTCCTTCGCAGTCCAGGCAGCATCTCCAACAGCGGTGGAAACGGCACGGCGGACGGAGAGCTTCGAGGAGGCAAGCTCCTTGGCGAGAGCCGAGGCCGATGCGGCAGCCACGGGCTTGTCTGAAACAATGACGGCAGCGAGGTGGGGTCCAAGGGCAGATCCGAGAGCGTTGAGTGCGGCCTCGTTCGCCTCCTTAGCGATCAGTGGCGGCAGCGTGTCAACGACGACAGAGGCAGCGCTCGTCGGGATAGACGAGACCATGTTGTAGAGAGCAACACGCTGGTCGGCGTTGGCAGTCTTGCCGGTCTTGGGGAGCGAAAGGATCTCGTTGGCAATCTTCAGCTGAGCTTCCTCCGAAGCGGTGTTGCGGACGATAGCCTTGAAGAGGTTGACGGATTTGGCGCGGGTCTCGGCATTGGACGACTTAGACGACGAGATAACACCAGCGACGAGCTTTCCGGGAACGATAGCACTGATGTCCTTCTTGCACTCGTCGAGGAGTGCTGCCGTGACGGGAAGGGCGATTTCCGGCGAGCGGAGCATCATACGCTCAGTCGCGGGAATGAGCTTGCCCGTGAGGTCGGCGTCGGTAATGAAGGTTGAGAGGAACTCGCTGAGAGACGTAAACATGTACGGCTGAAGGGCAACCTTGGAGCCGAGAATGTTCGCACTGTAGTAGTCGATGATGGCACCCTTCTCGGCCTCGATGGCGTCGCGGGCGGGAGCCTTGCCCTTGGGCATCTTGACACGGAGCGCCACACCAACAACGTTACCGAGAAGAACAGCAGACCGCAGCGGCTGAGGTGCCTTGAGCAGCGTCTGTGCGACCAGCTGCAGGTTCTCGCGCAGCAGGCGCAGCACTCGCCAGACACGGATGTTAACCTTGTGGCGAACACGCCATGCCTTGCGGGGGTTAGGCGACTGGCGGGCCTCGATGCCGTCGGTAACAGCGGCCAAAGAGAGAATAAGGTCCTTCAACTGGGCCGACTGGACGAAGGCGTCGGACCGGGAGGCGAGAAGGGTGGTAATCAGGGCGAGGATCAGGTTGAGCTGGGGCAAGAGGACTTGAGGCGGAGATGACTTGGCGGCGGAAACAGCCTTCTCCGTCTCGGCGCAAACCCACTTGACGAGCTTGTCTCCGAGCTTCATTGGCGCCTGCTGCTCCTCATCGCGCTTAACAAGGTCCATGAGGACCTTGACGATAAGGTCGACAGCCTTCCAGTCGGTCGAGCTGTTAAGCGCAATGAGCAGCTGTTGCAGGAGCTGGCCTGTTGATTCCGGTGCCGGCGACTCGGTCGTCACGTAGAGGTACCTGGAGGCGAACTGCTCTCTCCGCTTTTGGCTGGCGTCGAGCAGCGCCGGCCGAATCTTGGGCAGGACGTCAGCCCAGTCGATGTTGGCTTCCCGACTGTCCTTGTCCTCCTCCACGACCTCGTCGTCGTCCACCACCTCATCGTGATCCGGGGTCGAGGCGTTTCCCTGCTCCGGCTCGGTAATGTCGGAGGCCTCCGAGTCGCTGTCGTACGCCTCCTTGCTCTTCTTGCCTCCCTTCTGGCCGAGCCAGGATCCGACCTTGTCGGCGGCCGGCATGTCCTGCTCGGCGTGTAGCTTTTTGAACGCGCGGGGCGGAATTTTTGGCGGGTATATGGGGCCTCTGAGGTGAAGTCGAAAGGCCTACGCGCTTGCTGGACTTGCTGGGCGCGTCGTTTTGTATGTCAGAGTCTCGGATCTGGATCGCTCGACCTAGATTTCAGCAGTCATCCAGGCAAGATGTCTGAGGTGGAGGCTTATCATAGGCGGCACGACACGTAATACACCACGTGGATGAGCAGTGGTCATCTCCACCAGGGAGCACAATAACATGACGTTCCTGGATCGCCGAGGTGACCACCTTCAACCAGCTGACTGTTCGAGCCTGCTCTCCACTTCTCGTCTGTTCGGACAGCTAACAGCGATGGCTATTACCCCCGATCCAACTTCGAATGCCGATACCCCAACACCAACCGAGACCCCGGCACTGGTCCCGGGTCCCAGCGCCTTCCACGAGAGCTCTCAGTTTCGGCATTGGAGGTACTCTCGGGACCAACTGTACAACTTGCGACATGAGCTCAACGAGAAGAGCCGGGAGGTGACAGAGCGTAACATGAAGGCTGAGCGGGTGAGTAAAATAAGAGCCTACAGACTATATAGCTAATGAACAGGAAGCGCAGGCCTCGCTAGGTGCTGACGGGCCCGCCCCGCCGCCGCCAACGACGTACCCGTCTGTGGAGGAGGAGCTGAAGCTTGTGAACTTCTATTGCGACCAGGCGTCGAAGATTTGTCGGCAAGGCTTCGGTGTGCCAGAGTACGTCGAGTCGACGACAATCAGCTACATTAAGCGCTTCTACCTGAAGAACTCGGTGATGGAGTGGCACCCGAAGAACATTATGTGGGTGCTTGCTTGATTGATGAGTCAAGGAGCTGACAACCCAGGCCGACGTGTCTCTTCCTGGCAGCCAAGACGACGAACCACCCGATTCCGATCGAGGTCTTCGTACCGAAGTTCAAGAACTTCAAGTCGTCCGACATCCTCGAGATCGAGTTCGTGATCGCCCAGTCGCTCGCCTTCGAATTCTGGACGCACGGGGCGGAGCGCTCGCTGCGCGGCTGGTTCCTCGAGTTCCAGAACAAGCCCGCCAACATCGATGTCCTCCAGCGCAACCTTCCGAGCGCGCTGGACTGGTTATCCCGCTCCCGCCTGACCGACGCCGAGTTTCTCTGGAGCCCCAGCCAAATCGGCCTCGCGTGTTGGCGCCTCACGGCCGAGAGCGTCGTCGACGAGTTCCTCGACGACAAGTACGCGAACTGGACGCCACCGGATGGCTACGACGATGAGGAGGAAGGAGCTCTTGCTTACCCCTACGGCATTCCCCTGCCGAGGCTACGCACAATCATCCGTGACATCCAGGACCTCATCCGATCAACCGCACCACTGGAACAGAAGCAGATCAAGGAGATCGACAAGCGGCTAAAGAACTGTATTAACCCCGAGCGTGTTCCTGGTACCGCACTGTGAGTTTTCCTTCTACGACAAAACTGACGGCAGGTACATCAAGCGTAAGGCTGAACTGGAGGCGAAGGCTGCCGAGGCGAAGGCCGTCAAGACTGCGAAGGCCAAGGAGGCCATGGAGAAGGACGAGCTGGTCTTCGGTGGACCCATCAAGCCGGCCGACGACGACCCCTTCGGACCACCGCTACCCAAGAAGGAATCCGCATAGACATCTCCGCTTACTCACACTTGCATGCATGTACCTAACAACTTTGCTGGCCTTTCGTCTATGAACTGCTTACGGTAGTCACAGGAGCCCTACGCTTGTTCCTCGTATCCCTCCTCCAATTGAGGCTCCGCTTGCTCACTGATTGCAATGATACCGGACCGCTCGCTCTCGCTGTCGTTGGCTTGTTCTGCAGTGTCTTGTCCATCGCCGTCACCTTCTGCGGTGTCTTGCTCATCGCCGTCGGCATTGATACGAACGGAGATGGGTCCGAAGTGAGTCTGCTGCCGAACCTTCAGGATCCCCTTGGTTGCGAGAGCTGGTTAGTTAGCCAAGGATCTCAAGTGCACTCACTCAGGCAGTTGTAAAAGGCTGCCGCAGCCACACGCTTGTCGGAGCCGACGCTCACGATCTCATTGAGCTCGATAACCTTTGTCTTGTGCTGAAGCATGCGCTGCTCCACGTAGCTTAACGTCAGCGTCGGTTGTGTGCGTGTGGTACCTGAAGAAGGACCGACACTGCTGTTCTAGAGTCGCGAGCAGTGCAGGAGCGAATGGACCGCTGAGAACTTTGGAAGATTCGTCAAGTGGCACTGGACAAGTTAGCGAGGGCGACTGAACGTTTCTCACGTTCGTCGTCGTTCAGATTCAGCATGGACTCCTCCGCAGGCAACATGCTCAAGATTGAGCCGGAGCGTGACCTGGAGCGGCGAGCTTGGTCCCCAGTTCGATCAGCAGTAGGCGTAGACACATTTGAGCGAATGCTGTTGTCAGTGACAGCTGCAGTCCTTACAAACCGTTGCTCAAGAGGAGTGACGATGCTGAACCTGCGCTTGGAGGGAGATTCACTTCGCAGCAAGTGGGGCAGGCTATCAAGATCTCCCAAGTCGAGGTTCAGAGACTCTTCCCACTGCAAATCAGTGGTTTCCCTCTCCGAAGACTCACCGGAAGCTTCTGAGACAGAGACTGATGGCGCGGCTGCTCAGGCGTTTCGGCCAAATTGGGGCGAGTATCGTTCGAGTAGGAGGGCGGGGTGGGCAACGTGTGGCCGAATCCATTGTTCCCCGACCTCGTTTGGGCACTTTCCGGGTCTTGTAGCGGCAGTTCGGGTGCAAAGGCGTCGGGAAGCTCCATGTTTCCGTCTCCCGGAAAGAAGTCAACTTGCTGCTGGTCAAACTGAAGCTCGGGCTCCTCTTCGGGGGGATCCTCGCCTGGTCCGGTAGCACGGTGAGTTGCCAGCTGCCACCCAAACTTGGGGGGCTGGAGTGCGTGACCGTAGAACTCCTGCATGGCTGCGTCCGTAACTGACAGTCAGCGCAGTATCGAGAGAAAGACAATGCCCACATTGAACAAACAATCCTGCGCGGTCTACGAGTGAGATAGCCTGAGCTCGTTTGGTGTGGTCGGTCCACTTTGCGCGGCGACTTTGCCTCTGCTCAGCAATCATATCCTCGTAGCTGACGTTGTTGTCGGCGACCTCGACATCCTGATAATTCAGTAAGCGAACATAGCTATCCGCACCTTGTCTAATCGTAAGCGCTTCGCCGTTCTTCTCCCCTTCCCAGGCGGCGCTTGCTCTGGAGAGTGATCGTTCTCGACTGGAGAGTCACTGCGTCGCTTGTTTGTGTCGGCAGGGGGTGTCTCAACGCGCCCGCCCAAGGAGTGATCGACCTCGCTGATATTAGTATCAGGCTTCTGTTTGCGTTTACTCACTCGTATGAGCTTGGTTCCTCAAAATCAGGGAGTGGGAGATCAACTTCGTCGTTCTCCGCCGCTGGTTTCACAGGATCAGCGGCGGCATCATCCAAAAGAGGGTCGCCCAGAATATCCAGATCGATAGGGGCAAAGTCCATGACCTCTGGCTCGCGCGTTGGAAGACGAGGCCGCTTATTGATAGTGTCCATGGTAGCGACTGAGGATTTACGCTTCCTTCCTCGACCGACGCTACTTCCGTCCTCTGATTCCACTTCTTCTTCCTCCGAGCCATAATCCAACAGTGCACCCCCTTGCTGAGAAACAGACTGAGACGACTGGGTCTTCAGGGACGACAGCTTGGAGGTCCCTCGTCTCTTACGTTGCTCAGCGATGGGTCTGTTCCAGTCCTAAAGCCAGGTAAGCACATAGCGTCTGCTTTGACTTACGATAGCGCCGAACTCAAGCCCTCCCGCGAAGTTCAGGTCGAAGAACTCATCGGCTTCGGCGAAGGTGATGTGGTCGTATCTGCATGGTCAGTGGGAGAGTGTGCGGTGACATACTTGCTGCGTCCCCCGTTAGGCAGGTCGAGTGCACCGGAACCTTTGGTTTTGGACGAGGTGTCTCCTCCAAGACCAATGGTGACGGAGCGACGCAGAGCTACGTCAAAGCTCTGGACATCCTGTATGTCAATGTGTGGACTTAAGCACAGCCCACGGAGTAGAAGATCTCGTAGCTCTGACTGTATGCTCTGATGTCAGTGAGGGTAGCTACGAAAGCTCTGACCTTGTCACCCCTACTAGAAGGTGACCGCTCAAGCGGAGAGCCATAGGCTCGGCGGGCTGGCCTATGAGCTCGCAAGTGTGAGGGATTTCCAAATTGGTGATGGCTTTGCGAGTGATGCGCTTGTTCTTGGGGCCCAGAGTGGCCATTAGCCTGGGAAGGAGTGAGTTTCCAGCGGGAGGGAAGACTTCGACTTACCAGACTACTCCCAGACTGCAAACCTATCAGCACAACTCGTTCTCTGCACATGTCACTTACGAGCCATTTTTACCGATCTGGAGGTCTTCCGTGAAGAACATGGTGGTCGGCTAGAGTCTTAAGCAGGACATCTATCAGTGGCAATAAGATGTCACCAAGAAAAGTTGCATCTGTTTAGTTCCTATGGAAGGAAGGCGCAGAACGCAGATCAAAGCGAGGTGGGAGCATCATGTTGCGCCCCTCAGAGCGCAGCACCTCAGCCTCCCTGCACTCAGAGTGGGTGGACAACCTCCACCGGGCAACCTCCACCAGCGGTCGCGCGGAACCTTCACGATGGGTGGCAAATTCACGCCCTGGATAAATCCTACCAAAACACGCGCGGATATTACTGCAGTAGTTGGTGGCGAGGTCCTGGGCGGCTCTGGGTGCGGATCAGGCCGCCAGATCGTGATCGTAATGTCATCCTTGTCTACCCCAGTATCATTTTTGCAATGCCGCCTTTAACAGCAACGGAACGTCAGAAGCTATTGCTCCAGCAGGAGATCGCGAAGCTCTCAGGTTAATGGGATATGAACGTCGTTTAGCTGACTGCTAGGTGCTATCTCGAGCCGCGCCAGCAGCAGTAACCACCCTTCCTCCTATCATCCTTACCGTGGGGGCTACTCGTACCGAGGCGGTCGAGGCAAGCCTCGCGGTAGGGGAAGGGGAGGAGGGAGCTACTCTGTCGACTTCAGGCAAGGTAACCGCGCTTCCGGATCCTCAACACCTTCATCCTCTACGCCGGCACCGATGATGTCAGCGGGAACGAGCTCGGCAGCGGCGGAGGACGCGGAAATGGAGGAGGGCGAAGTTTCTCAGACTTCCACGCCGACGACCGTGCCCTCGACCGCGCCGAAGCCTCCATCTGCCTCGAGTGCCTGGGTGAAGAAAACGAGCCGCGGAGGGAACATGAGTCTTATGACGGTGCAGAAGCGGTGAGTGGCCAGCGGCTATGTGTGCTGATGGTGCAGTGATAAGCTTGCTGCTCAGCCGCCAAGACCTCGTCAACCGAAAGTGCCGCCGTCCATTCAGGTGCTTCAGTCATCGTCCGACACATCTCCTGGAGGCTCGGAAGGACAGAAGCGAGTTGTCATCGACGGTGTCGTCTTCCAGTTCGAGCAGGACGGAAAGAAGCTCACGCGCATCGGAGGTACGCTGGTGATGATGTTCAGCTATTGACATATAGAACTGCCCGGCGCCAAGAAGGATGTCAACAATACGCCGACGCGCCACTCCCTCAAGTACCAAGGAGAAAACTTCCGACGAACAAAGAGGGGCAACCTCATCTCTCGCTCTACGTGCGGTTTAATGCCTTCGCGATTAGGCGTGACTGACTGTCCCAGGGCTTCAGCACGGCGCGCCGAGCAGGCAAAGCGGCCTTGCCGGTACTATACGAAGACGGGTGCGTCCCGCCCTGTCCACCAGCAGTCCTTGGGCTGGCCTCAATTCCACATACTGACGCATTTTAACCTGCAGGTCGTTGCGAACGTGCTTTGACTTGCCCATACCAGCATACCCCGGACCGGTTAGCTATCTGTCACCAGTTCCTCAAAGGTACCTGTCAGCTTGGCGACAACTGTCCTTTGTCCCACACCCCATCAGCTCACAACACTCCGTCTTGTTCTCGTTTCCAAGCCACCAGCTCCTGCTACAAGGGCGACAAGTGTGTCTATCCCCATGTTCGGGTCGCGGATGACGCCCCCGTTTGTGAGGCCTTCGCACGCGAGGGTTGGTGTGATAAACCTGCTGGGACGTGTCCGGAGCTGCACATTTGGGAGTGCCCAGAGTGGCACGCGAAGGGCACCTGCTCTCGCGGCCGCAAGTGTGGTCTTCGCCATGTTCTTCGAGCTGAGAAGACGAAGACAAAGGAAGCTCCGGCTCCGGCTCCGCCGGCGGAAACCGCAGTGGCGGATGGTGGCTTTGATGACCAGGCAGAGTTCATCGGTCTCCCGGGCGAAGTGTTCTCAGAGACGGAATCAGAAGAGGAGGACGATTCCGATGAGGGGGAGGTAGAGCAGGACGACAGCGACGACGAGCAGGAGGAAGAGGAGGAGGACGAGGGCGACGACAGTGACGGGAACTCGATCGAGGTCGATCAGGACTCAGGTAAGCACGAGGCAGCGTCTCCGACGGAGGTCGCCTCAGATGATGACGACGAGCGGCTCGTTTTGGACCAGGTGTGAGCCGTCCTCGTTGTAACATCAACCCTCATCACACTCTGTACTGTTACTGGCATTTCATGCGTCCCGCTCTTCTGTCTGTTCTGCTCAAAGATGCCCATAGTGCGACATACGGGCCTATTCAATGCATGTCATCTAGGCTGAAGGTGCTACAAGGTTGCCCGGGTGCGAGGCAACAGTGGCAGGCTGGCTGCCTTTTGAGAACTAACGCTTAGTGCTTAGACGGGGGTGCGCTTGGCGGCGACGTTGCGCCTGCGCTGCTGGACGCCCTCCCTGAGCTCGTCGAGGAGGGGGAGGGTCTGCTCGAGGCTGATGCACGCGTCCGTGATAGAGACACCGTACTTGAGAGCCTTGGGTCCCTCCGGGGGGATCTTCTGGTTGCCCTCATTGATGTTGCTCTCGATCATGACGCCCATGAGCATCTGGGCGGTGGGGCCATCGCCGGCGAGCTGGGCGGCGATGTCGCGCCCGACGTCGATCTGGCGCGCGTGCTGCTTGTTCGAGTTGCCGTGGCTGCAGTCGACCATGATGCGCGGGTTCAGCCCGGCCTTCTTGAGCTTCTCGCCCGCCTCCAGCACGTCCTTCTCCGAGTAGTTGGGGCCCTTCGTGCTGCCGCGCAGGATCACGTGCGTGCTGTTGTTGCCCTCCGTCTCGACAATGGCAGTCAGGCCCTGCTTCGTGACCGACAGGAAGGTGTGCGACGCGGCGGCGGCGCCCATCGCGTCGATGGCAATGCCGATCGAGCCGTCCTGCATGTCAGCTTGGCGCCCTTTAGATAGCTGCGAAGAAGGGCCAACGTCCATCCTTTCCGCTCAGTGCACACTCACAGTTCCGTTCTTGAAACCGACGCTCATGGAGAGTGCAGACGCAAGCTCGCGGTGAACCTGGCTCTCGGTAGTGCGCGCGCCGATAGCGCCCCACGACGACAGGTCGGCCAGGAACTGAGGGGAAATGACATCTGTTGGGCGTCAGCGTCCTTTCTTTCGTTCCTATCCATCCATTGCGCCGCTCCCCGCCTTCTTGACTGACGCCCTCTTCCTTCTGTGTCCTCGACTCTTCCCTCAGGGCCCCAGGACACAGCAGGGGAGCGGAAGAACAATAGGCAACCGGGAGCGCGTATCACTGTACTCACCAAGGAACTCGCCAGCGGTCGGGAGGCCGAGCTCGGTGACGTCGAGGAGCAGCTTGCGGGCCATCTTAAGACCGCGGTTGATCTGGTAGGTGCCGTTCATGTCCGGGTCGTTGATGAGACCCTTCCAGCCGACGGTCGTACGGGGCTTCTCGAAGTAGACGCGCATGACGATAAGGAGGTCGTCCTTGGCCTTCTCGGCGTAGTCGGCGAGCTGGCGCGCGTACACAAGAGCCTGCTCGGGGTCGTGGACGGAGCAGGGTCTGCCGTCAGCTACGACAGGATCGGGATAGCCGACAGGTGTAAAGAACTCTTACCCGACAACGACAAGAAGACGGTCATCGTCGCCCTTGACGACGGCCTCGACCTGGCGACGGCCGTCGAGCACGGTCTGGGCGCCGCGGAGGGTGAGGGGGAGCTCCTCGGTGAGGATCTGGGGCGGGATGAGGGGGCGGATGGCCTTGACGCGGCGGTCGTCGAGGAGGTCGTGGGCCTTGGCGTCAGGATCATCGGGCTCGGCATCAGCTGGGAAGTAACTCACCTCACGCACCGTGGTAGTGGGGAAGCGGGTCGAGGACATGATGAGCTGGTGGTATGGAGAGAAGGAAAAGCAGCACCAGCGATTAGCCGTAAGGTTGGCCGGCCGAGTCGATCGGGATACGATGCGCAGGGTCGGGTCGCACCACGCGGAGTCGAAATCCAACTTTTCTGACTCGCTTGCGTCCATCGCTGCGGCTCACCATGGGTGACACCGTCCAGTGCCGCCGCCCGCAGGGGTCACCCGCACCACCGCGCATAATTTCGCTGGTGGCCACTGCCGCCTGCCCTGAGCCGTGTGGGGTAAGTTTTGCAGCGGGTCACGTGCGTTACCAGCCTCACTTTGCCGCGTGGCATGTCAGGCTCCAACGGCGCAGGCCGGACCCAGCTCAGGCCAAGCCTCGGTCGGCCGACGTCACAGCGCGCGCTCGACGGCGACTCATCATCCCTTCCAACTTGCGAACAACACCAACCATCTCACCATGGCTGCAGGATTGAAGAGTGAGTGAACTGATCAGGCAGAGGGCAATGGTAGTGCGCCGACGTCCTCGTACTGGTTGGGCTTCATTGCACGCCACGCCTCAGCTTCACTCGCCAAGCTCATGCGCAACGCGGATCAACGCAGCTGAGCTGGACACCGACTACCATATCTTCACGCCAGACTCACTTGTGCCGAATGCTGTACTGACATATGTGCTTCCGTGCCCTGCACTGTATCCGAACTGCCGTGCTCCCTCCCGCTGGCCGTGATCTCGAACCCTGCTTAACGTTCCAAAGCCGTCATCTTCCTCGCCTTCGTGCTCGCCGCGGGCTTCCTGCTCGTCATCCTCTCGTGTGCTCTGTGGGGCAACTGGCTCCCCATTCTCGTCGGTGAGTATGCAGCTAGGAACGGATTTCCGTATAGCTAACTCGCAGCGCTCACGTTCGTGCTCGCGCCGCTGCCCAACTCGCTTTGCGGACGGTGTGCACACGCCGACGACTTGTCTCCGGAATACAACTCGGCATACACTGACTTCGGACACTGGCTTACTGGCGCCCTGGTTGTGAGTATTGTTGGGTATAGACGACCCCTGCTGTTGGCGATGGCTCCTTCTTTAACTTGCACTTGTAGCTGACATCAGGCGACCGGCTTCGCGCTCCCGGTAGTCCTTGCCCATGCGTCGCTGATCACGCCGGCGGCGTGCTACATGTCGATCGCGGGCGGCCTGCTCGTCTACGGCACCATTCTCGTTTACTCGGGCTGGTTTGGGTCACCCAACGATGACGAGTTCTAATGCGGGGCCCGAGATGCGAGCAGCAACTAGTCGCCTGTGGTCTGAAGGTTGTGGGATGTGTAGACTCGGTACGATAGCATGGTACGGTAGTACGATAGGATTGTGCTTGGCAATATGACGATGCTTAGATGACTCCCATGAGGCGTGCTGCATGCTGCTGCATGCTGCAGCGCTGATGGCGCGAGCTAACAAGCCTTAGCACTGATTCAGTGGGTTAAGCAAGGCGTACTACGGGATCAAGCGGGGATCGGGCCACGGTGCTGGGTCTAGCAGTGCATGGTGCTGAGCCTAAGTAAGAAGAGCGGCCTGGGAGCCAGATGGTGCACTGCATGAGAGCCAATCGTAGCGGCCTCGAGATGATGCACGACGTACGTCGAGCGGCGGCGCGGTGGGGATGGATGCAGGAGTGACTGCGAGCAGTGCTAGCAGTGCCTATGCAGGGACAGGGAACGAGGGTGAGAGTTCGGGTGGTGGCGGCACGGCATGCGGCGGCAGGCGCGGCAGCCGGCCGGACGCAGGACACAGGGGCGCGGGCAATTCGCGCGTGCTGCTACGCTAAGCTGTGCGCCGTCCGTTGCGATTAGTCGTCTGCTCGTCCTCATCACTCCTCACTCTCTTGCATCGCCACCACTCTCGTTACTCTTCTCCACACCGCTGCACTCACCACCGCCTCCGTCCTCGCTGATCGGCCGGCCCGATCCCATAAAAGTACTTCACCAACCTTGTCCGACCCAGCAGCAACTTTCTTCGCGCGAAAACAAGGCACACACAAACACGTCTATTCTGAGAACGCTGCTGGCCCAGTGCACGCACCTCTCACGCCTCACCACGCTCAGCTCTCACCAACTCTTCTTTGAACGACTTTCCAGTTCCCTAGTCTTCTCTCTGCACCCCTCCTCTGCAATCGCCAAATGCTCGTTCCGCTGTCCACCCTGGCCCTCGCCGGCCTCGTTGCGGCGGAGCTCGGCGACCCCCACCCCCTACGACCCCTTCCCCGCCGCTCAAAGGTGCCCCGCGCTGAAATCGGTGTCGGCGGCATCGACCTTGCCCTCCACAAGCGGGAACTTGACCCGCCAGTCGTGAAGCGTGACCTGAATGGCTCTGTCATCGCCTTAGGCGCCGTGCACAAGTGAGTTCAAGAGTTCATCGACGAACTAACCGCAGCACGTACGTCGTTCCCGTGGGAATCGGTAGTCCTTCAAGGGCGTACCCGCTGCAGCTGGACACGGGTAGTGCCGATCTCCTGATCGCATCAACGCTGTGCGGCAAGGAGTGTCCGGCGCCGACGAAGGAGAACCCGTACTATGACATGATGAGCTCGGACTTCAAGGAGGTCAACGGCAACACGACATACTGGCGGACACGCTACGCTGATATGTCGTTTGCAAGCGGCTTTGTCGCGCGGGACCAAGTCATGATCGCGGCGCACCTCGTCGACGACCAGGTCATTGGCATTATCAATGCTACAAACATGACTCTCCCCGAGCAGGACGTCTCGGGAGTGCTTGGTCTCGGCTTCCCTCGCCTGTCGACACTCGGGCGAGTGTTGCTGCAGGACGACGTCCCGAGCCCCGACCGCAACCCGTTGACGGCGACCGCGGCGGCGGCGGCGGGCCCAAGCGCCCCGTCAGGCTCAGCAGTCTCTGCGCCCGCCGATTCGGGCGTCACCGGCAGCGTGGAGGCCGCGCCGTCCTCTGGAATGGAACGCAGGCAAGAGACATCAAGTGACACCAGCGGCGGTGTTCCAGTGACACGCTCGTCTGCGCCCGCAGCTGCAGTGCCTTCCTCGTCCTCGGCTTACATGCCGACCCTGCTCGAGAACCTCATCTCGACGCCTTCCATCCCGTACCCGGCCTTCGCCCTTGCGCTCTCTCCACCTCTCAATGCCAGCCAGGCCTCCGCCCTCACGTCGCTGAACCCGGAGCCGACACCGCGCTACAGCCTCGCCAGCGGGTCGCTGACCCTCGGCGGCGTCTCGGCCCTCTACGTCTCAGAGGATGCCGCGACCGGGCGCACCGTCAACGACATCGAGTGGTGGCCAGTCGTCCCATTCGGACGCTCGAGCAGCGTTGTTAGGAGCAACGCTACGACCATCGACGTTGCAGCCATGTCCGCCCAGGCGACCCCTACCGAAGGAGCTGTCGCCGGCGGGGATGCCCCTGCGTCTGAGGTTTCCGCCTCGGCATCACCCTCGCCTTCAGCTTCCTCGTCTTCCGGCAGCACCCCGGGCAACACTGGGTCGAACCTGCTGCAGGATAACGGCGCCGGTGCGATCGGCACCCCCGGCCGAAAGCGTGCCCTGCCGATGACGCCTAACGAGCTCGAATCGGAGGCATACCTGTTCTGGGCACTGCAGCTGTCGCAGGTGTCCTTAAACGGCACTGGCTTCGAGCTCAACTCGACTTATGCGAACCTCGGGGTTCCGCCCACCGCCCTGCTCGACGTCGGAACGAACGGTATCTATGGTCCCGAGGCCGACGTCTCGAAGCTGTTTAGCGGGATCAAGGACGCCCGCATGGTGAGCACCGGGCAGTGGGCTGTGCCATGCGATACCAGGGTCAGCCTTGGGTTCTCGTTCGGCGAGAGCGGGCGCTCAGTCGAGATCCCGCCCAAGGACTGGATATACGCCGCTGTGCCGGAGAGCAGCATGTGCCTTGCGTGGCCGGTGGCGGTGCCGTCCACGGGCGACGGGCTGGACTGGCAGCTCGGCACGCCGTTCCTGAAGAACGTCTACACCGTCTTCAGCTACGGCGTCGACGGGGGTCAGCCTCCTCAGATCGGCTTCCTGCCGCTGCACGACCGCGCGAACGGCACACAGCCTATGTCTGCTGCTCAGCCATCGCAGACAGTTAACACCCGCCTTCCGCACGTCCTCCTTCCGCCGCCAAACTTCCCGACGCCGTCGTACGCCTTCTCGACGCCGGTGCCGACGCTCGGCACGCCGCAAACGATGGGTCTGGGCAATGCGTCAGCGTACGCGTCGCGCCCAGTTCCCATTGTTAGTATCCCTGTTCCCAGCCCAAGCGTATCGGATGACCACCAGGCCATCCCTGGCTGGCCTGGCGACAGCGCGCAGGCGACTGTCGAAAACTCGTCGGCTGCGCGCTCCTTCGCCACTGCCGCCCTCATCTTCCCTGCCCTAATCGTGCTCTCGCACCTGTTGTTACTCTAGGACACTGTGTCTAGCCGCATATAACTTGTATTAATACCACTGGGACCCTCGCGGCACCGTCCGCATGCATAGACTTCATCATTACCGCTGCTTCGTCTGAAACATGAGCATTCCGCATCTCCCATTTGGTCCCGCACGGTCGTCTGGTGGAGGTCGAGGATGTAAACAACCGTCAGCGCGACTGCCTTTGATTTCGCCAGCCAACTGACATCATCGACGGACGACAATGAGCACGACTCTGCTGATGCATCCGACCTCGCTGAGTCTCACGACTCTGCCGCGGGTCGGCCCCACGACACCGCTGCAGTTCCCGACACGATTCCCGAAGGGCGCCGAGCCGCGGACGACCATGTCGCCAGCCGGCCACACGTACCTCTGGGCCGACAGCCTGCCGGTCGTGTGGGAGTACGACAGCCGCGGACGGCGCGTCGGCGAGATCAAACTCGCCAGCTCGAAGGAACGGGTGCGCGCTGTCGGCTGCGGCGAGGGTGTTGTCATCGCCAGTACGGCGGGATGCGGCGTGTGGAAGCGGGTGGAGGGCAAGTGGACGCGGACGGCAGAGCTCGAGGTGAGTGCGGCAGCCGAGTGTGACGAACTGAAGCTGACATCAGGCGCCCAGCAACGTGACCAGCATCGAGTGCTGTGGCGACGTCGTCGTGCTTTCGGGCGACGAAGTGTGGGCGTACCAGGGCGGGAAGCGGTTGTCGCTGGATATTCCGAGTGTAAGTTCACCACTGCTTGACTCTTGCTGACGCCCCAGCCACTGCCTTGCCTCGCTCTGACGAAGGCCGGGCTACTCTATCCCTCGCGCGACATTGACGGCCTCACTCTCCTCCCCCTGTCCCCCTCCGCCCAACCATCCGACTTCGCCCTGCCCTCCCCTGCTACCCACATCTCGGCTTCGAAGACGGACCGCGCAGCGCTCTGCTCGGGGTCGTCTCTGCACTTCCTCTCCCTGACCACGGGGGAGGTGAAGACTGTCGAACTTCCCGCCGAGCTGGACTCCAGCACGTGGCTGGACGGCTCGAACGTCGCTGTGCGGTCCTCCGGCCGCCTCTTCCTCGTCACGATGGAGGGCGATGTGAGCGAGCCGTCGCTCGACCGCGTGCTCAACCTGCACGTCCTGCCTCCGAAGCGGCGCAGCGACCGGGGCTCGCGCTCCAGCATCTCCATCGGCGGCAACGTGTTAGGCGAGTCCTCGGCGCCGAACCGGCCGGACCGGCGCGTGTCGGACGCGACCGGGCTGAGCTCGGGCGACAAGGAGAAGGGCGCGGAGAAGAAGCGCTTCGTGTCTGCGCCGGCGCTGCCGGCGATTGAGCGCCTGCGGTCCGAGGGCCAGGAGCGCACGCCGAAGCAGACGCCGAGGGGCCAGACCGCGCGCTCGCCCCAGAGCGTGCGCACCGCCGGCACGGAGCGCATCCGCCCGCTCGACCCGCAAGCGACGCGCATGGGCGCCGTGCTCGAGGAGGCGCGCTCGGCCGCCTCCTCGCCGGCGGGGAGCATGAGCTCGCGCCCGGCCTCGGGTGACTGGGCGCAGTACACCCCGGGCCACGGCCACAGCCAGGCTCCGCACCTCTCTCCGTCCCACGCCCAGGCCCAATCCCTTTCACGGTCCCAATCCCGATCCCACCCCGCTCCCTACCCCGAGCCCCAGTCCGAGCCCCAAGCGCCGGCACTCGACCCCGCCCTCCCCCTCTCGCCGAGCGGGGAGCCCGGCCTGAGCCAGGCCGCGTTCGAGGAGATGCGCCGCGAAATCGCCAATCTGCAGCTCGACATGCTGCGCATGGGCCGCGGGCTCAAGAACGAGATCCGCGCCGCCGTGTCGCCCCTCGTGGACGAGATACGCGCCAACCGCGAGCTGATCGCGAGGCAGAGGGAGGAGATCGAGCGTCTCCGGCGCGGGTATTAGCTAGTTCCGCATGCGCGCACGCGGTGGACGAGGGGGGAGAGCGCGGGTGACTTTCGGGTGTACGCTAGACCTTGACCTGTATAATGCAACGATTTTACGCCACACTACTCCTTCCACACCGCGCGAATTGAGAACATGGGAACAAAAGCAGTTAATAGAGGACAGCAGCAAGGAAAGTTAAGCAAGAGCAAATGTACATCTAACGCGCGCGGCGCAATCTCTAAGTCGTACAAGCCACGTCTGTGGCGTCGCAGCGAAAAGTGCCAAAAAGGAAGAAAGGAAGAAGAGGTGTCTCAAAGCCCAAAACAAGAACTACACGGCCAGCAGGCGGGTTAGGCGGCGCCGGCGCCGGCGGCGACGAGGCGGCCGAGCGACACGACGAGCTCGGACACCTTGGCGAGGTTGCCGTCGCTGCTGCCCTCGGTGAGGACGCTGTCGTTGGGCGTCTCGGCCGAGACGTCGGGCAGGCGCGTGCTCGAGCTCGAGCTCTGCGTCGAGCTCGACGAGCTGGACGTGCTGTTCAGGGTGGTCGAGGTCGCGAGCGTCGAGTTGGAGCTGGACGAGGCGAGCGCGGACGAAGACGAGGACGACGAGGAGGGCGCAGCGGAGGACGACGAGGCGGCGGACGACGAGGACGACGGGGCCGCAGTCGAGCTGCTAGTCGACGGCGCGGCGGACGAGGAGGCGCTGGGCGACGGCGCCTCCGACGGCGACGGGGCCGCAGGCGAGCTCGGCTCGGGCGTCCACGTGCTCGTCGGCGCCTCGGAGCTGGGCTCCGGGGTCCAGGTGCTCGTCGGCTCGGGCGTCCACGTCGACGTCGGCTCTTCCTTCTTGCTGCTGGGCTTGGGCTCCTCCCAGGTGGAGCTCTCCTCC
Organism: Trichosporon sp. PB005A; assembly: GCA_023630055.1. Classification (NCBI taxonomy): domain Eukaryota; kingdom Fungi; phylum Basidiomycota; class Tremellomycetes; order Trichosporonales; family Trichosporonaceae; genus Trichosporon; species Trichosporon sp. PB005A. Next base: position 800,854 of record JAMALZ010000008.1, read on the forward strand.
TGCTGCTGGCTGGACTGCTCGTTGCCGCCGTTGTTGCCGTCGCCGCCGGACGAGCCGCCACCGCTGCCGTCGTTCCACGTCCACGACATCTGGAAGCGGCCAACGTCCTTATGGTTGAACTTCTCGAAGAGGGCGGGGCTCATGTCGAGCGACCCGTGCGCGCACCCGGGGCAGAGGTCGACGACGGTCGCGCTCGCGCTCTTGCCGCCGAGCGTGATCGTGAGGCTCTTGCCGCAGTGCGCGCCGCCGTCCCACTGGGGCGCGTTGAGCGCGACAACCATCTCGTTGTCCGAGCTGCGGTCAGCACTGCTTCTCCGCTTGTCGCCGGTGCTCCGCCACATGGGCGCCACATGAAACACGCATGAGGCAGATCCACGATCTGGCCGATCCGAGCACGGCCGGCCTGTCAGACGGACACGCCGGTTGCACTCACTTGTAGTTGCCGCACGCTCCCAGGCCGACAGCGTAGAACGTAGCGTCGCCAGAGTTCTGGCGCTTCATGTGGTGCCGGCGCCGGGCGAGCGAGTTGCGCGGCGCATGCTGGGCGTTCGCGACACACAGCAGCAGCAGCGAGAACAGGAGAGAGGCGAGCATCTTCATTTTTGCGTTGTTATTCTTTTGGACAGAAAGGGGAGGCTGTCAAAGTCTCGCGGTAGAGAGAGGCGGGGGACAAGGAGAGAGGCTGGCGGTCAGCTTGTACACAAAGCCACGGTAGCTGCAGAGCACTCACGTAGGTGTCAAACCAGGCTGGTGGTGTCGAACCGTGTGGAGTGGTCGTGTGCGTCGAGCAAGACCGTGAGTGTCGCGATGGACGTCGTGCGATGGGGAGAGGTAGAGAGAGACGGAGAGACGGGGGAGGCGTCGGTGAGGCGCCGGGGATATATCTTTAGTCGAGAAAAAGAGAGTGGGTGCCGATGAGCAGGCGAGACGAGTAAAGAGAGCGACAGAGGCCCGGAGCTGGAGGCCAGGAGCAGGAGATCAGGAGAGGAGAGGTACGAGGTCGGCGACGATGAGAGGAAGCAAAGACTGGTCGGTGGAGAGCGTCGAGGGTCGCAGGAAAAGGGGTCCGAGCCAAACAACGGTGGTGGAAGCGGGCGAAGCAGGGGGCGCGAAGGGGGTATGATCGGGCGCTGGCGCTGGCCGCCTGGGTGGTTTGCTGGCGGGCGCTGAGCGCCGCAAGCCGGCAGTCCTGCAGGCCGTCGACCGCCAGCGAGTCGCGTGGGCGACCGGCCGGAGCGGGTGTTTGTCCCAAAGCGGAAACCAAACAAGGAGGCCACCCTGGATTTGCAGCTTAAGTCTGGGCCTGGCACAGGGTCGGGGGCACCCTAAATGCCCTCGTGGCCTCTCCTGCCCGCTCCAGCGCGCTGGTGCGCGAATGCTGCAGTAGGGGCAGGCATGGGGCGCAGGGGCTGGCCCGCGAGCCGCAGGCATCGCAGCGGCCAGCGGCCGAGCGGGCGCCAGCATACCTTCTTTCGGCTGCGCTGCTCAGGCACGCTCAGGTTCACCAGGTACAGGCAGGCAGCGGGCCTGAGGGCGGCGCAGGGACGGCGTTCCTGGGCTGCAGCGATTGAGCGCCCGGGCCGAATCACGACGCGCCAGGCCGTAGCGTGTTTGCTTCCGGCCCCAGCCCCGGCGCTGAATGCTACGGCAGCCTTCCGGCAGATCACCGTGCATTCATGCCGTGTGCACCCCCGATTCGGCCTGCTCTGCATTTCGGGGTGCAGGCCTGTTCCGAGTTCCGACTCTCGCGAGCACATTTCACAACCTCCAAACGGGTGGAGTGGGAAGTCACTTCTGCGAGCCAGTACGCATCGCGACGGTGGCGATGACGCATTGTTTGCGTGGTGTGTGACGCATCGCTGTCCAGCCTCTGACGGGCAGGGCTTGAGCCCATCACGCCGCCAGGCCGCCAGGGGGATCCGGAGAAGCCTGAATGAACAGGATACCAGCACCGCGTTAATCAGCGGAGCTGTCTCGTCGGACGGGCGCGCGGCAGGATCGGTGCAGGAGTCTGCGTCACGGCCCTTCATTCCCAGCGGTGCTCGGAGCTTATCGAGGCCGTTGTTTGTCCTTCGTCTGCGAATGATGGGACACCCGCAACTGTGCCTGCTTCTGACCGCGATGCGCGATGGGAGCGAGCGACGTCATGAGATGCTGTGCGATGGGCTGATTCATGGCCTGTTGGGATCGACAGTTCAAATCTTGCTTTGCTCTTCATGACGAGGCGGCGCCGATCGCCGCTGCACTGGCTAGGGCTGCAAGAACGACCTCGTCTGGCAGACGCCCTGCTTGTGCAGACCGTGGCCATACCGCAGCGGACAGCGCTGCACTGACCTCGCCCGAACATCACAGCTACCATTCCGTCGAGCCGTCAAGATCTCGGCCTCGTCTAGCGTCTAAGCGTCGAGGCCTCTTTTCCCAATCAAAGACAAAGCAGAGCCTCCCGTGTCTACTTTCAGACACTCGCCGAACGGACCGAGTGGAGCCTGCCGAAGCCTGGACCTAGGTCGATAACCAGAGCGGAACCTCGAGGCCGGGCAGCGCTGGGCGTCTGATGCATTCCTTCTTCCGCTGATTCATCCCTGCCAGCCCTAGAGACACGCTCGCCTCAGCGTCGCCTTAGTCAGAGGCTTCCGCCGCTTTCAGCCCAGCATTGAGCCCAAGCTAGGCCTCCACCAGCAGCAGCCTGACAGCGAGACAGGCGGATCTCAGGACACCCCAGCCATGCCATGCATAATCCTGACAACCGTCTGTCCGCCTTCCGCTGACTGGCCAGGCGAGCTGGACGCTGAATGGCAGCGGCTGGCCGGGCGGTCGCCAACACGCCAGAAAATTTCTGAGGCCCTCGCCATCCTCGGCCTGTCGTCATCGGGAAGCTCAAGCGATACGTACGTACAGAGCGAGGAACCGGGCCGGGTCCTGGGCCTGGAGGTGTGCCTGGGCCGCGTGGGATTTCACAGCGCTAGCTTGCGGAACCAAAATGACAAATCACGTGATACTAACCCTCCGCGCTCAGCGGAGTATGGAGCGGCCGCCCGATGTGCTCGATTCAGCTCATTCCACCGACAGCGCTGCTCTCTGCGTCTGAGACGTCCTCACATCTGCCGGGGGCGTTGCATAACGGTCTCCTACAAAACATTAGAAGCTGACAAACCACCGCGATGGCCTTATATTAACGCTAGAGATACAGTATCGATACCGGGGCCACGAATTTTGATAGATAAACAACAGCCCCCGACCATCACTCACAACTAGGAATGCCGCCGAGCCTCTCAAGTCTATGCAGCACGCTGCAGCCAGGAGTCAGCCAAGGAGCTGATGCAATCGCCGGTGACCTCTCGTAGAGAGGTGAGGATACCCATTTTTTTTTCTGCCGAGTGAAGGAATGCTCACCTTTTGCAACGCGAATTTTTGTGTGGTCTAAGGTCAGCATGAACGCAGATACAATCGCTGGAAGCCCTAGTGGGGAAGGCTCCACCCGCACCGCGCGGCACAGTCCAACAGAGGTCCTTGCCTCTCGAGCTGCGCCGTTGAGGCTTAGTCCGACCCCGCGAAGTGGTCGTTTCACACACTCCGTTCGGGGTGGGGTTTAAACCACCGCGAGTGGTCGTTCTGCCGTCTCGGGGGTGTGGATGATCTGAGCTGCCGCGAGTGTTTCGGGTCGTGTCGTATGATCGGAACCGCCGCGAGTGGTCGTTTGGCCGTCTCGGGGGTGTGGGAAAGGCGGACTGCAGTCGGTCGCGTTTGCATGGGAGGACATGAGGGACCGATTTCCGGCCTTAAGTGCGAGCGAGAGCCTGGTTCCACAGGCTTGTTCAGTCGGCCGCCCGGAACAAGCCTGGTTCAATGCTGAGTGAGAAGACTCACGTGGACGTCTGCAACTGCCGCTGAATGAGCTTGCTGAATCACAGGATCTAGGCCCTACAGTCAGCTTGAACGGTTGCTGATACAATCGGGGTGTCCCCTGACGAGGAAGCACTGGCGCTCAACGTAACCGCACGCACAGCTCTTGCCACCGCGGACCAGATCAACGAAAGCGCGGAGACCGATCCAACCCGAACTTGCTGAGTGGAACCCACCTATGTCTGGAACCGTAAACGGTGATATGGCTTTGCGGTGCTACTTGAAGTCGTTCGTCTACGGCGACAAGCCTGTTTGTGTGAGCTGAGACAGTCGTATACCGGCTGCAGAACGAGATGGGGTAGCAGAGTTCATACCTGGGCCACGGGCTTGGTCCACTGGTGGTGGCGACTGTTCAGTTAGCGATGACTTGAACGACACAGTCACCGTCCTCTCAGGCAGGAGGGCTTGGTCTGGAGGAAGGGGCGCGGTGCTCCCACAATCGCTGGTGTTAAGGAAGGACACTCAACTCAGGATGTAAGTATCGTACTTCTGCTTGCGTGCCACTGTCACAGGCCTTGCGAGATGGCCGAGTGAGAGTTGCCGTGGTGGTGAGTTAGTTGAGAGTGATGAGATGACAAGAGAAGAGAAGAGACGGTGAGTGAATGGGCGATGCCAACGTGAGAACTGCGAGTTCCGATAAGTGACAGCGCAGAGCACTGGACGGACGGCCACCCACACATGAAGGGCGCAGCGGGGCGCAGGTATGTGAACGAGGATGGCCAAAGGATGTGAACGAGGATGGCCAAAGGATGTGTGTGCAGAGCAAAAGAGAGGGCGCAAGTTCGTCACGTCAGGTGGTGCAGCGAGGAAGGGCGGGGAAGGCGACAAACCCCAGGCCGTACGCTGTATCTGGCAGTATGGGCGTCCCTATATCGTCATCAGTGTCGCGTCCATTCGCATGAGCAGCATAAGCAGAATTGCATGTAGTATTAGTGATATAGTCCTCATCTGCAGAAAGCAAGCCAGCAAGCCAGGAATCATCCAAGGTACAGAATCCGAGTCCGGCAACACCAGCCCTTCTGGTCTCCAACGCTCTCAATCTTTCTGGTCTGCTGTCGGTTCACGAAGTGAGCACAATGCCATGCACATTGGACGCAAGGCGGACGAAAGGCATACCTGCCGCCCCCGATCACCCATTGCGCAGCTCGCAGCAGATGCACGTCGGCACGAGCGGCGTTTCATGGCTCCGGTGAGGCTGTAACCGGTGACGCAACGCGCAGTCGCGACGATCACGTCGCAAGGCGGAGCGGAGCCTGACCTTGCCGACTATTCTGACCGCTGACCGGCGCGGCAGTGCGTCGGCGGGCGTGGAGGGCGGGCGAGCACTGCAGCCTCCACTCCACACCCGCAGCACCTGGACGCTGGTCGCATGGTCGTGGTGGTAGTGTTGATCGCGTCGCAAAGTGATCCCATTGAGCCCCGCTAGGGCCGCTAGGACGAGCGCAGCCCGCAGCCGCTTGTTTCGACCTACCTCCATGCTCCATGCGGGCCATGCGATCGCGCCCCGATCGCTGCTTGCGCAACCCACTCGGACAAGAATAACGATGCCAGGCCCAAACTGACCTCAACAGGACCGGATTAAACCAGCACCGCAGCAACTGGCTAGCGTTCCGGTCGTTGAGTCTACAAAAAGCATCAGAGTGATCTGGAGACAGCGACATTCGCGATCGATGCTGGATCCGCAGATCTCGCTGCAATGGACCGTGCCTGAGGGTCTATTCCTGGCCCTAATGCTTGAGCTCTCGTACGCGGCCGGGAGAGCGGGAGCATCGCGCCTTATCTATTATTATCCGCAGTTGGGCCGAATTATGCCTTTCGCAGGGTCACCTGGCCTGCGTCAAGAATAGATCTCTGCACCAGCCGCTCTCGACCGAGCCTTGCACTGCCTGCGGCTCACTGGTTGGCGAGGCGGAGTAACCATTGCGCAGGCGACGTCTACTCACCACCCACAGACAAGACAGAGGCGCTGGATGGGATGAGCTGGCGGAGATGAGAACGACTGCCTGCATCGGTCCACACCGAGGACGTCACCAGGGGATGTGGCATGAGATGTGACGAACCCAGCGCAGCAGCAACCTTCCGACTCGTCAGCGTTCCACACCCCCTCGCAAAACACCAAATAACCACAAGACAAGTGCACCCGGAGCCGAGCGGCCCGCATGGTCCCAGCTGTCATGCACAGCATCTATAAATACGATTACTTGCCCAGCCTCTGCTCCACGCGCTCCATACGCTAGCTCAGGCGGGCGCAGCTTCGTCTCGAGGCAGACAAGCACGATGTAGCACTGAACAACTCGTAAGTGTCTGGTTTCCCGGGTACGCTAGGTAGCACTGGTCCTATTCTCCTCCGGATCGGTCATGCGGTACGCCCCTGCGGCGGTGCTGGAGAACGGCTGGGTCCGGCTCTGCACGGCTGTCGTCTTCGCCTCCCTCGCATCCGCCGGATCATGGGATTCAACAGCTGGAGGGGAACTAGGCAATGGGTGCCGTAGTCGCAGGTCGCTGTCGGTCCGGGTTCTGTCACGAGCATGCTGCCACACGCGCGCTTGCGCGTAAAGTGAATGCTAGGGGAACCCGCAGCACAGCCGCTCCAGAGCTAGCTGCAACTGCGCATAACGCTGGCCCAACTGCTGGAACTAGCCGTTTCGGCGCCTAGAGCCTTACCGAGGCCGATGGTACGATCGGGCAGTGCGGCTGCCGGACGGGCCGCGTGACGGAGACGGAGCACCAGTCCGAGCATGCATGCATGTGTTCGGTGCATGGTGCACGCAGAGATGGCATAAGCAGGGAGAACAGGAGGCACAGAAGAGATACATCATCGATGGTCGTATGACGAAGGAAGTGAGAAGCTGGGATCAGCAGGCGCGGAGCAGTGCCGCGGACGTAAGAGGTGATGCGGGGCGCGCGTGGCGGCCTGGCGGGCAAAAAATAGTCACCACTGGGCGTGAAGCCCGGCTGTAGCGAAGACGCCTTGTTCGAGCACTGCTAGCACTGGTGAGGAATGCCTTGGTTCAGGGACGAGAGGTGCAGCCGGTGCAGGGAACAGCGGCTGAGGCGAGATGCTGAGGCGAGCTGCTGAGGCGATTGCGGGGCTATCGTCGGCCATTCCATTTTTAGCCCTGCGCCGCCTGGGCGTGCTGAGTCAAGCCTCGGCCGTGGTTGTGGCAAAATGACTGCAGCCGTGGCCGTGTCACCATCATCGTGCGCATCTCGCCTTGCTCGCCGCCGAACACCCCGCGCACCCCGCGCACCGAACTAGCCTCCTCGTCACAAGCTCGAAAGGCTTTCCGCGTCGTCACCGGACTATCCCTGCATCCTCCAACCGACATGCCATACAAAACACTTCACAGCCTCCGGGCCCGTATGCCCCACACCCACTCCCGTACTCCCACCGATCTACGTCCCTGCTACCACCCGGTCTCGACGCGGACCCGATAAGTTCGACAACCACCCCCCTCTTGTCTTTCGACTCTTACTCATATCACCCTCACCCCACGATACACCGTTGACGCGTCGTTTGCACAGCTCTTTGCTCTTCGACACCTGTTGTTTGACGCACTTGCTCGATCTTAATCACCGAACCCATCTCACCATCGTACCACTTCTCCTAATTCATTCCACGGTTACACATTATCCTCTCGCCACACCCACGCTGCAGACACCACACCCAACCTCATCCAACGCCCTCGACAATGGTGATCATCCGGAAACCAGAGATGCCCCATTTCCTCGATAAACGGTTCAACCAGGATCCGTTCGACCCGGAGAACGTGAACTCGTTGTGGGAGCACCCCTCCTTGCAGAGCCTTGAGTACCTGCAGGACGACGCTAAGCCCAAGCCACGGTTCTCCATGAACGTGATTCCCGCCTCGGCCTCTGCACCCGACCGACCCAAGGTTTCGCTCGAATCCCCATGTCAGGCTTCCTTGTACTCCAGCCCCAGCCTGACCGCATCGACACCCCCGCTGACGCGGGAACCGTCCCTTGCCTCCTCGTCTGTTGAGCTGCGAAGCCCGTCGTCGTCATCACTCGAGGAGTCCACTCCGTCTTCGACCCCCGCCTCGTCCATCACTACCTCCAAGGCCGCCGCCCGTGCCGCGAAGCGACGGGCACGACGCGAGATCAACAAGGAGAAGCGACGAGCGGAGGAGGAGGCGAAGGCGAAGAAGGCGGACCTGCAGGGCTGGGAGATTGCACTCGACGGCCTCAAAAACCCCACTAGCACTAAGCGGCAGCTCCGCGCTAAGCGTGAGAGCATCGATACTTTCCGGGTCCCGTGCGACCCACAGGTTGCAACGCGGTCCGGCATGCCTGTCCCGGCCACCGACTTCAGTCTCGAGCACAACGTCGCCTCTGCACTCGTCGAGGAGCTCGTCGCCCAGCACGGCGGGTGGAGCATCACGTTCTCGGACCCGTCGTATCGCATCTGGATCTCCGTGGGCAAGGACGCAGCCATCTCATACAAGCACGTCAAGGGCCTGTTCCACCACTACGCAATCGTGTTCGGCGACCCGGTCTGCTCGCCTGAGATCAAGAAGCGAGTTCTGGACCAGTTCCGGACATACTGCGGTGCGCGTCACTGGCGGCTCGCCATGGTTGGTGTCGGCGCTGAGACGGCGGCAATCGCCTCGGCCGCGCACTGGAGCACCATCCAGTTCGCAAGCGAGCAGGTTGTGAACCCGCAGTCCAACGCGATCCTCGACGGCACGAACGGGAAGCGAATGCTCTTCACTGTGAAGAAGATGGCCAAGGACGGCGTGCTGCGCATGTACAACCCGGCGGACAAGAAGGACCCCGTGCTCGAGGCGTTTCTGCAGGGGGTGTACGACGAGTGCTACGCGAGCAAGGAGGCGACCAAGGGCGAGGCAACGGCGTACAGCACCAAGCTGCGCGTGTTCGACCTGCCCTACCTGCAGACGTACTTCTACACGGTCGGCCCCGACGGGCACCCGAACGGCATGGCCGCGCTCATGTCCGTCGGCCCCGGGCGGTACCTCCTCGACCCTGTCGTCGCCGTCCCCGCCGCACCGGCCGGCACGACCGACTTCCTCACGGTCGCCGCGATGGGCTACCTCCGCCGCGCGGGCGTCGAGCACATGACGTTCGGCCTGGAGCCGCAGCGGCTGATCGGCTCGATCGAGGGCCTGAAGCGGCACTGGCACGGCGCAACGCGGCGCGTGAATGCGGCAGCGTTCGACGGCTTCGGCTTCGCGGGCAAGAAGATGCTGCACGACAAGTTCCACCCTGATGCCGCGCGGGCAGAGCCGCTGTACGTCGTGCTCGCGTCGAGCCACAGCATCCCGCAGGCCGACGGCGCCGTCGCCATCTGCGCCGCGACGCACATCCGTCCCGGACCTGTCCTTAGTCGCCTCGTGCCCTGGTCCAAAAACCACAGCAGGCTCGACCGCGAACCGGAACAGCCCACAGAACGTGAATGATAGAATGTCCGAGCCGGACTCTGCCATGCCAGCCTGGAGACGCCGCCCTATAGCCATAGTTTGTTGTATCAGTACGCGTTATACCTAATCTAGATGCTACAGCCACTACTGTTCTATTCGCACAAGTCTCGCGTATCAGCTACGGATCATCGAAGTCGCGTCCGTGTCCCAAGTCGGTGAAGTCATCAGGCAGACGGATGATCGTCATCCAAGCTGCGACGTCGGACATGAAAATCTGAACAACAATGATTAATTGCGCTGCGCCTGCACGTCATTCCGGCCTGGACAGTCACGGGCGGGCGCTCGCTCTCGGGCCCAGATCTCGGGGCAGCTCGCCCCGGCCTCGGACTAGTCAGCACGGGGAGTCATTCGCTCGGCCGCGGGCGCAAGGCGACGTCATCGGGGCGGTAAAGGGGTCGGCCAATTGCTCCGAGGACGCCGAGGCTGAGCGAATTCGCCGAGCTGGCGCACGCCCGCGCCGGCTCGCGCCTGGCCTCACCTCGCGAGGCTCGGCACATGCGAAGCACGCGGGACTCAACTGCCGGGCCTGCGTCGCACCTGGACGCCGTTCTGCTCGCGGAGGCCAGGCGGAGGCCGAGTCGGCCCGCCCGGCGCGCGCTCGGCCTCGCCCCTGGAGATCGCTGGGTGTCCGTGTCTTCCACAATCTTTACCGCACTAGCTTCACGGCCTTACGGTACACTCTGGCTCTCTCCATAGGGGATGCGTGCCGGCCCTTCATTCCCAAGCAGTTGATTTAGTGATTTAGGATGCTCGCGACTTGCCATCGCAGGCCCGGGGGGCTGGCTGTCTGCCATGCTCCACCACAGGGAACACGCCAGGCACACAATCCACGTGGTTATCTCAGGCTCCCTCCCATCGCAGCCCCGCCCGCCTCACGCTTCACTCGATTCATTCCGGCGGTTGAGCGCCATACTACTCAGTTGGGTACAAATGGGTGCACTGTTCCCCGCTCAGTTTCCGTTACGGCAGAACGTGATGACGCACGAGGCCTGGGGCTTCTCGTGGATCCCAGGCCCCGCCGGCGCGTCCTCCGCCTTCTTGAAGTCGTCAGGGCTGGTGAAGTCCTCCATGTGCAGGGCACGCCGAGGCCGTCGAAGTCGACGTCGACAAGCGCGGCCAGCAGGCCGGTGTAAGGCTTCTCGGACAGAGCGTCGTAGTCTGCCTTGTTGTGCAGGGTCACGATGTTGCCGGTGCGGTTCGTCTGCAGGGAGTGCCACTGCGCACCGGACTTGACGATGAACTCGCCCACAGTGGCACCGTGCGTTTGTTGTACCAGTAGTAGGTCAGCGAGGGGTCGTCCAGCTGGTCGTAGTGGCGGCGGACGGGGCTGGCCATGGCGGTAGTGGCAAGCAGGGCTGAGAAGAGGGCGGTGGAGAGCATGGTGGACCTGATGTTGAAAGATTAGCTCACACATCGGAAAGTTCTCACTTGTTCACGAGTATTGAGGACTGGTGCTTGTGAAGATCTGATGCACCCCCTTCAGACTCTGGCTTTATATCTGTTGGAGAGCTCGTATCCTTGCCCCTTCCCGACAACCTACGCCGAAACCAGACCTCTTTGCGCCGGCGTCCCTCCTGTTTTCACTCATTCCGTCGGAAAGTCAGATAGGTGTTCATGGGGGGGTTGCAACTCAACGAGCACGTTCTCTACGACCACTCTGTTAGCCGGACCTGCTGTGCCCCCACCGTTAACTGGACTCCATCTGGTCCAGCTTTGGAGGAGTCTTACGTGTAGCCTTCCCAGTACTCGGGCTCGCTCCTCGCGCTCGGAGGAGGTTGACAGCCGGACCCCATCCCCGTCGGTCAAACATGGGTTGTACTGTCGGCCGACGTTCAGACGTCGCGGCCATCTCCCGAATGCCGTGCGCCGTTCGTTCTCATGGTCAGTGCTAGGCCACACTCGTTTGGATGGCCGCTATGTCGATGGATGCCACATCCGATGTCCAGTAGGTATGATTGGAATGCATCGACACGTGCGACATTTTTTGACGGCGATGGAGTACTCTGAGGGCTTAGTGTCGGTAATACGGAAGGGCGATCGAGAGAGACGTGTGCCGTATCGGTGCAGGCGAGCGGCAGTAGTCTGAACGGTTTATCAGCACAGCTTTCAGGTAAAGGAAGTCGCAAGAAAACCGCGCACCAAAGACAGCCTCTGCCTCCAAGCGGCTCCGACCAGATTCCTCAAATCTGGGCGAGCTGGGTGTACTGTCAGGTAGCCTGCTATATACTATCAATGCTAGCGGCGTTTTGGACAGCACTTGCAGTAGCGTGACATCTGATCGTCAATCAAAACTCAATCTCCATCGACAGCGAGGTTGACAACCCACAACTTCCTCTTGTTCACCTTCCGAATGAGCGCGACTGATTCAACATCCGATACCTTGCGGGCATCTCACCCGGCATCGGCATCCGACGTCTCTCGGAGCCCGGAGGCTGGGCCACAGCGCGGCCACCACGTCGAGCTGTACCTAAGCGCTTGGAGCCCAATACGCACCGAGGAGCGACTCGAGGAAGCGGAACGGTGGAAAGCCGCGGGCGTCACGGGCTCGATCCATGTTTACAGCCTGAACCTGTTACTCGTGCGCTTCGCCGCTGTGCAGGTTAAGGGCGCCTTGAGTTGGAAGATGCGCGACGGCATTTCAGCTCCAGTTTCGGACAGCAACACGGAGGCGCAGATCGGCAAGGAATAGATTGAGGCGCGACATGTGGGGTAGAGATACACCGTCGATTGGCATAGCAGACTCGTCTGGCGATGATACTGTAGTAATGCAGGGGTCTGCCGCTACCTGCTCCACACTTAGACTCTTCCGGGTGCGTAGTCACGCAATCTGTGGATGCGCTGTCGCAAGATTAGTGCCGTTTGCAGCGATAGAAATATTGTTGAGATGGAATGCGAAGCACACACGTTGGTGCGTTGTTCTTCGCCGCCATGCTTATCTGAGCTGCGATCCATTCAGATACTGATAGCAGGAGGCAGGCGAGCTCTGTGGGGTAATGTTGCAAGGCGGCCTGACGGACATCCCCGCGGTGATCCATTCACTGTCACGTAACAATTCGAGCTATTTCTGGCTTCATCCCTTCCCATGGTGCAGACGACACGCGGCGTCTTGGGACCTGCAAGCCAGCTCTGCACATGGAGCTCCGGGAACCGAGAAGTACATTCAAACTCACGGACCGGAGCCCGGGGTCAACGGTGGTGCCTCGCAGCCATCGCCGGGCAGCAGTCCGAGCCGTCATGTGACGCCGTCAACTGACCGCCGAGCACAGGTACTGCTCCAAGATTAGCCCTGCGGACCCATGCGGGTATGTCGCCATTCATCATTGTAGCCTCCGCCCCCTCGCACATAAGACACAGCACTCACTCCGTGAGAGCTGTGCCCCCCACCGTTTCCCTTCCCCAAGCTCTATCCCTCCAATCCTCGAGCATGAGCGCCGCCGTTGCCACCCCCACCTCTGCGCTTCCCCAGGACACCGCACCCGCGAGGCGACGCAGCCACCACGTCGAGCTCCACGTGGAGAGCTTTGGCCGGCGCCCCACCGAGCGCATCGAGGAGGCTGAGCGGTGGAAGGCGGCGGGCGTCCCGGGCTCGATCCGCGTGCACTGCTTAAACCTTTTCCTCGTCAGCTTCTCCGTCGTGCAGGTCAAGGGCGCGCTGAGCCGGAAGATGCGGGACATGGCTGGCGGTGCCGGGCACGTGGACGATCTCTGAAGAGATCGCCGGGCTGAGCCGCGGACTGATGCGATCAGCGTCGAAGCTCGTTCATGGTTGAGGCCGCCCTAGGAGCCAGCGCGCTAAACGCGGCAGAAACGAGGTTGGCTAGCTCTGCCAAGAGCGAACTGTGGGGAGTCTGCGACGACCGTGGGGCACCAATCGCCGATTTGCGCTTACGGCAACCCTGCGACGCTGCACCGACCTTGCTTCAGCATCGTTACTCATGCCCACCTACACATTTTGCGACACATTTCGATGTTTACTACAGCTCGATCGAGCATGTGATGTACATGGCGGCCGCCAACTAGTTTGATCACTTCTCACGCATGCATAGAGGTGCGCAGGGTGCATCGTTCGATTTCGATGTCCTCGGCCGCTGTGGCATCGGGACTAGCGTGTTTGGACTTGGACTAGCTCCTAGTGCTTGGAGCCCATGGGGGGCCGGAATGCGGGTTAGTTGCTCGCTAGAGGATTCCGCCCGGTTTTCGAGTTGCCGATGGGGCACGTCGTACTGCACCGTCGGAGCCAGCACTGCAGAGTCTTCTGCGCTGAACACTGTGCAGAGAGAGATGCAGCATGCATACTGCAGATCGCAGATCGCAGAGGCGGTCGATGTGTCAGGGCTGCGGGCGCCCTGATTGATGCACGGCGGCCCACGCGGTTATCAGACCCTCAAGCCAAGCCCCCGGCGTCGTCCAGCTCCCATGAAGGCGTTGCATTGGCTGTGGCCAGGGACAATCTGCCGGCCAGGCCGCGAGCCGGACTTGCGGGTTGCACTAAGGCCGCCTAGTCTCAGCGCGACCAGCAGTAGCCCGTGACAAGTGGAGCGGGAGCGCGTCGTACCAAGCCGAAAACGGCCTAGCACTGCGCTACGCAGTGAGCGACCGGCACGTCTGCCTAACCTTGCCGGCGTCCCCACGAGCTCCACGACGACTAGCCAACTAGTGCCGTGCAGCGACATATAGGCAGGCGTCGTGGGGCGTCTGCTCCCCCATCCACATCCCAGCATGAGCGTCACCTCGACCCCGCCGTCGTCGTTCGAGTCGCCCACCGCGAACATGTCCGGCGACCCGCTCGCGCGCTCGACGACCTCGCCCTCGTCCGCCCCGTCGCTGAGAAAGAGCCGCTCGCTCCTGTTCTGGAAGGAGCGCAAGGGGTCGCGCAGCTCCGGCCGGTCACAGGCCGACTACTCGCAGAGCGCGCTCCGCCTCGACACTGGTCCCGAGGTCGCTGAGCCAGACGCGCGGCTACCCGACGTTGTGGAGCGGCCCCTGCCCCCTCTTCCTACTGTGCCGCCGACCCCAGAAGTCAAGGTGTCCGAGATCAACCTCGGCTTCGTCCGCTTCTACAAGGTCAAGGTCAAGGGGCCCAACGGGAGCAGCACGGGGTACACGCCTGCGCCGCCGCGGAACCCGAAGTCGCCACAGCAGAAGAAGAAGAAGAAGAAGAAGAACAAGGAGGAGGGTCCGCGGCCGTCTCGATTTGTGCTCGGCACATTGGCCGCGTAGGAACCACCGCTTGCCGGTGGGCAGCCGCTACCGCGCAACGAGCGCCGCTCCCGACAGAGCCAAACGCCCGAACTTTGTAATGATTTGCCGCCCCGATATTGTAGGTTAGCCCGGAACATCCGGCGATATGTAACTTGACGATCACGCAGGGCGACGAGCGGGGGGCGTCAGTGATAAGGGCTATGGGTGCTGGTCTGCACCGTCCGCGCTCAGCGGGGGTTAATCGCGCAATGATTGAGCCGAGCCCTGCAAAACTCACTTCGCCTGTGGTACGCCTGGTGCGGACGAGAACAATGGCGTCCAAGCCTTGAGTCGAGACCAGAATGTCGGTAGTGACATCAGGTCTCGGGCTGCAGCGGTCGCCGTACCAGAGTGAACGACCAGCATCCTGCACTGGTGTGTCCGCCAAGCACCACCACCTCGTTATCATCGGATCCTGTCAGGAAAGCGATGCCAGTCCCTGACAACGCCTCAGTCGGTGCCGCCAGCCCCGGTTCTGATTGCCGTGTCCGACATGTCGGTGATGTGGCTTTGCCGCCCCCGACCTGGCTGATTCCAGATGGCGACAAGGAGAACGTTTCCTCGTCGCACGAGTCTGTAGACAAAGGCGGGTGCACCGCTCCGAGCGCTCGGACCCGAAGGCGGTGTTCCTGAAAGTGACCGCAACGGACCAACAGTTCTCCGCACGTGACATCGAGACGTCCGTGACGAGGGCGGATGTGCGCACGTTCTTGCTTCAGAGCGGCGGCACTCTTGAAGCTCTCGAGTCGTTGGCCGCTCTCGAATGCATCCCTATCACACAAGCAATGATCTCCACGCTCGCCCTCCTGGCCGAGCTGCTGTTCGACGTCGTGGCGGTGGCGATGATGGTCCCCAGCATGGTGTTCCTCTCGACCATAATCCCGATGACGAACGGCACATACGGCGCGACGTACGAGGCGTACAACGCATTTGGGACTGCGAGCGGCGCCCTGCTGTTCCTCACCGGCATCGGGAGCGCGATCTCGGTGCTGCCGTGGATGCTCCTCACGCGCAGCCGGAACATGCGCCGGCGGCGGGCACTGGCTGCCGAGCCGTGGAACGGCGGCAGCAGCCCGGGCGCGAGTGCGACGGCGGCGCCGTGGCCGCGCATGCGCCGCATCAATCGGGTGTACTTCTGGTGAGTGGAGCGCTGGCGCCGCTGACGGCAGGTGGCAGGGCCTGCTCGTGCTCTGCGCGCTGGCCGGGACCGTGCTCGGCATCCCGGCGCTGCTGCGCTACCAGGCGCATCGCAACTTCTACGTTTGGCTGCAGCCGGGCGGGGACTATGCGAGCGATTCGCCCCGCTCGCAGGCGACGTATCTCGCCGAGGGCGCGATCAGCGACACAATGGTGCACTCCATGGCCGCGAGCATCGGCCTCGGCGCCGCGTACGTGGTTCTCGCGCTCGTGCGTTGGCCGCTCTGGACGCTCGCCGACCGCTCCGTCGACGTGCAGCCTGCGGCCGGCAAGCCCCGACCCGCCTGCGTCGAGGACAGGTGCTTCGTGCCCCCGAACGGTTACGGAGGATACCTGTTCTCGCTGCCTCCGAGCGAGTGCCTGACGTGCACGCTCTGCGGAGTGGACTTCGACCCGCCCCGGCTGAGGAGGTGGTGGTCGCCGCCATGCCGCCGCGGGCTCAAGCTCGAGATGCAGCCGCGCCTGTGGGCGTTCCAGTGCGGCCACACGTTCCACCCCGACTGCCTCGATCCGCGTTTCTCACAGGGCGCCATGCACTGCCCGACCTGTTTGCTCGGGGAGGAGAAGGGAGACGTGGACGGGAAGGCGGGCTATGCAGACGAGGAGACGGGCTGTGCAGATGAGAAGACCGGAGCCCCGGGGCTGGGTTACATGGTGTAGGCTGTGGGGCGGGAGAGGCGAGGGGCCGCGCACGGTGATGTTTGTACGCTGCAAGCTTATCTGTCAAGGGAACTCGGATGTAAAGCATTGGATGCAGAGAATCGGATCCTGGCGCCCCGCGCTCGACTCGGTCCGCGACAATCACATGACGGCATTGTTCTCGCTTGGCACAGTGCCGTTACTGGAAAGAACACCTTATATGGCGCACGTCCTCTTGCCGATGCTGGCCACGCCGCCAGCTGTGCTCAGCTCAACTGCACGTCACGCTCCTTGTACGTTGACGACAGACGATGATTGCATACTTCTTGGAGGTGTTTTTCGCCACCCTCACCGTCGCGTTGCTGGGCCTCGCGGCCGCCATCACGAACACACTGCAGCGCGCGCAGCGGGTCAACCCGAGGCGGGGGCCCTATGAGAGCCTGCACCGGTGGTGCTGGGCGTCCGCCATCCTCTTTATCATCTCTCCCGCCCTGCTGATGGTGTCCACCCTGCCGCTTGACCTGTACCGACGGCACTGCAACATGAGGAGGATGCGGCTGCTGCGTGCGCAGCCTTGGAACGCCCGGCCGCTCTCCGACGCTGCCAGCGCCCTCGAGACAGGTCCGAGGGACGAGTGGGGTGCGGCCGCAGTGATGGCCGCGATCCGGACAGGGCGGACGATGAAGAGGGCCTCATGGCCCGACATGATGTGAGTGGCCCCCGCGGCTCCGGTTGACGAGCAGAGTGAATGTCCAAGGCTACCTTGCGTTCATCTGCGAGCTACTCGGGATCGGCTTCGGCTGCGCGTCCGTCCACAACATGGCAACGCCGACACGGCACGCCTTCCGCGGCGAGGGACTTCTGCACAAGCTGCCCCCGATGCAGGCGGCGCTGCTCGCGCTTGGCATCGTGCACGCCGCCGCGTGGGTTGCGCGCTACTTCGTCGTAGCCTGGGACGAGCGTGTCGTCGAGGCGAACCCGTACACCGCCCGCAGCGTCGTGGCACCCGCCGCCGTGCAGGAGTGCATATACGTGTCCGACATGGAGCCCTTCCGGGGCTACCTCTTTGCGATCCCCCCGCACCAGCTCGAGGCGACCGAGGCCTACTGCCCCCTCTGCAGCGAACCTTTTGAACCAGCTCAGAAACCAGCCCGGGATGACTCCAATCCTGAGGCCCAACCCCTTTGGCGCTTCCGGTGCGGGCACACGTATGACATCAAGTGCCTGCAAGTGCGGTTCGAGAAAGGGGACATGGACTGTGCCGTTTGCGCCGGTGAGGTCCAGCGCCACCCGAGTGTCCCGGGCACTCAGGAGACGCAGGTAAAGGACGCCAAGAGCCATGTGTAGTTGTACCGTCACAATGTATGTGTTCTGTTGGGGCAGTCACTTTTCAGATCTGCGGTGGCCGTTCGTCACCTGTAATTAGCGAGTCTCGGGCTTGGTGATCGGTCGAGGCCAGAGGACCCAGCGGCCAGCGGGGGTTGATCCGCAGCACACCAAGGTCCGATAGGACTCCCCGCCACCCGGTTATCGATGTTATCGACTAGCCTGCTGTACGCCGATGACATCAAGGTCTGTACCTCCCTCGTTTGGTATACCGAGGAGTGGAGCGCTTCAGGCACTCACACAGCCCACAGATAGCGGTCAGCCCTGTGATTGGAGATGAAACTTGTAGCGAGCTCCACCCGAACGGGCGGCGCTTGCAATGGCTCCAGGTCAACTCGGCGAAGGCAAGGGCTGTGCCAGGCGCCGCTTTATTATTCACGAACAGTGGATCTTGCCACTCAGTTACAAGTCGGACCGCCCTGATCGACATCAGCTGATCTCCTGACCGCATCTCCGGGGCGGTGTTTGCTGCAACCATGACGCTTCGCTCGCAACAGCGGAGACGCGGGCGGCGCCAGCCACTGGAGACTTCCGATCGCGGTCTATCCTTGTTCGCTAGACTGAGACGCACCCTTCAGGACACTGCTGGGCTCACCGATGTCTTTCACGAGCACTGCCTCCTGCAGTGATTCAGAGCTCAGGGGACGATATGTTCGTACTATAGTCAGGATGCCGCTGGCGGTATGTTGATCTTGGTGGCAAAATCACCATCTGGGCGTCGCGGCATGTCTACCGACGGCCGACTATGTAATCATGTTGATACCGGCGATCAATACCAGTTACCCGGAATATATTCCATTGGCCTTTCCACTTCTGGTTCATGTAATGCCATGCAAGCCAACGCAGCTCGTCCGTGACAGTGCGTATATGCTTGGCCCTATGTGCATGCTGGGAAGAGGTGTTTCCATGCACGCTGGCATATGCAGTGCGGCTGCTTTCACGCGTAGCCGAGGCAGGCGACGACAGGAGCTTAATTATGGCCGTGAGATCTGGCTGATCCTGAACGCTGGAACGGCTGCGAACGCTGGCTTGGCCCGCACAGCCATCGCGACCTCGCAACGCCTATATGCTTCTTGGCTTTGTACAACCCGGTCCGCCTATCTACCCACGACCACCATGATTGCCTTCGTCTGCGAGGTGATCCAGCTGCTGTGGTCGCTTACGCTGTTCATCGGGTCGATCGTCTTCCTGGCGCTCGTCGATGCGCGGGGGCTCGACGACGAGTCGTGCCGGCGCACGCGCTACCGCTGGCCGCTCATATTTTCGATCATCGTCCTCTTCCCGATCATCCTCCTCAACGTGTCCTCGCTCCGCTACCGCTGGCATATGAAGGTGCGCCGCGAGCGCACCCGCGCCTGGTTCCAGGACGTCGCCAGGCGCAAGCTGCAGGGCGCGCTGCACCTGAAGCGCCTCGGCGGGGCACCGGAGGCGGAGCCGCTGGGCGACGCCGCCATCCCGCCGCGGCCGGCGCGGCACTTCAACCGGCGCTCGACGAGCTCCAAGTGAGTAGCTCGCAGCGGCTTTGCTGACGGCAGGTGGGAGGTCGGGTTCATGGCCGCGCAGTGGGTGGCGACGATCTACCTCTCGTGGTGCACCAACAAGTGGTCGATGGACGTGTGCGGCCGTCGTTCGCCCCAGGTGCGCTACGGCGTGTTCGTCATCAACATCCTGCAGTGGTTCCACCTGATCTTTGGCTGGATTGTGCGCCCGATAGCGCGCGCGTACTCGAACCGCCGGCACCTGATCAACGCGCCGCTACGCACGCCGACGACGAGCGACGTGCCGTCCTTCGTGCAGTGTGTGTGCTACGTGCCGAACATGGAGGAGTGGAAGGGCGCCGCGCTCCCGCACGAGCCCGTCGTGCTAGACGCCGACAACGCAGACTGCCCCATCTGCTACGACGAGTACCCGCCCCCGTCGACCAACATTGTCACCAAGTCCGTCTCCGCCCCGACGCTGTGGCGCACGCGCTGCGGGCACGTCTTCCACGACAGCTGCCTCCTCGAGTGGCTGCGCACGTCGGGCGGCACGACGTGCCCGTACTGCAACCAGGACGCCGCAGCAGCAGCAGCACCAGCCGCCCCAGCACGTAACGAGGCCGGGCAGTCCGCGACACACGGCACGGTCTAGCCCGCGAGCCCACCCTACCTCTTGTATCCTGCCGTGCTTGTCGGCACGTGTTGTAAACCCTAGATGCAGTGTTCACTCTTCAAGAACAGGTGTCGTGGGAGGAAATCTCGAGTGTGGGAACGACGCTGCGGCCGGCTCTCTGCGTCACCCGGCCGTGGGTGCTGCAGCGCTGGTGGTGCCAATTAATGTCCTGCGCCGCAGCGCTGGCCGCTGTGATGATCTACCAGCTGCCAGACGGGTTGAGCGCAAGATTGGGCTGGGAGGGTCCAGTCACATGAACGTCTGAGAGTCGCTCACACTGTGACGCTACCGCTGAGGCGTGACTTCTGCTAGAGGTGTTAGCAGCGTTGGCCATCCGACATTAGTTTGACAGGCTACTAGGACGCATTCCACACTCTGAGGTAGCCTTGGCTTCGACGCTCCCAGAGGCCGATATTCTAACCGCTGACTTGTCCGGCTCGACTTGTGATACACTGCAATCCGTAACATCCTACTTCTCTATGCTCTTAGCTGAACAACTTGTTGACAGACGTGTTGCTCTCCGCGCCACGCTTCAACACCTTGGCGACCGCCATCTCAAAGTCTGTGCTGTCAGTTTTCCGAATGCCCGTCGCAACTTACCCTCCTGGCCAACATACTGCCTGCGCTCGCGGAGCGCGTACATGCCCGCCTCGGTACAGATACCGCGGACCTCGGCGCCGGAGCAGTTGCCCATCTTCTCCGCGAGCGACCGGAAGTTGATGCCGCGCTGCAGGGACATCTTGCGCGAGTGGATCTTGAGAATCGTGATGCGCGCTTCCGGGTTCGGGGGCGGGAACTCGATCTTGCGGTCGATACGCCCTGGTCGCAGCAGCGCAGAGTCGAGGATGTCGATACGGTTCGTCGCCATGATGACCTTGATGTTCTTCGTGGGCTCGAATCCGTCCAGCTGGTTCAGCAGCTCCATCATCGTGCGCTGCACCTCCGAGTCGCCGCCGCCGCCGCCCTCTCCGCCGCGCGAGGAACCGATCGAGTCAATCTCGTCCATGAAGATGATCGACGGCGCGTGCTCACGGGCCATGACGAACAGCTCGCGCACCATTCGAGAGCCTTCTCCGATGTACTTCTGCACGAGCTCAGAACCAGACACACGAATGAAGCGACAGTCGGTGTGGTGCGCGACGGCACGAGCGAGCAGCGTCTTTCCGGTTCCGGGAGGGCCGTAGAGGAGGACACCCTTCGGCTGCGCAATACCGAGCGACTCGAACAGCTCCGGGTGCTTCACGGGCAGCTCGATGACCTCCTTAATCTCCTTGATCTGCTTGTCCAAACCACCGACCATCTCGTACGTCGAATCGGGCACCTTCTCGACCATCATGAGCGAGACGAGCGGGTCGACCTTGTTCGGGAGGATCGAGTGGAGGAGATACGAGTCGGCACGGAGGGCTACGCGCAGATTCGGCGTGAGAGACGACGCCGGGATGTCGGGAGAGAAGTCAACAACGTACTTGCCCTCGGGCTGCACCTTAACGAGAACCTTCTTCTTGCCCATCACCTTGATCACCTCGCCGACGTAGCTTCCCGGCTCCTGCAATACCTGCAGCTCCTCGCGAAGAAGGCGCACTGCACTGTCAGCTAAGCTAATCGACGAACAGCGTACCTCGAGTGTTCAAGGCATTGCGCTGGGCCTCCAATCGTCGCAGATTCTGCGTCTTCTTCGTGATCTCGTGCTCCGCCGCTTCAATCTTGTTCCTGTAGTAGGTCTGTCGATGTCAGCAGCCGTCACGATGCTCCGAGCTTCTACACACCTTGAGACCGCTTCCGGCCATGGTAACGGGGGCCTTGGTAGACGCCATGTTGTCAGATCCGCAGTGGTTAGCTGTTGTCGGAGCTGGTGATGGCGATGAAGCGAGTAGTGGATGCTCGAGGATGGTGACTGAGCCCGTTCAATGAGTGACCTCAGTAGCAGTAGCGCTGACGACAGTGCGACTGACTGACGACGGGACCAAAATGACCAGCCTGTGAGCAGGTGGTGGCAAGGCGCACGCCTATCGGTACAGCGCGCTAAATGCTCCCGGAGGCGTGGAGGCCATCGCAGGACCGGTCAATGATGCATGCATGTCCGAGTGCTGGCACTGTCATCACCACACCACAACTCGATGCTGGCAAGCTTACGGACAAGGTATGCAAGCGGTTTACTCGCCTACTGATTCCAGGCTGGCTGCTCTTTTCTTGTTTCTAGCGCTGTTCGCAGTCGCGCAAGCGGCAGACTCCAAGCGGCCGAACTACGTTCCTCATCCTGCGAGTGATCTTGTCTGTCGGCCGTTCGGCGAGTGTGAGCCATGTCCCGATGACGACGTGAGTCGAGCTGCGCCTTAGTGACTACTAACATTCAGCTGGATCAGCCGTTCTGTCAGCCTTTCGGTAACCGGAGGCTGTTGCACTGCATCCCCGCAGACAAGAAGGACGATCCGAACCCTCCTGGCGAGGTGCCGGCATGGGAGTCGTGCGGCAAGGTCATCAAGTTAGAGCAGAGGGAGTTCTACGAGTTTGTCGTGAGTTGTTTTTTCTCCCTTTCGGGATGCAAAGCTAACGTCAGACCGGTAACTTGCTCTTCCTGATTGTCTGCCTCGTTATTTACTGGGTGCGGACGTCGACCTTGGCAACGCAGCAATACCGGCAACTCGCAGCGAGGATCGGCATCAGAGGAGGCATGGTCTAGCCGAGTCCGAATTCGCAGCAGTAACCGGTATCAGAGACGGCAGGATCAAAGAAGGCGGGCCTGGTTCGAGTTTCAGTGAAGGAAGACTCGCGAACGGCGACAACTCTCCGGTTGGGCAGGCCGGGGCCGCCATTGCTTTGTCTACGGACCACTTCGGTACCCTCTGGGAAGAGCATCCCTGCCAATGGTGAACAGCTGCTGCGTGGAACCAGGAAGCCAGCAACTAGGCTTCTTCCAAGAGTAGCACCCTGCACAGCTCAAGAGCGCGCCGTCACCGGCGCTGCGTTCAACTGGACCTGGAGCCGAGATCCGTTCACCGTGCCGCCCTTTATAGAGCCCGTGTAGAGTCGCCCTTTATAGAGCCCGCGTAGAGTCGCGTCCATGCTATGTTGTATGCATATATCGTACATTAGGTGGTCTTGAGGAAGTTGGTGGCGCGGATGGTGTTACGGTTCCTGTATAGTGTCAGACATCGGGCCAAGCGTACTACTCACTGAGTGCGCAGACGCTTCCGCTCAGCGTGGAAGTCAAACTCTCCCTCCTTGGCCTTGGAGGCAGCAACAGGCTCGTCCAGGAGCTTCCAGAGCCAGTCCGGGTACTTGTCGTCCGCCATGGCCACCGGGTCCTCCTTGTCCTTCAGAACAGAGAGCCCCTCCATCTTCGTTCCCTCCTTCAATGACGAGGCCACTGCCCGTTAGCTTCCCTCGTGCCTAATTTGGAGAGCTTACCTCGGTCAGTAGTAGCAACCTTGCCGCCCTTGGGAGCTGCTGGTGAGTCGGCGTTCTTGGCTTTTGAGAGCGGCGTCGAGGCGAAGGAGCGGGTGAAGGCGGGGCGCGCCAGGCGCGTGGCGGCGGAAAAACGGGAAAGCATGGTCGGCGAGTCGATTTCTCTGTTCCAGCTAGCTCTAGAACAGGCCCTTGGTGCAGCTAGTTGTTGTTGTCGACGATGCAAGACGTATCTCTGGACATTTTCTGGCGTTGAACCGCTGAACCGACCTCGAATCACGGAAATAATAGGTGTCAATTTGGCCATCCCACGTGGCCACACGCGACCGTGCCTGGCGTCGTATCAAGTCATGTCGACGCGTTTGTTGTTGGTGAACGCGTCCGGTTGATTTCTCCATCCCCAGTACTCGCACCGACACCATGGCAGAGGCTTCAGCTGACGCCATTACGACTGTTCCATGCCACCTTGCTGGTATCACCAGGGTGTGCTTCTCGCCTGACGGATCGTGAGTAGACGTGTTATGCTACGACTGACGTGCAGGACCATCTTCACGGGCGGCACAGACTGCCTGGTCCGCATTCACAACGTCGAGGACCCAGACTCGGAGCCGGGCTTCCACGACAACCACACCGATGCTATCACGTCTCTGACCGCGAGCAAGGACCACCTGGTCACTGCAAGCGCCGACAACGTGGCGCGACTCTTCACTTACCCTGCGAATGAGTTCGAGGGCTATGTGACGCGCTCTCCCGGAGTGGCCATTCGATGGGTCTCGATGGACCAGAAGGGAGAGCAGGTCGCCGTCTGCAGCGAGTAAGCATATTGCATATCCACACGCTAATTCCAGTGATCTCCTGGTGAAGGTGGTGAACGTCCGCGACACCACGAAGGTGTCTCTCCTGAGTGACAATGTCAAGCCCGTCCGCTCCGCTGCATGGGATCCCGAGGGCAAGTTCCTCGTGACGTCGGGGTGCGATGGCAAGATCAAAGTCTATGACACGACCGGAACCGCACCTGCTTGCGTCAAGATTATGGAGGGCATCATCGGACCGAGTGACGTTGAGTGAGTCCCTGTTCAGGCCACCGCGCTGACGTGCAGTTCGCAAGCCTCAGCGTACGTCTCATGGCACCCCAGTGGCAACTTCTTCGCCGTTCCCCTCCGCACGAACGACATCGGTATCATTGCCAAGGACGGCTGGGCAAAGCTGCCCACCTTCAGCCAGGACGGCCACAAGGGCCCCGTCAGCGAGCTGGCCTGGTCGCCGAACGGCAAGTACCTCGCGACCGCTGCCGGCAAGGAGATCTTGGTGTGGAAGACGGAGGACCGCCAGGTTGTCTCAAGGTACGCCTACGAGGACGGAGACGTCTCTGGTCTGTCCTGGTCTCCGAAGGACAACTTGATCGCGTTCACCGCCGTGGACGGCAGCTTCAACCGATGGAAGGAGCCCGTGCCGTCGGACGAAGTCTCTCCTGTCCTGTCGGACGCTGCCGTGGCAAAGAAGGTGGACAAGCTGCTCGACGACGGTCTCTTTGGCGACGACGATGACATGCTGGATGACCAAGGAGAGGACCTTGGAGAGGATCTCGGCGACGACTGGATTGTCGACGATGACGGCGGTCTTGGAGCCGCAGACGACAGCGAGGGCAAATGGACGAAGGGGCGGACCGAGGTGGTCAATGTGACGAAGGCCCAGCCTGCGTTCGTTCCGGGTGCAACGGGGTGGCGATCAAAGAAGCGGTATCTTGGTGAGTCGTGGCTTCTCAGCGCTTGTTAACCGCCCCCAGCCTTCAACATGATCGGTGTGGTTGATGTGACGGACCAGGAGACGCACAACGTCGTCAACGTCGAGTTCCACGACACCTCCGCCCGCCGTGGCTACCACTTCAGTGACCAGAACAAGTACTCTATGGCCTCCCTGGGCGAGCAGGGCATCGCGTACGCTGCCCCGTCCGACAAGGACCTTGGGACCCCCTCCGTCGTGCACTACCGACCCTACGACTCCTGGGGCAGCTCTGCCGAGTGGACTGTGAATCTCCTCGACGGAGAGGAGCCGGTCGCCATCGCTGCTGGCGGCCCTACCAATGGAATGGGAGCTGTTGTGGTCGCCACAAGCCGTGGCTTTGTGCGCTTCTTCTCGGCCGGCGGTATCCAGCGGTACATGTGGCGGTTAGGAGAGGACGTCGTCACGATGGTCGCGGGCAAGGAGTCGGTCCTCATTGTTCACCGCGAAGGTGGTACTACGCTCGACGGTTGCCAGAACCTGCACTACTCTCTCCTCGATATTGACTCGTACGACGTCGTCCAGGAGGGCCGCGTCCCTCTGCCGCGAAAGGTCACGCTCACCTGGGCCGGGTTCAACAACCTCGGCGCTCCCGTCATCTACGACTCGGATGGGTTGCTGAGCGTCCTCGACCGATTCCGTCGCCCCGGCCAGGCTCGCTGGGTGCCGCTCTTCGATGCTGAGATGCTCGGTGCTGCTGCGAAGAAGGAGTCCTACTGGCCCGTCGGTGTGACGGACTCGCACTTCAACTGCGTGATCCTGAAGGGAGTCGAGAAGGAGCCATGGCTCCCCCGCCCTCTCATCCAAGAGCTTGAGCTCCGCATGCCGCTCCTTGGCCTCGACAATGCTCAGGCGCAGCTTGAGGAGAGCGTCGCTCGCAACTCGGTCGAACTCAACATGACCGCCGAGCCGAGCCGTGAACGCACGGTCAACATTGACAAGGAGCTGCTACAGCTCGTGCAGGGCGCGTGCAAGGCCGATCAGCTCGCCCGTGCACTGGATTTGACGCGGCTCATGCACTCGACTTCGACGCTGGACGCCGCGATGAAGCTGGCCACCTTCTACCACCTGCCTGGCTTCCAGCAGCGCATTGCCAAGGTGAAGGAGGCGAAGGAGAGGGAGCCGGTTCGTCAAGTCAGGGAGTACGGCTACACCGCGCCGCGACCAAGGGAGGTCAACGGTAGCGAGAAGATGGAGCGGCAGTTCGGAGACTTTGCCCCTTCGACCCGCAAGCGCTCGTTCGCGGGCAAGGGCAACGCCCGTGCGCACACCCCTCAGGCGTCGGCCCAAACGTTCATTCCCGAGACACCTGACGCAGAGGACGAATACGCTGGAGACGACAGCGCCATGCTTCTGGATGATATGGAGGAGCAAGCGGCAGAGTACCAAGAGTCGTTCGCGAGTCCGCCGGCGAAGCGGAAGCGTGACGCCGAATCCTCGCTACCGAGCTTGCCGAGTCTCCCGCCGGCGTTCTCCAAGTCAGAGGCGCCCAAGAACCCTTTCGCGAAGAAGCCCCCGGCATCAAATCCGTTCGCGAAGCCCGGCGCGGTGGCCAAGCCGCTGGACTCGGTGAAGAGCACTAGCTTCTTTGACCGCGTCGACGACATTGAGGCGCACAAGCCGAAGAGCCGCAAGCTTGCGGCGACGGCAAAGGACAAGAGCAAGCAGACGTCGCTGAGCTTTGCCAAGTCGAAGCCTCCGCTCCGGGCTCAGGATAGCATGACTGAGACGGAGGAGGAGAGCATGGGTGTGCTGGAGGAGACGGACAGCAACCTGCAGGAGACGCTGGTGGACGAGCCCGAGAGTCTGTAACAGAAGGAAGCCCCATGTACAAGTAGACGGTATGCATCATGCATCAGCTTAGCTTGCGGACGGGTGCAGGGCGGCGCGGCGGGATGGGTCGGGGTCTTGAACGTTTAGAATTGCAGGAACGAGGAGTGCCACTTGCGTTACGGACGCGTTGGCCCGTCCGGTGGGACCCTTACCGGCTGACCCGTGGTCCCTTGTGACGGCCCTACGCGTCTATCTTCCTTTTCGACGCGGCCACACAATTGCGCACCACCACTTGCCGTGCGATGCAGCCTGGCCAGCCTGGCCGAGCAAGCGGCAATGCACTCGCTCCTCACCGCGAGCGATGCCTTTTGCATTCGCTCTGTCTTTCTTTCTCTCCACTGCGCCCGCTGCCGTCGAGACACTGCTCACTCACCCTCAGACGCACGGCGGCAACACGCGACGCGACCGACGGTCCTCAATCACACCCCTGCGCTCGCCCTGTTCACGTCCGACTCCATCGCGCTAAGGGGCCGCACAGACACCGACCCGCCCGGCCTACGCCACCTACACGTCCTCCCTCCTCTCTCTCGCACACTGCACACTCGCACACTCGCACAGTCGCACGCTCGTCCTCAACCCGACACGCACGAGCGTCCCAGTAGTCACTCCTCATCTCTCGCTATCGCGCTATCTCGCCCCTCCCTCTCCTCCAGTCCTCCTCGTTGACATCTGCCCCGCTCGCTGACATCTGCCCCGCTCGCCCGATACCATACTCCCCTCGTACTTTGCCTACCCCTCCCCCTCCCCCTCGCCGCACCAGAGGGTCTCCCCCTTCCCACCTCCCCTCCCGCTCTGGCTCCTAGCACAAGTCACCACCATGTCCAGCCCGGCCCTCGACCGCCCCGGCCTCTACCGCCCGCCGTCCCAGCGCAAGCCCTCGGCGACGCTGGCCAAGCCGAGCCCCAACGCCAAGTCGGGCACCCGCACCCCTCGTGGCCCTCCGGCGAGGGCCAACGCTCCCCCGACGCCCGTTACACCGTCCCCGTTCAAGGCGCGGTCGCGCCCGGCCTCCGCAACGGGCAAGCCTGGCGCCGGTGCCGGTGCTTCGTCCGGCGCGGCCACGCCCGACGAGGCCGCAACCGAGCCTGAAACCGATGCAGGCGCAATCTCCCCCAACGGCCACGAGGCGCCGATCAGCCTCGCCGCTTCGACCGACACCCTCGTCGACGCCAAGGATCTCAAGGAGGTCCACGAGGCCCCGGAAATCAAGGAGATCCCGGAGATCAAGGGCGAAATACCTGCAGCCAGCGTCGACGCTGCCGAGTCGAAGCCTGAAGACACGACGCCGTCTACCGTTGAACCCGAGGTTAAGGCTTCCCACTCTGACGCCAAGAACGACGAAGTCACCCCCGCAGCTGTCAACCCCAACCAGCCCGAGGGGCCCGCCCCTTCCAAGGAGCCCGAGGAAGCCGCCGAGCCCAAGGCGCCGGCTACGGAGGAAGCTGCCAAGTCACCTGTCGCTCCCACAATTGCGAAGGACGACGCCAGCACCGGACCTGCGCCCGTTCCCGACACCCAAGACAGCGCGATGAGCGTTGCCACCAGCCCCCAGACCCCCGTCAGCGGCCTGCTGACTGCCGCCGCGCTCACCAGCTCCAACAAGGACTGGAGCGAGCGTGACGACGACGCTAGCAGCGTCGCTGGCAGTGTTGCCGCCAGCACCTCCGGCAGGAGCACCAAGGGCACGAAAGAGAAGAAGGAGAAGAAGACCAAGGAGGTGCCAAAGGGAGGGATCCAGCTGGGCAACCACGTTATCCACCCGCGAAAGCCTGGAGAGCCGGTGCCGGAGTGGACGCCTCAGCAGGCGGCCCAGCCAGCGAAACCTAAGGAGCGGGACGAGAACAAGGTACGTTGCGAGCCCAAAGACAGGACCTGACTTTAGACCGCGGAGATCCTCAAGCGTCTGCACGCCCTGGAGGGTGGAAAGCCCACGACTTCGCGGAAGGCCTCTTCATCGAACGTCAACGGCGCCGCCGAGCCCGCGCCTGCAGGCCCGTCGCAGGCGGAGCTTCAGGCCAAGCTCGAGACCCAGTACAAGGAGCTGCTGAACAAGGTCGAGGGCCGGTTCGCCGAGCAGCAGTCCAAGCTTGAGGGTCACATGGCGTCCCAGAGGAACAAGCTCGAGGCCCAGCTGCTGAATCAGCAGGCCAAGTTTGACTCACAGCAGTCGAAGATGGACGCCCAGCTTGCCGCGCAGGACCGCAAAGTGGATATGAGGATGGGAGAGCAGAACACGTCCCTCCAGGCGGCTATGGAGACCTTCATGACCGTCGAAGCACGTGCTGCTGAGCAGGCCTCGCACCAGGACGCTTGGGCCTCGCGCATCGAGGACGAGCAGGACGGTTTAGAAGCACGACTTGCCGCGCTTCGTGGAGAGGTTTCTCGCGTTGGACCCATGATTGCTGCAAGCGAATCGGCCGTCGACGAGCGCGTGACTGCGCTGACCAACGACGTGAACACCCGCCTGGGCGCTGCTGCCTCCGCCACGCAAGCCTTCGAACAGCGGCTCGAGGGCCGTCTCAAGTCTCAGGAAAGCGACGTTGGCCGCTCCATCTCCAAGATTGCGTCGCTCGAGAACAAGATGAAGGAGTTTGCGAGCCTCGAGGCGCGGTTAGCCGACCAGCAGAAGGCGCTCGACGCTCAGCTGCTTGTTGCTGCCAAGCTCGAGGGCAAGCTGGGAGAGATCGACCAGCTGGCCAATAGGATGAAGGCTATGCAGGCCTCCCTGGACGACCAGATTGCCCGCAACGCCAGCCTCGAGGCGACGGTGAAGAAGCAGCAGGCGCAGCTCGACGCCACTGCGAAGGAGCAGGAGCAGATGGAGATCCGCATGTCGATAGTGTCGAAGCGCGAGGAGCAGGCTACTGCTACCGTCGGAGCTCTTCAGTTCGTGAGTTACCTTGCGCCTAAACAGGAACTGACGTCCAGCGTGTTAACGAACTTGAGCGCCGCGCGCGCACCAGCGCTGCCCGCGAGGGACCTCAGCTCGCCGGTGCGATCACGCGCCTTGTGCTCGCCCGCTTCGAGCCGAAGCGCCTTGCGGCTTGCGACCCGAGCAAGGTCATCAACCTCGCTCGTTCGACGCTGCTGCCGGATGCCAAGGGCCGTGTTCTCTCGAAGCACTACGCGAAGGAGACCCAGCCCATTTTCGCCGAGCACCACCTGCGCTCCCTCTTCGCGAACGCGACTCCTGGTGCCATCCTCTCCGATGCCGCCGTGTTGTCCATGGCCATCGAGGCGGCTCGCACCGCGGCCGACGCGGCGCACGAGGAGGAGGAGAAGGCCACCGAGTGCTCCCTGGAGCTCTCGCACGCCAGCGAGGCCGCCGTACACCCGGGCGCGGACCGCGACGCGGCCGAGCAGCGCCTGCTCGCCGCGCACGAGGCGCTGCAGGTCGCGCAGGAGAAGCGGATGCTCGCCGTGCAGGAGCGGGATCGCACCGAAAACCTCGTCAAGATTGTCCTGGCGTGCTGCAAGGACGTGGAGCGCGCTTGGAGCGCGGTCGAGGACCCGACCGAGGAGGAGAAGAAGAAGTACGAGGAGTACCTGCCCCGGGTCGAGAGCGTCGAGCTCGAGCTCGCGCTGCGGGACGACTCGGCCAGCGAGTACGTCGAAGTGTAGATTCTTTGCAATACCTAAGCCATGTATAATGCCCGTTACGCCTGTTTCCATCTTCTGCCCTGCAATGTCGCCGAGTAGGTTGCTTGCGTCACATCGCTCGTGTGATGCATCGTGGCGAGCTCGGATGGGGACCCCGCACCAGACGCTTGAGCGGACACAAATCCAACCTAAAGCCTCCACTTTTGGCAGCAGGGGCCAAAGCTCAAGTGGAGGTTGATTTCGACGTCAACAACTCCGACATGGCGTCCCCGATCCTCGTCCTCGACAACGGGGCGTACACGATCAAGGCCGGCGTGGTGGGCCAGGATGGCGACCCGAGGTGAGTGCAGGTGGTAGGCTGCAGGCTCAGCCCTGTGTTCGAACGACCTTCCCCTCGCCTGGGACCCTTGGGCGGTGCGGCTAGCGCCGGTGTTGTGTCGCGCGACACCGCCCCGCCGATGTCGAGATTCTGCGGGCTTGGGCACACGCCGCAGCGGTGTGCGCTGTGCTTCCAGGAGCTCGGAGGGCAGGCCAGCTGACAGACAGGCTGTTCCCGAACGCCGTCGTGCGCTCGCGCACAGACCGGCGCGTGTACGTCGCCGACGAGGTCGAGCAGTGCCGCGACCTGAGCGGGATCGCGTATCGGCGCCCGTTCGAGCGGGTGAGCTTTTGTAGTAATGGCGTAGCTGACCGCGCAGGGCATGCTGACGACGTGGGACGCCGAGAAGCCGGTGTGGGACCGCATCTTCTCCAAGGACGGCCTCGACGTGAGCTCCCGTTGAAGGTGATTGAGCTGACGCCAGATCCAGCCGCAGGACTCGTCCCTCCTCGTCACCGAGCCGTACTTCAACCTGCCCAACATTCAGGAGACGTACGACCAGATGGTCTTCGAGGAGTGGGAGTTCCAGAGCTACTACCGGTGCACCCGTGAGCTGCGTTTGGAAGGGGAAGCTGACGGCAGCGGCGGCGCTCATCCCCTACGGCGGCATGTTCAGCAACGACACGGACATCCCGCCCGAGTGCATGATCGTTATCGACGCGGGGTACTCGTTCACGCACGTCGTGCCGATCCAGGGCGGCGAGGTCGTGTGGGAGCACGTGAAGCGGTGAGCTTGAGTGACCCCGCATAGCTGACGGCAGGATCGACGTCGGAGGCAAGCTCATGACCAACCATCTCAAGCACCTCATCTCGTTCAGGCAGTGGAACATGTCGGACCAGACGCACGTCGTGAACACGGTGCGCGAGGCGTGCGGTTACGTCTCCATGGACTGGAAGGGCGACCTGGAGAAGTGCAAGTGAGTTGCTGAACCTCCTCTAGATAACTAACCGCAGGCGCAACCCGCGCAAGAACAACATCGTGCAGGAATATGTCCTGCCGAACTTCTCGTCCAAGCCGTACGCCCGCACAGGATACATCCGCTCGGGGCCGAACGCCCTGTCACCGGCCGAGCTCGAGGAGGCGGAGGGGCCGGAGAAGCCCGACTCGGCCAAGACGAAAAGGAAGGTTCCTGGCGACGACGACGAGGAACAGGTGCTGTTCATGGGCAACGAGCGGTTCGCGGGGCCGGAGCTGCTCTTCCACCCCGACCACATCGGTAAGCCTGGGGTGCAGCCTGAGCTGACATCAGGGATCCAGCAGATGGGCCTTCCAGAGACGGTGGCTTATGTCATCTCGTGCATGCCAGAAGAGCTGCAGGGCATGTTCTGGGCGCACATCGGTGTCGTCGGCGGGCTCGGAAACATCGAAGCCTTGGGAGAACGCCTGTGAGTTTCATGCTTCGCGTTTCGAGTGCGGCCGCTGACGCGACAGCGAGCGCGACCTGCGCGCGCTGTGCCCGGTCGACTACGACATCGGCATCTACGAGGTCTTTGAGTGAGTCACCGTTTCGGTGCGCACTGACGCGCAGACCTGTGTCGGCGCCCTACCAGGCGGCCGTGTCGCTCGCGTCCAATGACGTCTACCTGACCAACTACCCTGTGACCCGTGCAGAGTACCAGGAGCACGGCTCGCAGATCTGCCGGCGCAAGTTTGGCGGGCCGGCGTACAACGTGAGCCCCCCGGGGTTCTCGCGGACCGACGAGGAGCCCGTCGACGAGCACGAGCAGGAGCTGCGCTACGCGCTCGGGCTGGACAGCATCAAGGGGCGCGGAGGGAAGCGCAAGGGGGAGGAGGAGGAGGTGACGAGCGGAAACTGGGGCGGGCGGCGGCGGCGCGCGCAGGAGTCGGGGCTGGTGTCTGGCCGCTTACGATAAGCGCGCGCGTCTGGCGCATGGGTCGGGTTGAACTGCCCGCACTTGAATGGGCCGATGGCACTGATGGGGCTGGGGCAGTGCGATCCGCCACTGCAGTGGTGAGCGCGAGCGGGCTGGATCAACCTTGTGCGACGCCAGATGAATGGAAACGTCAGGGGCTGCCCGGTTTCACTGGAGCGTGCTGGCTGGCTGGTGCTGGCTGGCTGGCGCCGGCTGGGTGAGGACCGCCCAGGTACACGTGTCAACTTTGGTCCCGCCAATGACGGCACTTAGGTTCGAGTGCCAGCGCGACGTTCATGACAATTGCGTCCAAGATCCTGGCCCCCGCTTCCATTTAATCTTCCTACGCTTTTCTCTCCTCTCCACTCCGACCCCGACCTTTGCACAGACAGATCCTGCAGCGACCCCCGCCTCGCTCGCTGCTCTCGACATCTGATCCGACACCCACCGACCTCGCGCACCCAGCACTCATTCACCCCACACCCGACCGCCCCCCGATTCCAGCCCAACCTCCACCGGCACCAGCGTCATGTCCCAGCGCATCCACCTCAACCCCAACCGCGGGCAGCCGCCCATGATGAACCAGGGATATCAGCCCGATCCCATCAGAACGTCCTCGCCCGGCTTCCAGAAGTCGGACAACGAGCTCGTCGCCAAGATCCAGGAGTACAGCTCCAAGATCGAGGACACGGTCGACTCGCTCGCTCAGGTAGGTTTTCCCCTAAACGCGGGACAGGCGAACCTTGAATGGAGAGGTGACACGACACACACAAACAGCGTGCTCCGGTGAGACCGAGCCGCAAACGTGTCCCCTCTCCGGCGGTGGTCCTCCCGTGTCTCTGGCGTGCATCGCAACTCGCACTGGCGCGCGATCGCTGACTAGCGAACAGCCTATCCGCCCCTACATTCCCAAGCTCGGCCGCTTCCTCATTGTTGTGACCTTCCTCGAGGGTGAGTAGACGAGCTCCGGGAGTTGCTGACCGCCAGATGCGCTCCGTATCCTGACCCAGTGGTCCGACCAGCTCTGGTACCTCCAGAAGCACCGTCACATCCCCTGGGGACTCAGCCACCTGTTCCTCCTCGCCAACGTCGTGCTCATGCTCGGAGGATCGGCCGGTGTCATTATGCAGCGCTACCCCGAGATCTCGGTCGGCTCCCTCCTCGGTGTCGTCGTTCTCCAGGCCCTTGGCTACGGCCTCCTGTTCGACATGAGCTTCTTCCTCCGCAACCTCTCGGTCATCGGCGGCCTGCTCATGGTCCTCTCCGCCTCGCTCCAGAACAAGAAGATGCTCTTCGCCGGCATCCCGTCGCTCTCTGAGAACGACCGCCGCAAGTACTTCCAGCTCGCCGGCCGCGTCCTGCTCATCTTCCTCTTCATCGGCTTCATCTTCCAGGGCGAGTGGTCGGTCGGACGTGTGATTGTCTCGATCTTCGGCCTCATTGCGTGCGGCATGGTCGCCGTCGGCTTCAAGGCCAAGTGGTCGGCCGCGTTCCTCGTCATCCTGCTGTCCGTCTTCAACGTCCTCGTCAACAAGTGGTGGAAGGTGCACTCGGCCCACCCCCAGCGCGACTTCCTCAAGTACGACTTCTTCCAGACGCTCTCCATCGTCGGCGGTCTCCTCCTCCTCGTCAACATGGGCCCCGGCGGCTTCTCGGTCGACGAGAAGAAGAAGGTAAGCTTGTTACTCATGGCGGGTAAGCTGACAAACAGGTCTACTAATTCCCACACTCTCCTCTACAGTGCCCCCGGGGGCAAGCAATCCACCATACCTAAAATGCATAGCTTGATCATACCGATACTGACGGATGTCTGCCGGGTCTGATCTGCAGGTGGCGCCTGGGGCGAAGTGGGCGTGCCTGGGCCCTGGCGGCCACGAAGCCCGAACTCGGCGTCTTGTTATCTCGGATGAGGACTGCGCCCTACGCAAACGTTGATCCGGCCGTGAGCAGCACTGTTTGCTGGAGGCACAACCATCGCTCGCGACTGAGGCAAGCGTTCTTATACGGCCGCCTGCGTGTGGCGGGGACAATGGGTGCGCGCGAGGTCCACTGCGCACAGCGACAATGGCGTTTCGGATCCGTGGCTGTCGCAGCGCGGAACGTCGGACTTGCTTACTGGCACCCTGCGACGACCGATGTCGGACTCGTCTGCGGCATTGTTGGCGTGCAGACCTGGGATCCTCGCCGGCGACTAACGACAGCCCGACATCCACGCGCGCCGACATGTCGGCGGCGTCCTCGATTCAGCTCGGGGCACATCCCCCATTGTCCGGCCATTGTCTCCAGCTGCAAGCCACTCAACGCCTCCCCTCGGCACTGGTATAAAGCGTCGAGCTGCAGCGCCGATCCGCACCCCTCGTTGATTGGATTTCTCCTCGTTGATTGATAACTGAAACCAGCGCTGATCTACAACCGCAATGCTTCTCCCGATCTTCGCCCTCGCTGCGGCGGCGCTGGCGTCGCCGCTGCCCTTCGCCGTCGCGCCGGAGCGCGCGCGCGGCCTCCCTTTGGTGCCTTCGCCCCCGCCCCCGCTTGAGCGCGACCTAGAGGCGCGCGACGCCCTGACGGGCGTGACGCTGCTGCGCGCCGCGCGCCCGCCGGGCACGAGCTTCTGCCTCGACGAGGACGCCGGGCGCGCGCAGCTGTGGCAGTGCCATGGCGGCGCGAACCAGCAGTGGCGCCTCGAGCGGGTGCGCCTGGACGCGGACCAGTTCAAGGCCAAGCCCGTCACGCGCTTCCGCGTCCGGCGCGTGGATACCCACATGTGTCTCCACTTCGTGGCGCCGGGTGAGTCGCCCCCACTTCGCCCCCTCTTCCTTCTCGAGGGCTCCTCGCTTCTCGAGGGCTCTTCCCCCGCGAGTTTGCGCAAGGTGACTGACCCCAGGCTCGGGCGACCACTTCGACGTGTCGCGCGAGTACGCACCCCCCCTCAGCCTCGCGCCGTGCGAGTCCGCAGCCCGCTTCGCGTGGCAGGACGGCGCGCTGTGCGCGTTCGTCGGCGGCGGCGTCGACTTCTACGTCAAGCCTGGTGAGTGCCCCCGCCGTTCCCCCCGGATCAATGCTGAGACCCACCCAGGCCGCGAGTACGGCTTCTGCATCGCGCCCTCGCACCCCGACTCTGGCATGCGCGACGGCGACGCCCTCGTCGTGCACTCGGACCCGGCGCAGAGGATGACGTTCCTGAGCGAGATTGCAGACGACGACGGCCAGCTCGCAGACGGCGCGGTCCTCAAGACGGGGGCGCGCAAGGTTGCTGTGCCGATGCAGTGATCGCTCGGGGCACCCGGCTGTGCCGGCGATGGAGATAATGTGCATAGACCTCAGTGATGAATTACGCTCTGCTACGCTCACTCAAGCCTTGAGAGAAGGTGGCTGCATGTCAGATACACACAGGTGACAGTGTGGAGCGGCCTGGGCCCAGCAGACCGTGTCTCGAACCCAAGCCGCGGGTCGAGTCCCGATAGAGTTCGCTCCACGACTATCGTCGCGTTTCGTGTGCGCTGAAACGCGCTCCACGCTCGCCCGGGGCGACGTGTCAGCTGGAACCAGCGGCCAGTTCGGAGAATATGCGCGTGCCAAATGTGGGGCAACATCTGCCAGAGATGCATGTGGCACGGGGCCTGAAACTACGGAGCAATGGAAAAGGAGCGAAATGAAGTGAAATAGAGCGAAATGAACAGCGAACAAGGGGCGACGGTGTAGACGCACGGCGCGAGCCTACCTCCTGCGCTTGCCCTTGCCCTTCTGCTTCGGCTTGGGCCTGCTCGCGCCGTGCCGCTCCGCGTCGCGCGCCACCTGGCGCTGGCGGCGGAGCTGCTTCTCCTCCTCCCTGCGCTGGCGCTCGGCCTCCTCATCAGCCTCGCGCTGGCGCGTCTCCTCCGTGGCCCGCTCGAGCTGGGCGCGCTTCTCCCTCGCCTGTGCCTCCTCGCGCTCGCGCTTCTCCCGCTCGGCTCTCTCCTTGCGCTCGAGCTCGCCCCTCGCGGCCCTCTCCTTGCGCACGCGCTTCGCCTCCGCCTTCGCCGCCTTGCGCTCGCGCGCCGCCACGGCCTGGAGCCGCGCGCGCGCGGCCGCGAGAGCCGCGCCCCGCGTGCCCTCATCCAGGAGCGGCACCAGCGCCGCGCCCGCACCCGCACCGCGCTGCACCGCCCCGTGCCGCCGCGCCCGCTCCAGGCGCGCGTTGTGGTGCTCCGCCGTTGTCATGGTCCGGAGCGCCGCCATGAACAGCGTGATGTCGGCCTCGGAGGGGCCGGTACGGGCGGGCTGGCTGGCACCGGCGGAACCGGCGGCAGAAGGGGCAGGCTTGGGGCGCTCGGCTGTCTTGCACTTGGGCTTGGGCGGCGCGGCGAGCTTGCCCTTCATGCGCTTCCTGCCAGTCGCCTTGCCCCCCGCCCGCCTGGGGGGAGGGAGGGAGGGCGGGGCGACGAGGGCGTCCTCGTGCTCGTGCTCGTCCCCGTGATTGTTCTCGTCCTCGTGGTTGTGCTCGTCCTCGTCCTCGAGATCGTGCTCGTCCTCGCCTTCATTCCCGTTCTCGTCGTGCTGTATCTCCTGTTCTGCAGCCGGGCTATTCCCCGAGCACGACTCGGTGCGCAGCCTGTGGAGGAGGTAGTGCTTAGTCTGGAGCGCGGGGTGCTGGTCCAGTGGGGTGCCGAGCTGCTCTGTCTCTAACTGCGCGAGCTCGGCGCGTAGCCACGGCCCTGTGCGAAGCCAGCGGCGGGCGCTGGCGGGCGCGGCCGCTGGCGGGGCCGTGGCGAAGACGCGGCGCGCGACCTCGAGCGCGTACAGATCGATCCCCTTGGCGTCCTCGCGCGCAAGGGGCAGGTCTGCCCCGCCGCCGCTCCGGGCCGGCTGCACCGCCTCGCGCGCGTAGAACGCCGCCCACTCGCGCGTCGCCGCAGGCCCGTAGTACGGCCACGCCTCCTCCGTGTCCAGCCGGCGCACCTCGTCCGCAAACCCGAAGAGCGCCAGCTTCGTCATGCACGAGCGGCACGCGCACCCCGGCGTGGGGTAGCGCAGCGCCGGGTCCATGAACGCCGGGCCCAGGTCGCGCACGTCCTCGAGCAGCTCACTGAAGTGGGGCGAGCCGCGGTGGCCGAGCTCTCGCTCGTCATCTTCGTCGTCCTCATCGCCCTCGTCGCCCTCGGCTTCGACTTCATCGTCGCCGTCGCGCAGACTGGCGGCCAGCGAGGCGAGGGAGGGAGGTGCCGAGGCGGCCGTGGCGAGCGTCGGCAGCGAGGCGACGGACGGCGCTTGCGACTCGGTGCGCGCTGCGGCGACGGTGTCCGCGGTCGTCTGCTTCTGGTCTCCACGCTGCGCAGGAGTCGCACAGCGCAAGCCGAAGTGCGGCCACTGCTCCGGGCCGAGCGCCTCGTTGGCCCTCAGGAACTCGCCGAACATGGCGTACTCGGGGCGGACGTCTCTCTCGTGCGGGCAGGGCGGGATGTTGTCGTGGCGCGGCGCCTCGAGCCACCCGCGGCGGGCGAGCTCGGCCTGCTCCCCGACCCACAGGCAGATAAACCAGTGGCCAGGGGCGACGATCGCCGCGTCCGCGTACGCCGCGTACAGCCCGTAGGGGCGCTCGCGCCCCGCCTCCGCCTGGGGCGGGGCGGCGGCGGCGTCCAGCCCGCTGGGTTGCAGGCGCGCGGCCGCACGCGCCCCGCCGTCCAAGTCGGGCTCGATCGCGGCCAGCGCGCCCATCAGCTGGCCCAGGAGGCGCGCCTGCTCGGCGGCGTCGAGCCGGTGCTCCGTGCGCGGCGCGCGCGCCGCGCTCGGCCTGGTGCGCGCCGTGCTCGGCGCCGCGAGGGTCTCGGCGAACTGCAGCGGGAAGTGGGCGTTCAGCGCGCAGGCGAGGGGCGAGCAGTCGTACGACGCGGCGACGACCTCGAGCGGCGACAGCGGCGCCGGCTCGTCCACCGCCGAACCACCCGCATCGACGTACAGGTACCGCGCGTACAGTGCGCGTGCGACAAAGGCCTCGGCGAGCCACGCGGCCTCGCGCTGCGGCGTGCCCTCCACCATGCGGGGCAGGATGTTGGACGGCCCGGCCAGGCGGACGTTGCCGAGGAAGAGCGCCAGGAAGGCGCCGAGCGGCCCGTCCAGGACCGCGCCGGACGCGTGGTCCGCGCGGCTCAGCGCCTCCATCGCGTCCAGCGGGCTCAGCAGCAGGTGCCGCCCGGGGTGCGCGCCGAGCGCCGCCTCGAGGAGGCGCAGGAACTTGGCCGTCGCGCCGCGCTTGCGCGGGATCCCCAGGACGTACGCGACCAGCAGCACCAGGCGGCGGTACAGGACGCGCGACGCCGCGCGGCTCGCCTCGAAGTTCGTGTCCGCCCCAGACGTGCTCGCCCCGGCCTGGTAGGGGCGGACTTGCCACTGCGGGACGTGGTGCGAGGCGCTGCGCTTGGGGGGCGGTGCGTCCTCGGGAGGGGCGAGGGGGTGCGTCTCTGGGTTGAAGCGGAGAGGCTTCACGATGCCGGTGTCCTCGGTGAAGTCGGAGCTGTTAGGAGAAGACTGATGCGGCGCAGCGACCGGCGCTGCCTCCGCGTTGGTGTTCTCCGCACCGTCATGGTTCGCGGGAGGAGTGTCCACGGCACTCGCCGTGAATAAACCTGCCCCCGCCATGGCAGCGAAGATAGGTATCTGTGGTGAGGAGCTCGAGAACAACGGAGTCGTGGAGTTAGAGTTTGGAAGAGAGGAAGAGATCGAGGTTGAGCAGGAAAGGGTGCAAGTCACGAAAAATGAAGAGGATGACGGGGATGAGGGGGATGAGGAAGATGAGGAGGATGAGAATGAGAATGAGAATGAGAATGAGGAGGGGAGGATGGGGAAACCACGTCCACGTCCCAAACCCTCATAAATATGCACTTTCGGGTGCGCGTCCTCTCTCCGCACCGCTGCACCGGTGCACGCTGACGGACAGCGGACAGCGCACAGAGCGGTGTGGACAGGTTGACCGGACTGGGACGGCGGCAGGCCTGCTGATGGACAGCGGGTGCGAGGTGCCACTCGGCCCGGCCACGCGTCGCGTTCCATCACTGCGATTCGGTCCTTCGGTGCAGGCTTCGGGACCCGGCGCGCGAGCCTGCCCCGGCCAGCATGGGTAGCCACGAGACCCGCTCGCCTGTGTCCTGCTGTAAGTGCCCCGCCCGTAACTGAGAAAGCCCGACCCACGGCCGACGCCGTCAGTAGCAGTCCGCCGACACCATCCCTCCCCGCCACCGAGCTATGCAAGAGATGCCATATGTCTATCGTCTAACCGCGCGCGCGCGCCTACTTTGCCTCGTCGCTATGTCTCGGCACGCCGGGGGCGCCGGGCACGCCGAGGTGGATGCAGAAGTCGTAGATGCCAAGGAAGACTGCTCCTCCGGCCCCGATGGCAATCGTGCGGGGCACCCAGCCAGAGAAGAGCCTGGCGACGCCCTCTGTGCGCGCGATGCTGACGAGGCGCCCCGGGAAGCTCAGGACGGATGCGCTGCGCCCCGAGCCCTGGTTCTCGAGCATGACGCGCGTCTTGACGACGTCGAGCGGCGTCGTGAGTGCGGCGGCCGTGCCGCCGGCGAGCGCGCCGCAAAGCGCGGCCTGGAGCGAGTTGGGCGCGCCGAAGAGGCGCGCCTTGAGCCACTCGTACAGCGGGAACTGGATGCACGAGAACGGGATCTCGCGCGCAATCGTGATCCCGAACCCGCGGTAGAAGCCGCGCACGCCCTCGGCGCGCAGCGTCGCCAGCGCCGTCGCATACGACGAGGAGCCGTACAGCCCCGACTGCGTGCGCTGCTTGACCACCTCGGTCGGCACGCGGATCAGGCAGGACACCTGGGGTCAGCGTAGTTTGGTGCGGCACGCGCCGCGTCGCCGTCGCGAGGAGCCCCAGGCAGCTCCCTGCGTGGAACGGCGGGCGGGCAAGCGCACTCACAAACTCCCCCCCACTCGCGGCCAGCATGTGCGTCGCGCCGCGGCTCTCGACGCCAGCAAGCTGCCGCTTGAGCGCCTCGTACGTGACGAAGAAGGCGGCGGCGCCGGGCGCCGACCCGGCGCCGACGGACCCGACGCCGCGGTAGATGCCCCGGAAGCCGCCCGACGCCAGGAAGCCGCCGGGCGACTGGATCCGCGTCTTGATCGTGTCCAGCGGGAAGAACATGAGGTCCACGGCGAGGCCGGACGCGGCGCCGGACTGGGGTCAGCGTGTTTGAGCGCGAGCGCGCGAGCGCGAGCGCGAGTGCCGGCAAGGGAGGCGGAGCGAGGCGGAGCGAGGCAGAGCGAGGCCTCGACGGCTGCGTCGGCGCCAATGCCTCCGGCCCAGGTCTGCTGATACCCAGCTCCCGCTGTCGGCTGAGGAGCAGGCCGGGACAGACCCGCCCGTCGCTCGAGTCGCTCGTGCCGCTCTCGCCTCTTCTGCGTCGTCGCTATGCGTGTTGAGACGGGGAACTCACAGCAAGAGCCCTCTGGAACGAGACGTCGCTCATTGTGACCTCGTTCGTCTCGCAGTTTCTGCGCGGTGGGTGGGCGATAGCGACTCGAGCTGCAGCTCGGGTTGTTTTCGTAGCCGCCGGATCGTGTGCGTAGCTACAGGCTACAGGCTACAGGCCGACTTTTGGTCGGCCGACGGACAGGTGGCCATGTCCGATCCATGGACCGGAGATGCGCACGTGGCCAATGTCACGTGATGTTTGTCACGTGGAAGGAGGAAGGAAGGGGGGCACGTGGGCCGGGTGTCTCGGCCCGCTGGCCCGTTGGACCGTTCGCGCCCGGACTGCGGCGGGCGCTCGTCCGCCGAGCCGCTGAGCGGCTGAGCCGCTGAGCGCCCACTCTGCGCGACGTATCGCTGAGTGTGATCGTGGGCAAGGCGCCGAGGGATCGAGGGGATCGAGGGAGTGGCTTTGATACGTCCGTCCCCACTCGATGCACCTCTGCGGTCGCGGCGCCGGTACGCCGGGTGAATCAACAGATCTCCCTGCAATCACATCGCAATCCCCGGTCGACCGGCCATCGGGGCTTGGCATTGCGACTGCGACTACTCTGCGCCTGCGCCAGCGCCAGCGCCAGCGGTTTGAGACTGATTGCGATCGCTCGCATGCGT
The DNA here is from genome assembly GCA_023630055.1 of Trichosporon sp. PB005A. Classification (NCBI taxonomy): domain Eukaryota; kingdom Fungi; phylum Basidiomycota; class Tremellomycetes; order Trichosporonales; family Trichosporonaceae; genus Trichosporon; species Trichosporon sp. PB005A. The sequence goes on from JAMALZ010000008.1 coordinate 842,774, forward strand.
CGCTTGCATTCCGCGCCGCACGCCGACCGCATTCAGACTACAGTAGCACTCTAGAGTTAGCTCACCACGCGCACACCTGTGCCGGCTGTGCCCCGCGCCGCACCACGCGGTGCCCGATCGCAGCCTCAAGGTTAGCCACCCTCCCTTCCCAGCACACCGCAGCATACTCATTGTTCAATGCATTCGATGATGATGAAATAGTGGATACAACAGATAGGACAGCTAGACACATTTTCGTGCGATGCACTAGGGTGGTGGTGATAGTCGTAGGCGATAAACACAGGAGACAAGGGGTAAAGAGTCAGAGTGAGGATAATGTGATAAGCACGCGTGATATCGCGATATCGTCGATAGTCGATAGTCGATAAGCGGACAGTGCGCCGGCACGATAGCTCGCCACGATAGTGGGGGCCGTCGGGGCCGCTGCGCCCTGTGCGCCGTGGCGCGTGGCGTGCGGGGGAAAAGTTTGCTCGCCATCGGGCATCGGCCGATCGCAGACACGCAGACACGCTACAGGGGGCGCGCGAGGGGGTCGGCGCGGCGGCTCTGGCGCTGATTCCGGACGGGGCCGATGCTGATGCCGGGGATCTGGCCCGCGTAGCCCTGGTCGAGCTGCGCGATGCCCTGCCGCGGGCTCGCGGCGGGGGTGGGCGGAGCGTTGGACGGCGTGCTCGACGCCGAGTTGGCGCCGGGCATGCCCGCCGTCGCAGCGGCGGCGGCGGCGGCTGGGCCAAACTTCTGCGCGTACGAGGCAACGTTCGCCCGTTGCTGCTGCAGGTGCTGCAGCTGCGCCGCTTTGGCGGCCGTGGCAGCCATGGCCATCGCGGCGGCGGCGGCCGTCGCCGTGCCCTCGCACCCGGGCGAGGCCTCGTCGCTGTTCGCCGGCGTCGGTGGGCGGGTCCTGTCTGTCAGCGCTGTTCATGTAATTCATGTGATGCTTGTTGGCGGGCGAGATCCGGTGGCTCGGTGGCTCGTGGCTCGTGGCTCGCTCGGTGGAACCAAGCCTGGCCCTGCGTCGTTTGTCTGCGGAGACATCACGCGCACATTCCGCATTCCGTGCCACCGTTCCAGCTGACCAACACACTGCACGCAGCTCGGACTTACCCGCAGAGGCCCTTGAGGCTCGTAAGGAGGACCATGAGGAGGCGGAGGTTGAGCTCGCGGTTGCGCATCTCGGCGGCGTGCGAGAGGGAGCGCAGGACGCTGGTGAGCAGGCCGTGCACGGCCTCGGGCGGCAGCGAGGCGCTGTTGGTCGCGACCTGGTTGAGGAGCAGCGAGAGGTTGGTCGCGACATCGGGCTTGCGCGGCGGCGGGGTGTCGGCGGGCAGCGGGGTGGGGAGGGACGCCGACCAGGCGAGTATCCGCGACGGGGTCCAGTAGCGCTCTGTCGGGATGGGGAAGTCTGCGAAGAACGGCATGGCGGCGGCGGAGTGCTGGTCGACGGTGCGCGGCGGCGATGGAGGGGGAGGGGTGCAGGCGAATGCGGGGTGGGATATGCAGGCGAGGGAGAATGCGAGGAGAGAATCGATGCAAGGATGCGAGAGATGGGGGATGCAAGGACGGTGGATGGATGGTTTGGTGGAGCCGGGCGGTGGATTAAACCTGAGGCAGGGAGGCGGTGGATCGGTGGATCGGTGGACGCAGGGTGGGATCGGGGGGTGGACCGAAAGCGGGGCGGGGGAGGTTAGAAGCGCACGGGTGGAGTCGCGAGTCGCTCGGTGAGCAGGAGTGAGTGCCAAGCGCGAGCCGAGTGCGCGAGTGCGCTCTCCTGGTACGGTCGTAATTAAGTTTTGAATTTTGGGCGCCGGCACCGGCCAGCAGCTGCTCAGCTCAGCTCCAGCTCCAGCTACGCGAGCACAGGGCACCGGGCCTTGTGCAGATAGGGCTGCGGCTGGCTGCCCAGTCAGGCGGCCGCATCGCGCATGCATAGGCTCGGCAGAGTAGGCAGGCCCCGCCCCGCCCGCCGAGTATCAGGTGCGCGCCGATGATGAAATCACCACTCACCGGGCGTCGGGTGCGCGCTGTGGTTGGCTGTTGGCTCTGCTGGCTCGCCAGATCCTGAGCGCAGGGCTGTTGATAGCCAGGCAGGCGCCGCTGGGAACCGCAGACGTCCGCGTGGTTCCGCGACCAGGCTCTAGCCCACATTGCAGCGTGCGTGCGTATCGTCGCATTCGCAGCGCGAAACGCCGCGAACCCGGAGCCTGGAGCCCGGAGCCTGCGAGCCTGGAGCCAGGAGTGCTGGAGCGCTGGAGCCCGGAGCCCGCACCCCGCAGCCGACGCTGCCGATACCGCTGGGAAACAATAAATCTCCCGATGCAGCGCTGCAGGAGGTACGCGGTATTTGGAGCTGGCCGCGCGCTAGGCACCGGTGCCAGCTAGCTACGCACGCTCTCTCGTTGCAAAACACGGTGCACGGGGTGCGACGGATTCCGGCCAGTGCCGCGTACCGCGTGTGGTGCAGCAGTGACAGGTGGGCTGAATTGCTCCTTTGCAAGGATATTGGCATTCAGCTGCGTGCATCATTACACTATGGCAAAACCTGCGATGGCTTGGAGGAATCAGCCGGTCGCCGGAGGGCACCGTCGGCACCGTCGGGCCGTAGCGCAGCGGGTGAGACACCGGCCAGGCCATGGCAGTGGCGTACAGGGCGGCCGTGTAGCAGGACCGTTTCGTCACGGACGTCGAGCGTCGAGCGGCGAGCGTCACCGTGTCACCGTCGTGGAGCCAGGAGCATGCTAGGGGTCTAGGCTGCTGGAGCCGTGGAGCTTGGAGTCGAGCAGGGCATCGGCGAGGCTGGGGCCGTGGCCGTGGCCGTGGCCGTGGGCAGGCATAGGCGGCGTGGGCCAGGGAGCGCAGGGCGCGGGTGGGGGTGTGGGCTTAGTCGGCATCGGCACGTCGGAACGTCTGTACGTCTGTACGTCGGCGAGAAAGCCAGCACTGGCACGGCGCGATCACCGCCGCCCGCCGCGTTAAAGTTTTCGCCCGCCCTGGCCAAATACACATGCAGCAAATGCTGCAATTTCCGACACCGCACGCAATTACAAACCGCCTGCCTCATTGTAATTGACTCGGGCGCGGGCGCGGGCTCGGGACGAGCATGCATGCCAGCTTTCGCGAACGGATTGCGACGAACACCGGGAAATGGCGTCGGCGCGGGAAAAGCGAGTTCTCCCAGTGTTCGACTGCATGGCTCGTGGCAGGCCGCGGTGTCTGCGCGCATGCATGCGCACGACAGCGGTGCGCCCGACGGGCGCTGCATGTATGCCAGCGTGCTTCAGCGTGCTTCAGCGGGCACAGCAGCCCGGCGCCGGCGAGCCGTGGCAGAGCCGCGCGCCGCGCGCCGCACGCTGCACCCGCACCCGCACCCGCACCCGCAGCGACGATCGCGGGCCCGGGCCAGCAGCCAGCAGCCAGCAGCCAGCAGCCAGCAGCCAGCAGTACTAGTGCTGGAGCCGACGGCAGCGGCTGCAAGTGGCCAGTGGGGGGAGCGCATCGGTCCCGCCAGCCAACGTGCAGCGTAAGCGCCAGCCAGGCGTAAGGGTGCGGGGGAACCGGTCGGGCGAATTTACGCGCCGGCTTATTTCTCGCCGTCGCGTCGCGTCGTGCGTCGTATCTCCAGCATGCATCCAATGCTGCGTGTGCGGTGGCCGACGAGCCCACTGGGCTCACTGGGCTGCCAGTGGCGCGGATCTCGCTCAGTAGGATCTGGCACGGTGACTAAGAGGGCAGCGGTGGTTCCGAAACTGCGAGGGAGGACACTGGTCCGGCCCCGCAACGCCCTCGTGCGCCTGGCCGTCGAGCGTCGAGCAGCTGGCAGTCCCGCGATTCCAGCGACGTACGCGACGCGACGCAGGTGCGCAGGTCTGTCTGACACGGCTCTGACGCAGCCCCGCAGCTCTGCGGCTCTGCAGCTGGGCATGGCGGCCGTGCTGGGCGGCGCCGCGGCGCCGCCCATCTGTATCCGCCAGATACCGCCAACGGCCAACGGCTGACGGTGCAGATGCAGATCCGTACGGCCCTCCGTATAGCGCTTGGCGGTCGCCGCCGCTATCGTCAGACTGCAGACGCGCACGGGTGGCGAGAATCGGCCCGATACCCCGCCGCCGCTTGCCGCTCCTGCAGCTGGTCGCAGCGCCCATGCTCGGAACCACCGCGCGACGTCGGGCCAAGGTCGTCGTAGCGATCGAGCACGCGCCTGTAATCAGACGCAGCTACACAGATAGCAGTCACATGCCCACGACACTGCCGTGCTCGCGTGCTCGCTTGCGTCGCACTTTCGTCGCACCTCGGGACATCCAAGCAGAGTGCAGAGTGGCGTTCGTGGCGCAGTGGCTCCGCACTCCCCCTCCCTCTCTGCCCTCCCCCGCTCTGCGCGGCGCGAGCGCCAGCGCGGGGGCGCTCGGACGTGCGCCGCGCCGTTCTAGTCAGCAGATCACCGGAGCGAGGCGCGAGGCGCGCGACACCTCCCCCGCTCTCCCCCGCTTTCGTCGCCCCCTACGTTCCTGCCCGCTGCACTTTTCCTCTGTACCTTGCTCCTTCTGTTCCTGCTTCTGTACCTCCTCGCGACTGCAGAAGGCTCAGCCGCGAGGAGGGGCACGAAGCTCGAGGCGCGCCAAGCGAGCTGCCTCACAGACAGCGCCAGCTCGCTGCGCTCGCCGCGCTCGCCTCCCTCGGCGCACTCGCGTACCTCGTCCCTCCCGTTCCTCGCTATGTCCGGTTTCGTCCCCCATTTGCCGCTCGGATTTCCCTACTGCTGGTCACCTGACCACATCGCGCTGCACTGTGCCAGGCGCCGCCCAGTGCGCCTCCCGGACTAGACGGACTAGAGCGAGTGCGGCCTGCACTCCTGTCCGGGCGAGTGCTGGGTGGAAAGAGCAGGGTGGGGAGCATTGTCCCCGTGATGCGGGGTGGGGATCGGCAGAGCTTGGCGCGATCGCCTTGCGGGGTGGGGATCGCTTCGAGGGAGTGGGGATGCCTACACGCCCCGCTGCACGCTACGGCAGAGTGGGGAGCTCCTCCACACCTCTCCACCCAGTGCCCTCAACAGCTGAACACAACCGCGCGCGCGTTCATGTCACTTGCATTCATTATTCTCTCCGAGCTAGACCTTCAGATGCTTCGTGCTATTACACTTCCGACTGGGCACGCCCGCCTGGCCGTTCCTGCCGGGGGCGTGCCTTTCCTTCCTTCCGCATTGCTATCCGCTCGTTCCCCGCGCTCTCGCCTCGCTTGCTCGTACATACATCCTCTTCTCCGGTCCCGACTAGACTACAGGTTTCGCGTACGCGGTGAGGCGGCGACAGGCTCGGCGCTCTTCCGCCTGCCGCTCTCGGCGCGTCCTCAACTCATCTTCAGCAGTGCCCGGCCTCCGGCCGGACGCGCTTAGGTGATGATATCCTCCACGCCCACACACGCCCGCAGCGCATTCAGCGTCTGCTCGTCGACCTGCTGCGAGCGGTGGCCCGTCTCGTCCTCGTACCACTGCAGCTGCGGGAGGATGCCCGTGTAGTACTCGATCCAGGACACGACCTGGCCGGGCTTGAGCGCGGCGAACGACTTGAGCGAGTCGAGTGGCTGGCGTTAGTGCTGCTCGGCGAGCGCAGCGAGCGTCTGTGGGGAGCTGGGCAGAGAGCTGGCCCCAGAGCTCGCGGCCAGGTGTGCAGGTGTACGCGAGGGTCAAGCGGCAGAATGCGGACAGAGTGGACGATCTGAAGGGGTCTGAAGGGCGAGGAAGTGATCTCCAATATTGAAGCCAGGAGGGATGTTCGAGGCGCCGTCGCCCGGGGACGGGCTCAACTCACCGGCAGCTCGCGGGGCACCTGCGTCTTGCCGTTGGACACGGGGACGAGGGGTTTGTTGAGGTACGCATTGACCTTGTTGTGGGTCCTGGGTGTGAGCGTGCGGCGATCATTTGCGCGTGCCAAGCCTCCGCGCCCAGATTAGCACGGGGTACTCACCTGGCCTCGATGGCCTCGATGCGCATCTGGAGCGCCTCCATGTCTCGGCGAGACTGGGCGCGATCGCCGGCCATGCGGTGCAGGACGCGCTCCGAGAAGGCCGTGAAGGCGCTGTCGGCCTCGGCGGCCTCGCGCATGTCGCGCTCCTCGCGGCGGCCCAGCGGGCGCTTGCCCGGCCCCGTCTCGGGCCGGTGGTCCGCGTACTTGGTGTCCTCCATTGCGTCGCCGCCGTAGGCCGACCCAGCCTCGGACGCGACCTCCTCCTTGACCGTGTCGGGGCGAGCCGAGCCCCCGAAGCTCGGCTTGCGCGAGCGCGAGCGGTAGCGCGGGCGCTCGGGCGAGCTGTCGACGTGCCCGAGCAGCTGGCCGCGGAAGACGCGGGCGTCGCGCCGCGGCGACGGGTCGACGCGCTTCATGGTGCCGGGCTCGACGGTGGCGCTGGCGACCTCGTTGGCAAAGTTGAGGGCATGCTGGATGTGCTCGTCCTCGGGGGGGATGCCGCCGTGGGCCTCGTGGAGCTCCTTGACCTTTGAGTGCTTCTCGAGCGAGTCGTGGGCGAGGAGGCTCTCGGGGATAGCGATCGTCTCTGTGGGTGCTTCGACGGTGGCGGCCATGGTGAGGGTGGTGGATGTGGAGAGAGAGAGAGAGTGAATGTGTTATGAGAAGGGGGTATGCATGTGGCGAGGCCGTCTCGGTGGGAGCTAGACGGAGCTGAGAGCCGTGGTTCGAGGTGAGTGTGACTGACGACAGAGTGCAGGGCCCAGGGTGTGGGGCACAGCGCGCGGCTGTCCAGCGCTCAGGGCCAGGGACGGCCTCGTCGCTGGATGACGTTGTGGGATTTTCGCAGCGCCCGGCGTCCGCACGCTCCGTCCAGCGAGCAGCGAGCAGCGCTAATGGCCCCGCGCACGTGGTATTACCCCGTATAAATTGTTTAACCGGACCGGGAATTAGAACCTCCACAGGGAACTCTCTCTCTCCTCCTGCCGCACTCATCGCCTCCTCTCGTCTCGCCTCGCCTCGGCGCTCGCTCGCTCGCCTCGTCACATTCATCCTTGGTTGCCTCTGCATCGCTTCCTGAACAGCCCCTGCGACAGGTCCACCCTGCCCAACTCCGCCCCATCGTTTCGTCCATTGCTCACTCATTTCCACCACTACCCTCCCTTGTTTCTTCCGCACACCCACGCCCCTTAACCACAACACAATGGCGCCTTCCACACCACAAAGGCTGACGCTGCGATGCCACCACTCACCCAGCGTCCTCACAATCGCTGCTGACGAGCATAATGGGCGACGAGCAGTCTGCTTCTGACGGAGCAGTGCTGCGCCCGCGTCGTGCGGGGCGTATAAGACTGACGAGCCGCGCGGGGCGCATCACTGAGCACTACAGATTTAGAGGCTATCGACGATGGCGCCGCCGAGCCTCCTCTGCCTCCCGAGAGGACTCCTGGACGAGATCCACGACTACCACCCCGGCGTGCTCGTGTTCGCGAAGCGCGGCTTCGCGCTCCCGCTCGCGCGCGACGAGACCGAGGCGGCGATCACGCTCGTGAACGAGGTGTTCAGCGACGCGCGCTTCTCGCAGGACGCGCGCGACGAGGCGCTCCTGTTCCTCCGGAGGGCGCTGAATGCGGCGGGGCCGCTCGGCGACGAGGACGAGCAGTCGATCCACTCCCATTACGATGACGACTGTGACTACGACTATGAGGACGACGAGGACGACGACGGCAATGACAATGGCGGCAGTGCCGACGAGGGGGAGGAGAATGACGGAGACGACGACCGCATAGCCACGCTGGAGCGCGAGATCGACGACCTGCGCGAGCGCGTCGACGAGCTCGAGGACTTCCGGCAGCGCATGACGGACCTGGGCGAGAGCCTTGCGCGGATCGGCGCAATCCCGTCGATCAGCCCGCCGGCGTCGCGAGCGTCGCGGGCATCTCAGGACACACAGGCCACACAGGCCGCGCAGGGCACGCAGGCCACGCAGGCATCGGAGCCGCCTCTTGTCCCCGCAGACTCAGCAGACGATCTGCCCAACGCCTCGCGCGACTCGGAGGACAGCGTGCCAAGCTACGAGAAGCACTCGCCCGACGCTGCCGCCCCTGCTACCGCCGACCTGCCCGTCTCAGTGCTCCTCCCGCGGCAGCTGGGCGGCTTCCCCTCGGCCGCGCGGCGGGGCTCGCCGCGCTCGTCCCGCTCCTCGGGGGAGTCCAAGCTGCGGCCGCGCCGGCGGTCGGGGCAGAGCGAGCGAAGCGGGCTGAGCGCGCGCTCCGAGGATTCGGCGGGCTCGGCGGGCTCGCTCGCCGTGCAGCCGCCAAGCCGCACCTCGCGCCCCGCGGCGCTCTTCGACCCCGCGCTGTGGGTGCCGCGCGTGAGCTCCGCCTCGCCCCCGGTCCCTCCGCACTCGACCGATTCCCCTCGGCAGTCCGAACACTCGCTGCTCCGGACACTCTCCCGGGCCTCAACCGCCGGCTCCCCCCGCCCCTCCGCGCCAGCGCCCGCGTCGGCGACGGCGCGCGACGCCGAGTGGCCCGACCCCAGCGCCGTCCCCCGGCTCCCCGCGGGCGCGATCCCGGATGAGCGCTGCACGTCGTGGGAGTGTGCGCACAACCACGGCGCAGCGTCCGCGCCGACGAGCACACGCCAGCGCGTGCTGAGCTGGAAGGCGCGGTGGACGCGGGAGCGCGGCGACGCGCGCTGGGCACGCCCCGAGAGCCCGCCCGGGGCGCGGTCGCGCGACAGGCGGACGAGGGCGCTCGTCGCGGCGCTGGAGAGGCTGGCGAGGTATTAGCTGGCCGGATCAAGTCTGTCACTGGGAGCAGCGTTGTAGGATCGGAGGGGGATGTTATTGTTGTTGTACACTCGCACGGGCCGCCGCGCCGCTGGCTGATGAGCTCAAGCCAGGGCTGGTGGTGGCCATGACTTTGCCACCCGTCCACATGACGCACATCACAAGACCGACCAAGGGCACGTCGACGCCGAGCAAAGGAACGCCGAGCAAAGGAACGCCGAGCAACGGAACACGGGGGCCAGCTCGGCGGCGGCTCAGCATCGTCTCCGAGTCCTCGCGCTCCCCGGGCGACACAGACATCACGTTCATTACGCTGCCGCCGCCGCCGGACCGGCGCTCGCCGCGCCCCAACCCGCTCCGCGACCGCAAGGCCTCGGCGCCCGCCCGCAAGCGCCCGCGAACAGCGTCTGCTCCCCCCGGTGCGTCCGTGCCAACGCTCCCAGAGCCAGAGCAGCGGCAGTCGGAACAAGCTGGAGCCGGGCTGTCGGCGTCACGCTCGCCTGAGCCGCGTGAGCCGGGGCGAGGGAGCGCGGGGATCCGCATCCCCGCGCCGATCGCGGCGCACCCGGACTTTGCCCAGTGCGTCGCCGACCTGGGCAGCGCGGGCATAGCCGACGGAGTCGTGTGCGTGCCCGTGGCCGAGGCCACCGTCGACGCGCTGTGGGAGGCGTGCACGTTCCTGCGCGACACGGAGGCGGGGCTCAAGCCCGCGGCGACGGCGCTGCTCCGGGACGTGCTGAACGCTGCGTCCAGACGCGCAACCGGGGGGAACCCACGCTCCATAGACGGCAGATGCAGTGGCGAGATACCCGGTACCCCTTTCCCTCGGCCCTCGTCAAGGTTGACTGAATGCGTGGGAGCAGGGCGCAGCGATGGCGAGTCATTTTGGCGTCGTGCACGAACCCGCACCGCGCGCCCGCACCGCGCGCCCGCCAGCGCCAGCGTCACGACGTGACTGATTTTGATTTTTGGCCGCCCAAGCGCCCCTGCACGCTCCCTTCCGAACCAATTCAGCGCGCGAGGCTACAGGCTACAGGCTATTGACAGCGGGCGATCGCGGAGCCGCCCCTGCATACCGCATATAAACACCTTTGTTCTCGCCCTGTGTTCTGCGACTGCGACTCTACGACTTCTACGACACTGCACGACTCTCGGACACGCCTCGCTCCACGCTTCCCCAGCTCGCTCGACACTCGCTCGACCCAGCTCTCGCTGTCAACTTCCGCTAAGACCATGCCCCTCAACGTCCTCGGCCTCCTGCGCCGGCCGCTGTCGCGCACGCCGTCCGCCGCCTCGCTCGACTCGTCCTTCTCCTCGTCCTCGGGGCACAGCTGCAACTGCCCTTCGTGCCCGTCCTCCTCTGGCTCGCTCTTCAGCGGGCCGACGCCCTCCCCGTCCATGCCGTCCATGACCCCGTCTACTACTTCTAATTCCTCCTCCGCAAGCCAAGGCTCGACACTCTCCGCCTCCTCTGCTGCCTCGGGCTCCTCCGCCTCCTCTGCTGCCTCGGGCTCCTCGGCCTCCTCGGGCGACACGGCCGCCTCGGGCTCGACAACCCGCAGCGCCGCCTCGTCGGCGAAACGCCGGCTGCGCATGCTCTACCGCTCCAAGTTCCCCGGAGTTTACTACACCCCCAAGGCCGTCGTGTACGTCAAGCCGCGGCGCACGTCCAAGCGCGCAATCGGACACCCCCGCCCGCTCGTCAAGAAGGTGCGCTCGCCGCGCACGCCGGGGCGATACCGCTCCCCCTAGCTCTGCACCATGCGCTGGTTGGGGGTGCCAGTGAGACGGCGAGGCGAGCCCGGTGGCGGCGTTTGTTGTTGTATACAGTCTTCTTCATGCACTATACTACCCCGTTCTTCGGTGAGACAGGCAGGGCCAAAGGCAGCGAGACAATGGGGTCGGCCAGGAGAAGGGCCGAGTCGGAGCTCGCCCGCTCTGCTGACAATGGCGCGCCGGACGTCCCTCTATGGCCGGCGACGCTGCACCTCGAGCCATTGAGTCTGCACACGCCGACGCCCGGCGATACTCGTTGCCTTGCTCGCTCTCCGCGCCGACGCTCAACGACACTCGCTACGCTCAACAACACTCGCTGCGCTCGTGTGCCCCGCTCGCTCCGCTCGCAGCAGTGCGATGCAATCATACATGAACCCTACATTCTATATCGATACGCGGAGCGCGGTTTTAGTTGGCGAACGCCTGGTGGCCGGTGATGGCCTTGCCGAGGATGAGGCCGTGGATGTCGTACGTGCCCTCGTACGTGTTGCAGACCTGGAGGTTTGCCTCGTGGCGTCCGACGTGGTACTCGTCGGAGCAGGCGTTGCCGCCGAAGATGTCGAGCAGGACGCGCGTGTGGTACAGCGCCTGGCCGCAGTTGTTGCGCTTCATCATGCTGATCTGGTCCGGGCAGTAGTCGCCCGCGCCCTTGAGGCGGCCGAGCTGGTACGAGCCCAGCAGGCCGAGCGTGCTCGCCGTGCTCGCGTCGACGAGCTTCTTCTGCACGAGCTGGAACGACGCAAGCGGGCGGTCGAACTGCTTGCGCTCGAGCGCGTACGCGCGCGCGCGCGCAGTCGCGTCCTCAAGCGCGCCCATCACACCCCACGAGATGCCGTAGCGCGCAGAGTTCAGGCACGAGAACGGCGCGCCGAGGCCGTTGGACTTGGGCAGCAGCGCATCCTCGCCCACCTTGACGCTGTCCATGAAGACCGAGCCGGTCACGGACGCGCGCAGCGCGAGCTTGTGCGCAATCTTCTCAGTCGACAGGCCCTCCATGCCGCGCTCGAGCACAAAGCCGCGCACCTTGCCCTTCTGGCCGTTCTCGACGGTGCGCGCCCAGATGACGAAGACGTCGGCGTGCGGCGCGTTCGAGATCCACGTCTTGGACCCGTTCAGCTCCCACCCGTCCTTGGTCTTGGTCGCCGTCGTCTCCATCCCGGCGGGGTCCGAGCCGTGGTTCGGCTCCGTCAGGCCGAAGCAGCCGAGCCACTCGCCCGACGCCAGCTTGGGCAGGTACTTCTCCTTCTGGGCCTCGGTGCCGAACTCGTTGATGGGGTGCATCACGAGCGACGACTGCACAGACATCATCGAGCGGTAGCCCGAGTCGACGCGCTCGACCTCGCGCGCGATCAGGCCGTACGCGACAGACGACGCGCCCGCGCACCCGTAGCCCTTGATCTCGGGGCCGAGCAGGCCCAGCTTGCCCATCTCCTGCATGATCGTCGGGTCGTACTTCTCCGTGCGGAAGCCCTCGGTGACGCGCGACATGAGCTCGGTCTGCGCAAAGTCGCGCGCCGTCTCTTGGATCGCCTTCTCCTCGTCGGTCAGGAGCGACTCCATGTTCAAGGGGTCCTGGGCGTCAGCTGCAGCTCTCGCTCTCGGGTGGCAACGGGGGGCGCAGGCCTCACCTCCCAGTTGTAGTTGGCAAACTCTGGGCTCGTCAGCGCTGTGTTCCGGGATTCCGCGGATGGTCCGGCCCCAGCGTGCGGGAGCTGGGGCTGGGGGCTACTCACTGGCCATGCCACGGACGCCCATGGCGCGGGCGGAGGCGACGGCGTTGACGGCGGGGCGGACGGCAGCGAGGCGAACCATTGTGAGTGTGGGGGGAGTGGTGAGAGATGAGGAGGAAAAGACGGTGTGAGGGGAGTATATGAAGAGGACGCGGCGAGAGTGTGTCTGCGAGTATGATGGCGCGGAGATGAGGGAGACTTAGCCGGCCCCTGGGCCCTGGGGCCGTCGGCACTCGCCGGCGAGGGAGGCTACCTTGGCGAGCGAGCCGAGCCTAGACGAGCCCCAGTCGCCAATCCCAGCGTCCCCAGGCTGACAGCCACGTGGCGAGATCTCCCCGCCAGCGGCGCCCAAGTGGGCACAGGCCCTCCCATACGCAGACATCTCGGCGTCCCGGCATTCGCCCTTCCCGGATACCGAGTTATCTCCCCCGCCTTCGCCCCGCTCGCGAAGCAACGCCCGAGAGCTGCTCCGCAACCATGCAGAAGAAGCGCACACGAGCACGATCATACGACCGCAGCCGCGCAGCCGCCGGGGCCAGGCTCAGTCTGGGCCAGTCTCCCGTGCTCCCGTACCGCCAGAGCCAGCGGAGACCGCCGTGCCGATTCGGCCGGCGCGACTCAGATCTGCGAGGTACGCCCGAAAGCCTGGACATGTGCCGCGCTTGAGCTTGGATATCAAAATACATGCTGAGGGGTACAACCGATAGTGCTAAGAATGTTATCAGGAGCTCCGCCTGCCGCAGGGGGGCGGCATGGAGGCCGATCTGGGCCGAAGCCTCGGGCAGCGGGCAGCCGCGGGCACGACGCAGCCTTAGTGTTCCTGGTGACTGGCTTGGCTCGTCTGACTTGTGTGGCCGGCGTCTTGTCTCTATTGTTCGTCGGGTGCAGGTCTGGAGTCAGTTGAGCAGAGTTCTAAAACTCACGAAGCCGCCTATGCGCTCTCGTCGTCGTCTGACTCGTCGTCCTCGCTCGCCTCGTCCTTCTTCGCCATCTCCATGAGGCGCGCGGCCTTGCCCTTGCCATACGCGACCTTGCCGCGGTCCTCCTTGACCTTCTCGGCGTCGCCGACCGCGTCCTTCCACTGCGTCAAGAGCTCGTTCAGGCGCACCTGCGCGTCGCGGAGCGCGGGCCCAGCGGCGGCGTAGTACGCGTTGGTCGCGGAGCGGGAGCTCTGTCCCGGGGTGAAGTCGACGCCCTCGGTCTTGGTTGCGGGCGTCGCGCAGGCGATGCCCTCGGGCGGCGCGACGGCGTACGCGAACGAGATGGACGGCATGGCGGGTGGTGTTGTTGTCAGAGCGACTCGAGTCCGAGATGACGTCGGGCGTTGGAAAAATCCTGGCCGCAGCGACGGGCCACGTGGGCGGCCCGGGACGTCTATTGAACGCTCCCAACTGACTTGGGCATTAGGCGGGTTCCTAATGCCGCTCCGAGGGATATTACAGGCTCTCCGGATCTTGGTGCGAGCGAGTGGCGGGAGTAAAAATTCATACGTACGCATGAGCAATGGAAATAGCAGACCCGACGTCAGCCTTTGCTTTGCTGCATCGCATAACCCACGACCATCGCACAGTGAGTACCCCACCGCCCGCGCTTCTCGATGATGTTCGTCACCACGATATGTTAGACTTCAGCAGGAGTTTAACTCCACAGTTGACAAACTATTTTTGACGCTGAGAGATCACACCCCCATCTGCCCCGCTCGACTCCGATCGGAGAGCGATGCTGACCCCAGACACCCAGCCATGGCGCCGGTCGCGGTTCCCAAAGTCGAGGACCTGTCCCTAGAGGACAAGGAGAAGCGGGAGGAGGGCGCTGCGGCTGCCCCCGCTCCCGCCGAGGCGAAGCCCGAGGGTGAGGGCGAGGAGCACGGCTCTGACGACGAGGAGGACGACGCCGCCGAGGGCGAGGGCGGGGAGGGCGCCGCGGGCGCGGCCAAGAAGAAAAAGAAAAAGAAGAAGCCCAAAAAGAAGAAGGCGGCCGCGGTGCAGAGCGACCCGCCGCGGGTGGGCCTCACGAAGATCTTCCGGTCGGGCGTGTTCCCCGTCGGCGAGGAGGTCGAGTACAAGAACGACACGACGTCGCGGATCACGAGCGAGGAGATGCGCGAGAAGGAGCGGCTGGCGCAGGGCGACCCGTCGACCAACTACCAGAACATCCGGCGCGCGGCCGAGGTGCACCGGCAAGTGCGCCAGTACGCGCGGGCGCACATCCGGCCGGGCATGAAGCTGATGGACATTGCCAACATGATCGAGGATGGAACGCGCGCGCTCGTCGAGGAGGACGGGTTCGAGAGCGGGATCGGGTTCCCGACGGGGCTGAGCATCAACGAGTGCGCGGCGCACTACACGCCGAACCCGGGGGACACGAAGGAGCTCAAGGCGGGCGACATCATCAAGGTCGACTTTGGCGTGCACGTCAAGGGGCGGATTGTGGACAGCGCGTTCACGCTCAACTTTGCGGACCCCGAGTGGGACACGCTGCTGACGGCCGTCAACGAGGCGACCAAGACGGGCGTCGCCGAGGCGGGCATCGACGTGCGGCTGTGCGACATCGGCGAGGCGATCCAGGAGGTCATGGAGAGCTACGAGGTCGAGATTGGCGGCAAGACGCTGCCCGTCAAGAGCATCCGCAACCTCAACGGCCACTCGATTACGCCCTACGTCATCCACGGCGGAACGCCGACGAGCCACGGCAAGAGCGTGCCGATCGTCAAGCAGTTCGGCGACCACAAGGACACGACGCGCATGGAGGAGGGCGAGTACTTTGCGATCGAGACGTTCGGCTCGACCGGCCGCGGCAAGGTGTACGAGGACGGCGTGTGCAGCCACTACGCGCTGTCGCCGCAGATGCCCGAGCACTACACGCTGCGCCACCAGAGCGCAAAGAACCTCCTCAAGAGCATCAACAAGCACTTCGGCACCCTGCCCTGGTGCCGCCGCTACCTCGAGCACGTCGGCGAGAAGAACTACCTCCTCGGCCTCAACGAGCTCGTCCGCCAGGGCGTCGTGTCCGACTACCCGCCCCTCGTCGACCCCGAGCCCGGGTGCATGACCGCCCAGTCCGAGCACACCATCCTCCTCCGCCCGACGTGCAAGGAGATTGTCTCCAAGGGCGACGACTACTAGTTGCGAGGTGTATCTAGCCAACCCATATCACCACTTAAGTTCTTGATAGGCCGCGAGGCAGCAGTTGTACCATATTGTTCTCATATGCAGTAATTACACTAGAGCCAAGTCGCGAGCGGCGCGCGGCGCGAGATCCAGACCAGAACCGAGCCCGACGTACAGGGCTATCCAAACATGTACCAGAGGAGGAAGAGGATGCAGGCGGCCGCGACGCCGGCGATGATGTACTGGTCCCTGCGGCGTCTTGTGCCGATGGCGGCGATGAGCTTGTTGATGCCTGGGATCTGGCCCGCGACGCGGCCCATGCGAGCGTTGATGTTGCGGATGGTGGCCGAGTCCTCGAAGAAGGCCTGGCGGGTCGCCTGGGCCGTGGCGGTGATCTCGTCGATCATGCGGTGCGACGCGTCGATGTGGTCGCGGTCGGCGAGCAGCGCCTCGGTCTGGCTCGCGCGCGCGGCCTTGTAGCTGTCGATGTCGCGGCGCACGCTGCCCAGCAGGTCCGACTTGGCCAGCGCCGCCTCGATGTTGCGCCGCACGCGCGCAAAGTCCCGCCGGTAGTCGTCCAGGTTCGAGCGGTGGCGCGACAGAGCGTTCTGCATCGACGTGCTCGGCGGCGTCGGCCCGTTGCAGTGAGAGGACAGGTCCGACAGCGCCTGGTCCAGCTGGGAGTTAGCTTGTCCACACAGCGACGTAAGCTGCGCCGCCGGCCCAGATATACCGGGCACGAGGCCGCGCCCCGACCGCTCCCGCACCCACCTTGTCCAGCAGCTCCTCCACCTCCTCCTCCACCAGCTTGTACCCGCCCACGCCCTCCTCGGCCGCCGCCGCCGACGTCGACCCGCCCCCGCCGGCAATGTCCGCCCCGATGCGCGAGTAGTTCGAGAGCTTGGTGTCGAGCGCGCTCTCGAGCGCGCGCGTGTGCCGGATCGCGTTGTCCCACGTGGACATGGTGCTGGGCACTGGTTCTGATGTGCGTTAGGTTGTAGTCGCTAGGTCGGGCAGGTGGTGTTAAGCTTTGAGAGAGGAAGGGAAAAGGAGACGTCGAGGTCGCTGCGAGAGCTCTGCGCGGGCGCGGGCGACTGCGCAATAACACAGGTTCGGGCTGGGCTCCGCGGGCTGCGATCGGCGGTCGTGCGAGCCGTGTTGCTGCTGCTAAGGGCTGGCCGGCTGGTTTCGTTCACAGGTAGGATGTAATGGCGCGTGTCTGCATTGTCAGCTATGCTGCCATGAAAAGCAAAGCTGGACTCACTTGCTTGCCCGCGGCGTCGAGTCGATGATGTATGTGCAGTGCTGTCGAGACTGTCGCTCGAGGTGTGCGGGTGGCCACGGTTCCTGGAATGACGCATGGCTAAGCGGGAGGGCCGGATAAGGGCCGATCCACGCATCGCTCATGTTACCAGTGCCAGCGCGACTACCCTATGGCGTGTCGGCGTGTTTCGTGTTGTAGCCGGCTGCCTCCTGTCTCTCGACATCTCCGACAAACCTTACCCGTCACGACCCGCACGACAAAACGCAGCCCAGCTAGCCTAGACGGTCCGCTGGCTCGCACACGCTCACACGCACGCAAACGCAACACATCTCGCAGCACTCACGACGGACCCATAGCCAAGAAGCACCAGCATGCTCGCGCGCTCGGCGATCGGTGCCGCGCTCCTGCTCGCCGGCATCTGCCAGGCGACCGCCCTCACCGCGCTCATCAACGCCAACGAGCGTAACTGCTACTACGCCGATGTCGACGGCGCCGGCGAGAAGGTCGGTGAGTATCACCTGAGCAAGTGCAACGGCCGGGCGTTGCACGTCACGGCGCGTGTCGCGGTCCCCGTGTCTGTTCTCACGCGAACCTGTCACTGCTCGTACAGCCGGCCCCGCGACCATGCCAGATGCGGACAGCAGGGTACCCCGATGACAGACGGCTGTTCTGTGAACATCAGCTGACGCCAGGCTTCTACTTTGCCGTCCAGTCTGGCGGCAACTTTGAGATCTCGTACTCGGTCATGGACCCGAGCGACAAGGTGATCCTCGAGGGCGACAACGAGCGCCAGGGCGACTTTATCTTCACGGCCAAGACGGTCGGCGAGTACTCGTTCTGCTTCAACAACGACGCGACGGACAAGCTGATCGACTTTGAGTGAGTCTGGGCAGCGAGGCCGCAGGCCGAGCTGGCCGGGACTGCCGCGTGGCCGAGGAACCCTCTGGTACCACAGCGAGCGCAGGGCTTCTGGGCCCGAGGTCTGGCGATAAGCGGATCTTTGTCTCGCCAGTTCGTGCCCCGCGGCAAGCCCCCGCCTCCCGCGCCTCCGGCACTTCATCCGCTAACAGCAGCATCATGGTCGAGTCGGAGCCCCGGCGCGTGCTGCCCGCGAGCCAGAAGCCGATCAACGAGCACACGAGCGCGCTCGAGGAGTCGAGCTACAAGCTGAACGGCATGCTCACGACGATCCAGCGCACGCAGAAGTACTTCCACACGCGCCACCACCGCAACTACTCGACCGTCGTCAGCACGCAGTCGCGCCTGTTCTGGTTCACCACCATGGAGTGTCTGGCGGTGATTGGGATGAGCATGTGAGTTTCCGGCGAGCGCAGCGAGCTGGTGTGATGGCTTGGAGGCCTCGAGTGTCCTGCAGTCTCGTCCTTCGGACTCGGACGAGAGATGAGGCATCGAGGGACCAAGCTTCGCGGTCATGACGACTTTAGCTGACAGCCAGCGCCCAGGTCTGGATTCTCAAGACGTTCTTCTCCCGCGGCGGGTCAAGACGGTTCAAGGTCTAAGCTAGCATGCATGGATCACAATGTGCAATAGGGCGAGCGGGTACATGACAGGGGCGGGGCTGTACAACAAACGAGGCTAGGACACGGCGAGGTCGCGGAGGAGGCGCACGACTGTGGCGTCGGTGTCCGCGGCCTCCTTCGCGCTGGCACTTGGGGCGGAGTCGGCGGAGGCAGCGGATGGAGCAGGGGCCGGCTCCGCGCCGTCGAACACGGTGCGCCGCCGCACGCCCTCGGCGTCATACAGCCCCTGCGGCGCGTCCCAGAGCACCTCTCCGGGCGCGCCCATCCAGTCCCAGCGGCGCGCCTTCTTGGGGCTCGGGAGGCGCGCGTTGGGCTCGAGGAGCACGTCGCGGTCCGCGAGCGCCGTGACGATGCGGGCGATGTTGCTGGCGTCCTGGGGTCAGCGTCTCTGACGGGTTTGCGCGTGGCAGTCGTGGTGCTGAGGAGGGGAGTGACGGGGCATCGAGGGGAAGGTGGTGAGGGAGGAGTGCTCACGTCGATGCCCGAGTGCTGCCGCCCGCTGAACGCGCCGAGGCCGAGCACGTCGAGCATGGCGGGGATGTTGAGGCCGCGCGGCCCGTCGCGGTCCTTTGGCGCGCGGACGACGCGCCCAGTCGTGATACGCTGCCCCGTCCCGCGGTCGGCCAGGTACGTTGCGACCGCGTTCTTGACGTTGAGGTACCGGCCCAGCAGGTAGGGCGGGTACGCGGGCGTGGGCGTGATGTGGAGCTGCTTGGGGATGAAGTCGCTTCTGTCAGCGCGTCTCCGCTGCAGTCTCGGCCGGCGATGGAGGCTCGCACTCGAGGCCCATGAGCCGCACAGCGCTCGCCTGCGGTCTGCGGCGCTCGCCTCCGGTTCGCAGACTCACCGCAAGTCCCACGGCCCGTCCGTGACCCACATCGCGGCGTTGAGCTCGCCCCGCGCGTCGCGCAGGCCCCACGAGTCGAGCCATGCCTCGAACTTTTCGAGCACTTGCGGAAACGTCGGCGCGGCGTCGACAGTGGCCTTGCGTCAGTCCACCCTGCAAAGTGCACTCACCTGCTCGATGCCCGTCAGACGCGTGCAGAACGCGCTCAGCGCCGGGCGCCACGTCGGGCGCACGTAGCTGTGGAACGTGTCCACGGTGACGAGGGAGCGTTTCCGGCGCCCATCTGCCTCGTCGTCGTCCTCGGCCCACTGCAGCAGCACGACGGGGAATTCCTGCCGTCAGCGCCCGCCCCCGCCAGTCACTGGCCGCCAGACAGACAGCCAGCACCCACACTCCACGCACAATAATCTCGTTCGGATAGTCAAACCCCTTGCCCCCCTCGCACGTGCCCTCGACGTCGAAGCAGAGCAGGCTCAGGTACGGCTGCCGCGGCGGGCGGGGCGGGGCGGCGGCGCGGCGCGCGGCGTCGGCGGCCGCGACTTGCGCGCTGTACGCGGCCATGAGCCGGCTGCTGTCAGCAAAGTTGCCCCTCGCTCAGCGTCCTCTCTGCAAGATCTGCAGGCCCTGCAGGCTCTGCAGGCTCCGCAGACTCCGCAAGAGAAGGCAAGGGGACTCACCGGTGCAGCGTCTCGCGCTTGCCCCTGCTGTCCAGCCCGAGGCGGGCCAGCTCGCCGCGCATCTCTGCCGCCGTCGCGCGCTTGCTCGGCCGCTTCATCGTCACTCCTGCTGCTTCCCCCTCTGCGGTGCCGTCGTCGTCTGGCGGGTCTTCCGCCTCAGCGTCTGGTGTAGCCCCCCCGGTCTCCGGCTCCGCCTCCGGCTCCGCCTCCAGCCCCAGCGAAGAGGCAGCCTCCGGCGGCTCGGGCGGGCCCGCACTCGTCCGGCTCCAGATGCGCTTGAGCAGCTCGGCCATGGCGGCGGCGGTTGGCGATGGAGAAGAGTGTAGGTGGCCATTGTTCGCCCACGTCAGAGGCAAACCGGCCCGCGGCAGCGACTTTTGTGGAGGCCCTCCACCGTCACCCACCCGTTCCTGGCACATGCATGGCCGCCGCCGCCTGGCCGCCTGGCCGCCTGGCCTGCCAGCGCTCACGCGGCAGCCCGAGGCTTGGCACCGTCCGACCCAATTTGTCTTCACAATGCAACTCTCCTCCGACCAGCTCTCTCGTATGCATCCCTGCTGCGCTCCGCGCTCCGCGCTCCGCACCCCGCGCCCCGCGCGCGCCTGCACCCGTGGTCCATTAAGAGTACATCACCGCACATTCAAATCACAGGCAACTAGACTGCCAGTCAAACGACAGCGCTGCTCTCGCCATTACAGAGTCGTAAACCGAATGCTCTTTGTCATGCACAGCGGGGGTGTTTGGCGACTCTGGGTTCGTATTATTCGAGAGACAGCATCAAATCTATGGACAAAGCGCTCCCTCGCTTGTCACCCAAGCAAGGCCGCCCGTCCCACCACCCATCCGAGATCCAGCGCAGTGCCCGCTTAGCAGCACTTGCCACCCTGCTTGGCGCCGCCGTCGTCGGCCGTGGGCGTGACCAGGATGGTCTCGCCTCCTGAGGGCTTGATCACGTCGCCGGACGACTCGAGAGACTTTGACGAGACGATGCGGTAGATGTCTGGGGCGTCAGCTTGAGACCGCGATACATCAGCTGTCCACAACTCACCGGTGAGGATGTTCTGGAAAGCAGACTCGACGTTGCTCGCGTCCAGCGCCGAGGTCTCGATGAACGAGAGGCCCTGCTCGGTCGCAAAGGCCTTGGCCTCCTCGGTCGAGACGGCACGGAGGTGCTTGAGATCGCTCTTGTTTCCGACGAGCATGATCACAATGTTGGCGTCGGCGTGGTCGCGCAGCTCCTTGAGCCAGCGCGTCACGTTCTCGTACGTAGAGTGCTTGGCAATGTCGTAGACGAGCAGGGCACCGACGGCACCACGGTAGTAGGCAGAGGTGATGGCACGGTAGCGCTCCTGGCCGGCTGGTCGAGTCAGCATGCGTCCCCGGATCATGGAGAAGCCTTCGACTGAGCTCCTACGAGCGCATGGGACCATACACAGGGCGACCCCTGCTCAATGCTCATTCGTGGCCCGGTCCGACGTACCAGTGTCCCAGATCTGGGCCTTGACGGTCTTTCCATCAACGTTGATGCTCCTGGTGGCGAACTCGACACCGA
This sequence comes from Trichosporon sp. PB005A, assembly GCA_023630055.1. Classification (NCBI taxonomy): domain Eukaryota; kingdom Fungi; phylum Basidiomycota; class Tremellomycetes; order Trichosporonales; family Trichosporonaceae; genus Trichosporon; species Trichosporon sp. PB005A. The sequence continues at coordinate 864,019 of JAMALZ010000008.1, forward strand.
TGGTCGACTTGGACTCGAGGTTGAACTCGTTACGAGTGAAACGCGAGAGAACTGGCGCGTCAGCATGTCATTGCGGCATCACCTCATCACAGCACGCTCGTGCTCGTGTGCGCGGCGCCCTGCGGGCAGACCCGGCGAGTGGTCGGCCGACACTTACGGTTACTGTTGGGGAGGGCGTTCAGTGCGTAGGCAGTGGCCAAGTAAGAAAGCACGCGGTCAGCACAGTGCCCACGAGCAGACGCAGATAGCTTCGAACACAGCGAGCGGCCGCCGGTACGGTTCCAGCAGCAGCACGTAGCTCGAGCCTTGTCGAAATTAACTTACGACTTGCCGACACCGGAGTCTCCGATCAGGACGACCTGCGGAGTGTCAGTGATCCGTTCGGTCGGGCGGGGTGGTGGGGTGCGGCATGCTCACCTTGAAGAGGTAGTCGTAGTTGGAACCCTCAGCCATTGTTGGGAAAGTGGACGAGGAGGGGGGATGGGAAGGAAGATTGGAAAATGAGGAAGAGGGAGGATTGAAGATGGGTGAGGCGAATCAAGCAGGGACGGCGACACGCGTTTGAGATGGAGGGCGGTGGAGGGAGGGGAATAGATGACCGGGGTGGAGCGATGGAGGCAGGAAGAAGGGTGCGGGATTGTTGTGATATGCACGGGGCAAGGAAATGAGATAGGATGAAGGATGGAGAGAGAGAATTGTGTGGCCGGGGAAGAGGTCGGCGGGAGGCGATGTGTTGGCAGCGAGCGGCAGGCGAGCGGTAGGGCCAGGACAGTGCTGTGGTGGTGGGTGGAACGTACGGTGGGTACGGTGAGCGCGCCGCGCTGGGTGCTGGGTGGGTCCAGCCTGGCTGGGTACGCTGGGTACGCTGGGTGAACGCGGCTGAGGCTCAGGGGCGGGCGAGGCGTGGTCCAATGCACTTTCCCTGCCCTGCCCAGCCTGTGCGTCCTCTGCGTCCTCTCCTAGCTCTCCTCTGGCCTCTTGCTGCGCTTCCCTTGCCTCCCTCGATCCCTCAACCCTCGTCCTAGTGTGACCGCGTTATCGCGCGCGACTGCACCCATGCGCAAGCCCCATTTGCCCCCGCTAATCCCCTATCCGACCTCATTAACCCACCCTCAATACTCGCGACTCAGGCACCTAATGTCCGGAGCTACACCGGCGTTTCAGCCCTGTGGCACCGTGCCTGGAGCCCCCACATGGCACAACGCTCAGAGGCTATCTCGCCATCCGACAACCCACACCCACCCACACCCGCTAACATAGGCAACAATGCATCGTACATGAACAAACATAACACTAAGCGAACACCTTGTCCCGCGCGAGCTCGTCCTCGCCCAGCTCCTCGCGCACGCGCTGCCTGCGATCCTCGCGGTCGCCCTGGCCCTCCTTGCGCTGGCGGTAGCGCTCGCCGGCCGCGCGCTTGATGCTCGCCCGCGTCGCCGCCGGGCTCACAAACTCCTGGTTCGCAAACACGGTCGGGCCCCCGAACGAGCCCTCAAAGATGCGGATCGGCGTCAGCACCATGCGCGGGCCAATCTCCACGAGCGACGTCTGCGGCGGGCCGGACGGCTGCTGCGGGTCCTTCTCGATGATCTGGTAGTTGCGGAACCAGATGCGGTTGTCCAGGATCGAGAACACGAGGATGTGGTCGATGAACGGCTTGAGCCGGCGCGACGTGCGCGGCACAGAGAAGATCTGTGAGTCAGCTGGAGCTTCGGCTCATCGTGGGACCCAGCTGGGGGCCTGCGTGTTCACGCAGAGCAACTACACGGGCTCAAATACTCACGTGCGAGAACAGCTCCTTCAGCAGCTTCCACTCCTCCTTCGTCTCCCACTCGCCGTCGAACACACAGATGCCGCGACTTCCCTTCAGGCAGTTACCCGTCATCTTGAGCTCGTCCATCGTGTGAATGTTCTGGACATGGCACTTGACGCTGGGTCCGTTGGGCGTGCGCGAGGCCCACATGTACAGGTCCTCGTGGCGGCGCGCCTCAAAGTAGAGGGCGTTCGAGCACGAGTGCAGGTCCGCGAGCTCGTTCAGAAGGTGGAGAGAAGACTTGGAGTCGAGCTTGGAGTCTGTTGTCAGGAAGCATGTGTTCAAGAGCAGTCAGATCGGAGGCCGAGTAGCATAGCGGTCGAGGAAGACGAGCGGGCGTGTGGTAGTGTTGACGTTTACGAAAGGAAGCTCTGTCAGCATCATGCTCTCCGAATCAAGAGTGTGATCAGACAGCCCACACCCTCCTCTGCACTCACCCTTCTTGGTGTGGGGAAGCAAGGTCTCGAGGTCCATGAGCAGGTGCCTCATGCGCTGGGTGACACCCCTGGAGCTAAGGAGGAGGACCTTGTCCTTGCGCTTCTTCTCGACGACGGCCGACGCATCGTCCTCGGCCGCGCGCTTCTTTCCCTTGGAGAGCTTCTCGGTCGCCTTGTAAACCGACGCCATGGTGATGTGTGTGTGGGGGTAGGCAAGTTGTTGACGATGACGCTCGATCAGCTGGTCGTCCTCAAAGATTTTGAAAGCGGCGACTCTGGCAAGTGGAGGCCTAGCTTACGTAAATACAACATCTCCTAATGAGATCAACAGACGGTTCGGCTGCTGTAATCAGCATTAGGAATGTACAGCCAAGTGTAATGAAATCTGCTCCCGCTAGCTCATCAAACACACCCTTGTCACGACGCGTGCCAGGATGCAACCGCAACTATCACCATGGCCGCACCACCACCAGGACAACATCCGCAACAGCACCCGCAGATGGTCCAGCAACCCGGCCCCGTTCCGCCAGCACCCGGCCAGGCGCCCCCGGGCCAGGTTCTGAAGCGCCCGGCAGACGCCGACGTGGATGCCATCAGGAGATTGTGAGTTGCGCGCGAACGGCGGCCAGATGCGTCAACAACATCAGGCGGCTGCCGTGTTGCCGCGCATCAAGCTGGCGGGCACCGTTAGCTGACAATCAGAAAACACCCGCGCCCGCCGCTGCCCCCGCCGCACATCCTCGAGTCGCTCGTGCCCGACTCTCCCGCGTTCACGGAGCTCATGAAGATCGAGCAGAAGCTCGACTGGACGCTGCTCCGCAAGAAGGCCGAGATCAACGACGCGCTCGGCCGCTCGACGCGCGTCAAGCGGACGCTGAGGGTGTTCCTCAGCAACACGGTCCACAACCAGCCGTGGCAGACCGGGTCGGGGAGCACCGAGAAGGACGGCGACGTGCAGATGGGCGAGGAGAAGAAGGCCGAGGGCGAGAGCAAAGACGGCGCGGAGAACAAGGAGGGCGGAGAAGGAGACGCCAGCAAGAAGGAGGGCGAGGGGGAGAACAAGGGAGAGGGTAGCCCGACGGCTGGCGCTCCGCCGGGCGTGGATGTCAAGACCGGGAAGGGCGTCGCCGGCTGGGTCCTGAGGATAGAGGGGCGACTGCTCGACGTGAGTTAACGGACGCTGCTGCTGTTGTAACTAACATGCAGACCGGAAACCACCGACTGGACAAGCAGAAGCGCAAGTTCTCGTCGTTCCTGCGCTCTGTCGTCGTCGAGTTCGACAACCGCGAAGCGCCGACGTTCCCCGAGGGCAACATTGTCGAGTGGCACCCGGACCCGACGGCCGAGCCTCTCGACGGCTTCGAGATCAAGCGCCGCGGCGACCAGAACGTCAAGGCGCGCATCATCCTGCACCTGAACCACTCGCCGGAGCGGTTCAAGGTCCTGCCTCCTCTCAGCGACCTGATCTCGATCCGGGAAGGTACGCGCGCCGAGATCATCCAGGCTGTGTGGCAGCTCGTGAAGACGTCGGGCGCGCAGGACAAGGACGACGTGACGCTGATTCGCCCCGTCGGCGGCCTCGAGAAGCTGCTGCAGCCCGGCGCGGAGGGCGTGCAGTTCCACCAGATCCCCGAGCTCGTGACGCGCTACCTCGCGCACCCTGACCCGATCGTGATCCCGTACGAGATTGACGTGAGCAAGGAGGCGACGTTCCACCCGCAGTGCTTCGACATTCCGCTCGAGATCGAGGACCCGCTGAAGAGCAAGATGGCGCAGATTGTGCAGAACTTTGAGGGTGGGACGGGCAACGAGATCACCAAGCTCGAGGACAAGGTCGGCGAGTTGGCGTACTTTGCGCGCGACCTGAAGCAGAAGCGCGACTTTTTGGAGAGCTTTGCGGCGAACCCGCACGCGTTCATCCAGAACTGGCTCGCGGCGCAGGCGCGCGACCTGGACCAGATGCTCGGGTACCAGATCGGGCAGAGCGGCGTCAACGGGGGGTCGATCCGCGAGGAGGACCTGCGCCGGAGCGACATCTTCCACCTCCCGTGGGTCGACGAGGCGATCCAGGTGCACGAGCAGCAGCGCGCGAAGCAGGGGTAGGCTAGCGCGAGCGACAGCGTCAGCGGCGCATTTCATTCCAGTCCAGCTCGATGTGCAAGCGCACACAGCGCATCCGACAGACGACGAGACATATAGTAACAGTAGACATGTATTTGTTGATTCGCATTCAGTTGTGCATTCCTTTCGCAAGGTCGTTTGACCTAGGCCGGCGCTGAAACGGGCGAGACAAATGAAACCAGGGTGCGAGCAGCTGGGCAGCGGAAGCCGGCTCGCCGGCTTGGCCGGGCGTGTCCAGAAGGCTCGTGGATAGGGCAGCGGTAGGATGCAGCAGGATCGCGCCGGAGGCTCCCCTCTGGTGGATGAATGGAGTATTCAGCGATACCAGGATCGGGGTCCCGGGGCGGTCTCGTCGGGTGTGTCGCTGGCGGTGGCGGCGGTGCGTGGCAGGGGCTGCGGCCTGGCAGCGCAGGCGCAAGGTTGGGCCGTGGTGCTGCATGCTACGACATTACTGCTTCGGTGCGACGTGCGGCGGGAGCAGTAGCTGGCTGGAACAGCTGGAATCAGGAGACTCAGAGGGGCCAGGAGGCAGGAGGCGTACGAAGACCCCAGCAGCAAGGTTAAGGCAAATCAGGCAACTCATGTCAGCGGCAGGTACGACGCGCCGGTACATGGGGCTGTACCTTGCGGGCAGCGGCCTGGTGCGGGCTGCCGCCGCCCGCTGCGAGGCCGCCGTGCAAGCTCTGAGACTGGTTCACTCTGCAGCCGCATGCAGCCTTGGCTGATGAGTGCGACGGAGCGTGCGAAGCAGGAAGCAGGAGCAGGGAATGCGACTGCATACATATCGGGGTGTGTGTGTTCGTGATTGTTTTGTTTCCCATCACACACTCGGCCCATCACTCCACCCCACCTTTTGCCTTGACGACGCACCGCCAGTCGACCCGACGCACCGGCCAGCGACGCAGCCCCGACGTCCGTAGAGGGCAGCCAGCCAGCCAGCCAGCCAGCCAGCCAGCCAGCCAGCCAGCCAGCCAGCCAGCATGAGCGCGGCGTTCCCCGTCTCCTCGATCTCGGCCGCGTGGGACGCGGCGTCCGCGACGCTGATCGCGCCGCCGCGCCGCCGCCGCAAGGCCATGGGGCCGGGCACGATCCGCGCCGCGATGCTGGGCGAGCTGCCGGACCCCGAGGCGACGGTGCGCGTGCCGCCGCCGGCCGCCAAGGCGTATCCGTACCCGTACCCGAAGGAGGACTACGACTGCGGTGCGGTCGAGGAGATGACGGTGGACGAGCACGACGCGTACGACCTGTATGCGTCGCCGACGTCGGACACGGACTCGATGCGCTCGAGCGGCAGCACGCGTTCGGGGCGCAGCGACGAGGGCGGCGTCGTCGTCGGCCCCGCGCTCCTGCCCGTGTTCCGTGCGACGGCGTTCGGCGCCGCGCTCGAGGGCGCCGTCGTCCCCGCGCACGTCGTGCGGCGGCACCGCGCCGCGCTCCTCATCACGCCCCAGCCGCGCACCCTGTGCCCCGTGGCCGCCGCGCTCCTCCTCGACGTGCAGCTGTACAACCTCGCACTCCTCGACCTGCTCGCCGCGGGCGGGTGCCTGCTCCGCCCGGCCGCGCTCGTCACCGCGTTCCGCCGCGCAAGCGTGCGGCTCGTCGAGCTGCTCCGCCGGCTCGGGGACGCGTTCGCCCTCGCCGGCGCAAGCGACGACGGCGCGTACGAAGAGCTCGAGCGCCTCAAGGCCGGCACGCTGCTGCTCGCGGGCAGGGTGTGCCAGACGGCGCAGAGGCTCATGCAGGCCGCCGCGTAGCTGCTCCACCACCCACCACCACTCACCACCACACCCCGTCCACCACCCACGCAGCAGCAACAACCCACAGACCGACATGCAGCTCAGCAACAAGCCCTGTTCGCGCGCCGAAACGTTCGAAACGACTATCTGAATGCGGACGCAGCTTCCCGCCGACTCGACGGTTTCAGGAGTGAATTGCCCCGTCGCTGCTCTGGCCGTACCCAAAACACGATCCCCTCGATCCCTCCTTCCATCGCAGTTGTACCATCACCTCACCATCTCACCATCTCATCGCACCACAAAACAACAGCCCAGCTACCCAGCCGAGGCTCCGGACTCTGAATAGACACCCCACACCCTGTACCACCGTCACGCCTAGGATGCACCATGTTTGTGATTCTGCACGAGTGGAGCGAGCAAGCGCGGTGGAGCCGATCGCACAGCCAAGAGGCGCCCGTCTCTGCGCAACGGGGCTGACGACGACATGACCAGACACATGATCGCGCCCTCATGTGCGAGCTGCGTCCGTCATGAGGCGTACGTACGCCGCTCCGCTCATATGCGATCGCCGGTCCTGCAAAGTCTCCGCACGCACAAGCGCTGTCGTCGCATCGCTGCCTCTGCCGCGGGCCAAAGGCCAAGCTGTGCCAGGGCAAGAGGGATCATCAGGTTGTTCCGCGAGCCGTGCGCAATGCGCCGAGCTTAAACGCCCGTCCTGGTGCTGGTTCAGGCAGCTTGGGCGCGCTTACACGGCGGCCCTGCGCACAAGCACCCCGGCGCAGTGCGGGTGTCGTCGGACGGGTGTCCTGTGCCTGCAACCTGCAGCGAGCAGTTTCCTGCGTTTTCCTGCGTTTCGTGCACTTTCCTGCCCGGTTCCTTGCGCCTATTCCTGGCCCAAGTCGGGGCAGAGGCGGGCGCGACGCACGTCCGGCAGTCGCAGCAGCGGACACACTCGAGACCTCGAGTCGGGCCGAGTCCTGGGCCCCTCATGACCCTCATGACCCTCGCGAACCCTTCCCCTCCGCCGCCTCCCTCCTGCGCCAGACATGGCGGCAGGCTGCTGCCGACCGGCTGCAGGCTCGCCTGGCGGGTCGCGTTTCACCACCAACGCACCACGCCGCCACAGCGACGATCGCCGTTCCGCGATCTGAGTCAAGATCGCCTGCCGTGAGCGCGGCATGTTGCCGGCTGCCAGCTGCCGTCGAGCCGAAGGATTCAGCCCGCCAAACACGGACACACGAGCTCTCCACGAAGCCAAGTGCCTTGGTCGGAGTGTCGCGGCAGACAGCAAAGAAAGCAGCCGCCGGACGCGCGCAAACGCAGACGTGCAGCATGCAAGCGCAAAGCCGGGCGATACGCTCCCGGCGCCAACTCTAATGCTCCAAGCACTCCACCGCGTCATGTGCCTGCCGCCCACCGAGTTCTTATCACATCTGCCAGGCTGAGCCGCGCGCTGCGGTGCGATAATGCAGGTCGCGTGCTGCCTTATCGTGGAGCATCACACTCTGTGTAACGCAGAGGTGAGTCACGGTCGCGTCTGCGTTATCTCCCGGCGGGCACGTCGCGCTCTGCAGTCATCTGATCACTGACGCGCTTGGGCGGGCAGCGGGCACCCGAGTCACCCGGACCGGGACTGGCCTGCGAGGACATCACGTCAGGCAGCGCATCTCGCGCACCACTGGGCTGCGGACGAATGCTCTCACACTCCACAACCGCACACAGCCTCGCAAGCTCGCGCAACTGAATGCCGCTCTTGTTTGCCAGCTCGCACGCTCACTCGCACACTCGCACACTCTCACGCACTCGCACACGACTGAATGGCTTGCACGCCCACGCACGCAGAACTGAGATGCCTGGCAATTGTCAGATCCTGGCGAGTGTGGGAGAATCAGAGGCAATGGAGGCAGAATTGGGGCCAGCCTAGCCAGCCAACGCGTCATTTACGGAGAGTGAATGGTCAGGGCTCCGGATGGGTCAGGCGCGTCAACGTCATCTGCAGCCTGGGTCAGGGCGAGCGCGCTCGGCGCGAGCGCGCGAGCAGCTCGTTCGAACAGCATTTGCGCACCTGCACGCGTAGGAACCCCACTGTGAGGCCGAGAGGGCCGGCGGGGCTCGGCGCTGGTGGCGTGCCTCGGAGCCGCCAGCCGCACACTAAGTTGGAGCCGGCCTGCCGGAAACCCATTAAGCCTCGCCTCACGTCTTCGCTGCATCGCCCACCACCTCGTCTCGTCTTGTCTTCTTGTGTCTACGCTTTCGCTTCGATTTCGCTTTCGCTTTCGCCTCGCTCGTTCCCTCCGACGTTCACATCACTGGCAGCGCCAGACGCCCGCCCAGCTGTCCACCACCCGCACCACGGTCCGATTCCCGCCGCGAATCTCTGACGATCCCTACGCGCAGCCCCTCCCATTCACCCTTCGGCCTTCACGACAGATCTCCTTCCACCGCGCTATCGCTAGCTGCCTCGTTCATTCGCTCCATCTGCTCTGTTTCTCGCTGTCTCTCGCTGCCCTCTCGTCTGTCCTTTCCTGTCCACCTGTCTTCCCGCCGCCCGCCTTGTCGCCTGTATCTACTCCTGCGCGACTGAAACGAACACACTCGCTCCCAATCCACACTCCTTCAACTCGGCGCGACGCAACATGTCACGCGCGCACAACTTGACCATACCGATAAACAACGACGCAGCGGTGCCGAGCGGGCCCAACACCCCTGTCTTTGATCTGGTGAGTCACCCCCTCTTTGATTCAACCAGCGTTGTGGAGTGCGCCGAGCAAGAGCAGGAACGCGAGGAGCAGGCCCGGCTGCGTGACACCTGCCGCCGTCACGAGGTTGCACTCGCGTCCCGGTGCCTATGGAGCTTTGGAGCTGGCCATTCCTTCGTCTTGTTCTGGAGCCACGCCTAGCACACCTCGTGCGCGACCCTAGGACACGCCGGAGGGCGGCGAGGACCTGCCGACCTTTGCTCCTGCCTCTGCTCCTCCGTCAGCTGTCGCGCACTGTATTCAGCTAACCCCAGCCAATGTCTCTACCCCGCGTCGCAGAGCCGCACACGCCGGACGTCTCGGGTCTGTCGATCGGCCTGACGCTAACGCCTCCCTCTGTGACTGGGAAGCGCGTGCGCGAGGAGGACTGGCACCCCGCCGAGCTGGACATTCTGAAGATGATCCTTGCGCGCCCGCCAAGGACGGATCTGCACTACCCTCCTGGCGCGCTGCCTCCGCCGGACGTGCTCGACGAGCTCGCGACGTTCATCATCGTGACGTACCGGCACGCCTCTGTCGCCATGTCGAGCGAGGACGAGTCGGCCGAGCCAGCTGCACTGCCGCGCTCGGGGTCCGAGTCGGACATGTCCGACGAGGGCGACTCGTTCTCGACGGACACGGGGTACCCGCTGCGGGCCGAGGGGTGGCCGCACACATGGGAGGACACGCGGCTGATGCTGACGCAGCTGGCGCTGGAGGACACGCGCTGGGCGGCGGACCGGGACCACTCCAAGCTGAGCCGGAAGGAGCGGCTTGCGCGGCGGAACCAGCTGAAGCGGGCCGACTCGCGCGACTCCTTGTCCGAGCTGAGCGGGAGCGAGTCGGACCGCGAGCGGCGCGAGCGCGACAAGCTCGCGCGCGCACAGCGCCTCAGCAACACGCTGCAGGCGCAGGCGGCGGCGCGCGAGCCGCCCGAGCCGCCCGCGCCGTCGCCGCCGACGCTCTCGCGCGCGGTGAGCCTGGGCGGGCCGGCGTCGGC